>JAJHZJ010000481.1:704286-1018898 GCA_023548195.1 Bettongia penicillata ogilbyi | reverse complement strand
AATGAAATCACCAAATGATATAGTATATAGAAAAAGAAAATAAGGTCGGGGCAGAGTCAAGGTGGCGGAGTAGAAAGATGCACGTATGCGAGCTCCGAACCCACAGCCCATAGATTTAGAGAAGAGCTCCCCAGAAGTTCTGGATTACTGCAGGGTGTGCAGAAACATAGTGGAAGAGATTTCCATTCCAGAGAGCCCTGAAGAGCCGTCCCCAGGGTCTGTTGCGCCCCAGAAAGCGGACCCCACCCCAGCGTTGCCCTGGCCGGGGCCTCAGAGAAGCTGATCCGAGCAGGCTTCAGGGACAGAACCTCCGGCGGCCTGGAAGGTCCCTCCACCCACAGACTCTACAGGTCAGTGAGAGACATGCCTGGGCTAACCGAGAGGGGAGCAGGGTGTCTCCGTGGCTCAGGCCCCCTCGGGAGGAAGCGGCAGAGCCAGAGGTGGGGGCAGGAAGCGGTGGAGGCAGAGGCGGGGGGTAGCGGCAGAGGCAGCGGCAGCGTGGCTGCAGCGGCCCGGGACTCCCCCAGCAGCAGGCAGGATCTTCATTACTGAAAGTCTCTGCATAAACCACCTGAAGGAGCTGAGCCTGGGTGTCGGCCCTGCTCCACCCACTCCATTTCTGAAGGTCTCTGCATAAAGCCCCTGAGGGAACTGAGCCTGGGAGGCGGCCCTGCCCCCACCCTAGCACCAGAACTTAAGCTCACATTGAATAGCAGCCACACCTGCCACGGAAAGCCCATTTGAATCTCAGACCCCAAGCACTAGCTGGGTGGATCTAGGCGGGGGTGCAGAGGAATCTCAGAAGTCAAGTAACTGGCTGGGAAAATGCCTAGAAAAGGGAAGAAAAATAAGACTACAGAGAGTTTTTTTTGAACAGATGCAAATGATCCGGACTTTCGGATCTGACAATGATGAGGACATATTCTTGCCATCAGGGAAAGATGTGGAGGGCGGGGCCTCGGTACCCCAGACATCCCAGGGGGATGTCAGGTGGGCTCAGGCCTTGGAAGAGCTCAAAAAGGATTTTGAAAAGCAAGTTAGACAGGTGGAGGAAAAACTGGGAAGAGAAATGAGAGAGATGCAAGAAAAGTATGAAAAACGGGTCAATACCTTGGTAAAGGAGACCCAAAAAAATGCTGAGGAAATTAACACCTTGAAAAATAGGCTCACTCAATTGGCAAAAGAGGTCCAAAAAGCCAATGAGGAGAAGAATGCTTTCAAAAGCAGAATGAGCCAAATGGAAAAAGAGGTTCAAAAGCTCACTGAATTTAATAGTTCTCTCAAAATTAGAATGGAACAGGTGGAGTCTAATGACTTTCTGAGAAACCAAGAAATCACCAAACAAAACCAAAAGAATGAAAAAATGGAAGAGAATGTGAAATATCTCATAGGAAAAACAACTGACCTGGAAAATAGATCCAGGAGAGACAATTTAAAAATTATGGGACTACCTGAAAGTCATGATCAAAAAAAGAGCCTAGACATCATCTTCCATGAAATTATCGAGGAAAACTGCCCTGACATTCTAGAACCAGAGGGCAAAATAAGTATTGAAAGAATCCATCGATCACCACCTGAAAGAGATCCAAAAAGAGAAACTCCTAGGAACATTGTGGCCAAATTCCAGAGTTCCCAGGTCAAGGAAAAAATCTTGCAAGCAGCTAGAAAGAAACAATTCCAGTATTGTGGAAATAAAATCAGGATAAATCAAGATCTAGCAGCTTCTACATTAAGGGATCGAAGGGCATGGAATAGGATATTCCAGAAGTCAAAGGAACTAGGACTCAAACCAAGAATCACCTACCCAGCAAAACTGAATATAATACTTCAGGGGAAAATATGGTCTTTCAATGAAACAGAGGACTTTCAAGCATTCTTGATGAAAAGACCAGAGCTGAAAAGAAAATTTGACTTTCAAACACAAGAATGAGAAGAAGCATGAAAAAGTAAACAGCAAAGAGAAGTCATAAAGGACTTATCAGAAGTGAACTGTTTACATTCCTACATGGAAAGACAATATTTGTAACTCTTAAAACTTTTCAGTATCTGGGTAGTTGGTGGGATCACACACACATACACACACACATGTACACACATGCATGCACACACACATACATACATGCACGCACATACAGAGACAGAGAGCACAGAGTGAATTGAATAGGATGGGACCATATCTTAAAAGAAATTAAGGTAAATGATGAGAGAGAAATGTAGGGGGAGGAGAGAGGGTGAAATGGAATGGGGTAAATTATATGTCATTTAAGAGGCAAGCAGGAGACTTTTTAGTGGAGGGGAAAAGAGGAGAGCCGAGAAAAAAAACAAGAAGTTTGCCCTCATCACATTTGACTAAAGGAAGGAATAAAATGCACACTCATTTTGGTATGAAAATCTATCTTACAGTATAGGAAAGTGGGGGAGAAGGAGATAAGCGGGGAGGGGGGTGATGGAAGGGAGGGCAAAGGGAGGAGGGAGCAATTTGAAGTCAACACTCTTGGGGAGGGACAGGATCAAAAGACAGAAGAGAAACAATGAGGGGCAGGATAGGATGGAGGGTAATTCCGTTAGTCTTACACAACACGACTATCATGGAAGTCATTTGCAAAACTACACAGATATGGTCTATATTGAATTGCCTGCCTTCCCAAAGGGAATGGGTGGGGAGGGAGGGATGGGGAGAATTTGGAACTCAAAGTTTTAGGAACAACTGTTTAGTATTGTTGTTGCTACTAGGAAATAAGACATACAGTTAATGAGGAATAGAAAGTCATCTGGCCCTACAGGAGAAAAGAGAAGATGGGGACAAGAGAAGGGAGGGATGACAGAAGAGAGGGCAGATTGGAGATAGGGAAAATTAGATTGCTCGGTGTATTGGGGTGGGGGGAGGGGAGAAAAGGGGAGAAAATTTGGAACCCAAAATTTTGTGAAAACGAATGTAAAAATTTAAATAAATAAATAAATATTAAAGACCAAAAAAAAAAGAAAAGAAAATAAGGTCCACACACACAGTACATTGGGAAACAGTCATATTTAAAGCAGGCATGATATAAATGAAGATCCAGCAAAAGAAACTGAGGAGTGGTCAGACAGGTAGGAAGAGAAAAAGGAATGAGAAGGAAAGCATGCATTTAGGAAGATAAATCAATCAAAGTTATCACATTGAGAAAAGGCCATTAGATTTTGCAATTAATAGATAATTGATAACTTTGGAGAGAGCAGTCCCTGTTGAATAGTGAAGATGGAAGCCAGGTTCCAAAGGGTTTAGACGAAAGTCAGAAGAAAAAATGGTAGCACTCCCTCTAAATGACTTTTTTTTAAACAACTTATTAATACAGTTTTATTTGTCTTCCCTCTGTCAAACCCTGAGCTCATGGCTTTCCCCAGCACCTCTTGGTAAGATGGAGGGGAAAGTATACATAAGTTGGAAGACACACGGAAGGACCAGGAGGATGAGGAGAAACATTCAGAAATGCCAGGGGATAGAAATGGCTCCATCACATGGTGAAGAGGATGAAGAAGGCCACCATCAGGCAAAAGAGCCCCATGGCCTCAGACAGGGCAAAGCCTAGGATGGTGGAGGAAAACAGCTGCTGCTTCAGGGAGGGGTTCCTGGCATAATCAATGATGAGGCTTCCAAACACAGTCCCAATCCCAGTTCCAGAGCCAGCCACCTCCACAGTGGCTGCCCCAGCCACAATAAACTTGGCTGCTGTGTCAATGTCCCTTGAGATGGCACTAGTTTGGAATCCACATTTGGGGACAAGTGAGGTCAAGGGAACCGATGCTGCCAAAATGATGATGTTCTCATCTGTCTGAACCTCTGGCCATTTTAGCACCACTGCAGATAGAGGTCTACTCAGCAGCTGAGAGCTGCTCCTCATAAGGGCAGGGGTAGAGATGAACTTAGCGCAGGCATACATTCTCAAGGGTTGAGGGACAAAGGTGAAGAGCCACCAGCAGAGCAGAAGAGACAGAGAGGGGAAGGGGACTCTGGATGACTTTTTTAAAGAGCTTAGCTGAGCAGGAAATGAGAGATATAGGATGATAGTGAGTAGGAATGGTAGGATTAAGTGAAAGTCTTTAAAGATGGAGGAGATATGTGTGTGTAGGTAGAAGGCAAGGAGCAGTACATGGGAAAATATTCAGGATAAGAGAAATGACAGGGATGATAATGGGGGACAGTCTGCTAGAGAAGATAAAAATGGGATGAATGGTCCACAAGGAGGGTTGGACTTGGTAAAGAGAAGAGTCACCAATTCATCCCAGGCTGGAATATGGAGAAAGATATCCAAGTAATATGAGATGGAAATGGAAGAAGGAATTCTCAGCAAATTAAATTCTTTTATTTTTGGTGAAGTTCTAGACTGGGTCCTGAATTCAGGTAGTGGGGGAGAAGGAGTGGTGTGTAATGCTTAAGGAGAGATTAGAAGGTTTGGAATGGCTGCTGTCGTGAGTGGGATAGTGAATCACTAGGATGGGAGTAGAAAAATTATCTTGCTGCAGTGTGAGCTCAGTTGAGATTAGTTAACATACATTATAGGAGATCATATCAATACAGTTTTATCATTTTCTCCAGCTCTGTTCAGTAGCCTACAAATATAAGTGAGGGAGACGTATACTGGGGAGCAATCCAGGGTTGGTATTAGGCTAGATGTGATTTGTGGCAGGACAAAGGGGCAAGTGTTCTGATAGCAAAGAAAGTGTTGAGCTGCATGGATTCACTAAGGGAAGGGAAAAGAGTGTAGCCATTGCATGTGTGAATACTCAAGAAAAAAATTGACTATAGAGGGATTATAAGGCATAGGGAAATAAATTTCTGAGTACATGAACACGGTCATACAACGCTTGTGAATCAAAGTCATGAGGAATGGTAGTAATAGAAGTAGTAGAAGATAGTAGTAGAAGTGAGTTGGTCATGGCAGTTAAGTGGTTTGCAGAACTGAGAATTAAGGGGGTTGGAGGGGGCACCAATAGCAGGAATTGCAGAGAGCATAGGGGAAGGGACTGGAAGATCTTGAATGGTACATTGGTTGAGGTAGGTAGGAATGTTCATCTGGGGCAAGGAACTAGGCTTGTCCATCAGTAACCAGTAGTTCCGAATCCCTGGGCTCTGGATTATAGTATAGTATAGACACTATAGTCTCACTATAGTCTAACTAAGTCAAGGTAGATATTGGCATTTCCAGTAACTTAGATACCTGCTAACTGGCATTTTGAATGAACAGATGGTCTTGTTAGAATCCCTAAATCTGGCAATATGGGGATTTCAAAGAGACCCATACGCTCTTTTCCCTTTTCCTTTATCCTTATTTTTCATCTAAAAATTCCAAGGCTATGAACTTTTATTTCTTGTGACAAACCCACTTATTTTTCTAAATGAAATAGCTTTGCTTTGCTTTTTGGCTTTTCTCACTGTCATCATTATCATGCTTTCTCCCCCATAAAGCATCAGCAACAACTCTATTATATGTTGAGTTGTATAATATTAATCAGGTTAGTACAGTTCTTACCTTCTAGGAGTTTGTAATTTTTCCCTATATGATGTTGGATTGCTCTTGAAAATGTGATTTGACTAAACATTTCACTTGGCTTTTTAAAAATGTGGGTATTTTTGCTTGCCTTCCTGTATTGAAGAAACTTTTCAGTTTATAGCAGGACCAGTGTTTGAACATTACCGGCCTCATTGGGTTTAGCCAGTGCATTATTTTCTACTTACTGAGGCAATAATGGGTTGTCATGGCCAAAGAATTAATTATCAAGTGGCCAGGCTGACGGTGATGCATCTCGCTGTGTTCAGCTAGGTTGGAGTCTTTAAAAACAGACAGAAGCTGTTACTAGGACTATACACAAAGCTTTTCTCACAGGTATAACCTGCCAGGACTTGCCTCCAACTGGAATAATCTTTGAGATCCCAGAGTCATCTCCACACCATGATGACACATTGGAGCCTCTTTGTTGAGAAAACGTAGGCTTTTAAGCAAGCGGCAGATGTTCTGGATTCAGCTTGTACCAGCTTGTAAGAACCAGTTGTTAAATTTTCAGTGTGAACATTTATATTTGAGAGATTGGAAAATGTTGCATAACAAGGCTTGATTTATTGTATTGTTGAATGTTGAGAAAGTGTGGGAGAAATTGTTAATAACTGAGAGTAAATTTAAAAGTGTGCCATGTACACTCCCCTTCCTCCCCCCTCCCTCATCCTCCACTCCCACCAAGAGAGCCTGTTGTTAAATATTTATCTGCTCATCTCTGTGTAAGGGTTATTCTACAACAGATCATATCTCTATAATCGTACACTTGACTGAAAGGTGTGGAGAATATAGGATCCCATTGGTGTCTGTTGATATATTCTGTTGAATTAAACACTCCTCCAACAAGGCATTTCTCATGAATATGTCAGAATCATGTACAATATCTCAAAAGATGTAACAGCAGACATAACTTTGCATGGCAGCCCTTTGATTATCTCAAGTGAAACATAAACTGGAGTGATATGTGTTCAACAGAGTTGTTTGTCACTGTCGTGAAATAGGGCCAGAATGGAGGCCAAGTCCTCCAGGTATTCTGATTTGTGGATAACATTGTGCTGATTGTGTTGCATCCCAGAATGTGTAAGACTATTTAAAGGAAAGTCATGAACACTCCAGAGTTTGGCCTAAGTATTCACACAGGAAAACCCGAGATGATGAAGAATGGTCATTGTCCATAATAGGCGGTTTGAAGAACGGTTGGAATAGCTTATTTATCTTTTTATTTTTTTAAAGCTTATTTATCAATACATATATCTAGGAGAGATACTGCAAATAGACAAACGTAGGCCTAGAACTGAACAAGAGGAGGAAAGCAATCCAGATTGCCTTTAGGAAACGGTTCAGTTTGCTTAATGTCCCCTAGTCTGTCCCTGAAGCAAAGTTCTATCCTTTCTAGCATCAGTATTTTTGGGCGATGTTAGATGGCCCTGTGCTATGTAATGCTATAGACTCTGAAACACTGGAGTTGAGGATTACCTGAAGGGCAAGAGAGGGTGTAGGCAGCTATTATCCATTACAGATGAGGAATTACTAAGGAGAAGTGGTTTACAGGACAACATCAGTAAAATGCATAAGCAGGAAAAAAAAATGATACATCCATCATGTAGTGAGAACACAGGAAAACCAATGGACAGCCCATGTGTTCCATGAATATCACCAGTGTCAAGAGAATTGAAAGAAGGCTCTTGCTGGGAGCCAAGATGGCGGAGTAGAAAGATGCACATACACTAGCTCTTCCCCCATAGCCCATATAATATCTGTAAAGAAAGACTCAACAAATTCTAGAGCAGCAGAAGTCACAGAGCAATGGAGTGGAGGAGATTTCCAGCCCAGGGTGACCTGAAAGGCCAACAGGAAAGGTCTGTCACACTGGACATGGAGCAGAGCCCAGCCAAGCCTTGGCCATGCAGCATGGTGCCAGGAGGAGGATGAGAGCAGGCCTTGGGGGCTGAATCCCCAGTAGTAGTAGCAACGATTTGCAGATCCCTCAACCCACAGGTGTCAAAGGTCAGTGAGAAGGTTTTTATCAGCTGGCTGAGAAGGGAGCAGGGTCTTCCCATAGCTCTGGACACAGGAGGTGGCAGCAGAGGCCGCATGGGGCTGCAGCAGCTCCCACAGCTTCAACTTGCAAAAAGTCTTTCTAAGTTCTCCTTAATCTTAATATTTCCCTCTGAGACATTCAACATATCTGACATATATCATTTTTGTACCTGGTTATTCCATGCTGTCTCCCTTGTCAGAGTGTGAGTTCCCTTAGAGCAAGGACTGCTTTTTGCCTTTCTTTGTATCCCCAGGATTTGACCTGGTGCCTAGCATATAGTAGGCACTTAAATGTAAGCTGATTGACCCTTTAAGATCAGCTCAAAGCTCCCTTTTCTCTCTCATAAATTGCTCCGCAAATCTTTCCCTGCGACAGTGATTTCTCCCCGCTGTGAATTCTTGCAGTACTTATTGGCCATTACCATTTGTAATTCATATGTGGTTCACAATTTGTTGCTGGATGGAACTTTAAAAATTATCTGCTTGCACCCCACATTTTCAATAAACTACCTTGTATTCATGAAAAAAAAGGAAAGAAGGCTCTTTACCTTGAATAGATTCCTGGGAAATTTAAGGGAAGACATGGGAAAAGATCCCATAGGATGGACAGGTATTAAGTGGTTGTGATCAGTATCATTGTACGGAACACTCATTGATGATGTTACAGATCCTTTAGAGAAGTAGTGAAACAAATTTTTTCCTTCCTACCTTCTTTCCTTCCAACCTTCATTCCTTTGTCCCTTCTTTCCTTCCTTCACCTCATTGCTTCTTCCCTTCTGGCTATCTTCTTCCTAAATCCTCTGTCCTTTGAATAGTTAACTTTTCTCTTTTATTTCTCTCCTTTTCTAATGTATAGAAAATATTTATAATAAAAGCAATACATAAAAACGAATTTCTTCTTTTACTCCTTTTTCTAAGGTTGGGGTGGGGAGGTGGAGGGGGGATTGGGCTAGGTGCCCTCTGGAGTTCCTTCCTATGGTGCCTGAACTCTTACAACATTTTACAGTGTACATTATAGAATTTAGCCCTTCTTTTGTTCAATAAACATTTTAAGTGCCTATTATGTGATAGACTCCAGGCATTATAGGGATAAAAATGAAAATGTCCCTCCCCTCAGGATATTTATATTCTATAGGGAGAAAAACAATATGTTTAAAGATAAGTAAATTCAAAATATATGTGCACTGGGAGACTGGCCAATGAGACCTCAGTCCTTATGAGCCTGCCTAATATAACCTCCACCCCAAATGCAAATATTCTGTGATTCTTTTCTGTCTGCTTACCATGTGCTGAAGAAAAGGTCTTTTGATTGACTGCTAAGCTGGAACTGAGTGTGCGCTAATGGGCCAAATCAGCCTGCCTTTCCTAGTGGCAATCAAGGCAAAGCATGCGGTAAGCCTCTGGGTGAGGAGAGAGAGAAGCCTCTAGCCTTCCTTTCCCCATTCAGGCGGCAGCATGTTGGCACAAGGCTCAGCTGTTGCTTCAGTCTCTGTTATGTCCATGTTTTCTTGCTATTAAGTGCTGCGTATTAGCAATCTCTGCAACTTTGTGAAGTGAGAAGTCCACGTTCCAGTTTGCGCTAGCTGAGTCACCAGTGACCGGCTTGACCCAGTACAGCAATAGATAAATGGTGGCCAAGAGGGATGAACCTGTCCATTGGCCACTTGGCATTTGGAAGTGAACTTGGTGTGGTGCTTTGTAGCAGATGCTTTAAGTTTAAGTGGATTCTTTCCAGGGGACAAGGTCTTATAAGGGAAAGTGTGACCCCAAAGTTTTAGGGGATGATGCTTTTTAACTTCTATTTTTGCTCTCCCTTATCAGTAAATATCCTTTTATAAAAAAACTAATTGAGAGTACCTATAGAATATTTGTTGTATTTGGCCTTCGTTCTCAAAGAGGACCATGACATCAACATGATGGCATGACTTGCAGTTGACTTTGACTTGAGTGAGGGAGGGCTGTGCAAGGTCATCAGCCTCACATTTTCCTCCAGAGCCATCTGGGTCCAGTGGCCAGATATTCATCAGGATAACTAGAGGTGGCCCAGGATAGAATCCTTGGAAGCTAGGTGGTGAATTGAATAGAGTGCCAGACCTGGAGTCAGGAAGACTCATTTTTATGAGTTCAAATATGACCTCAGACCCTTACTAGCTGTGTGATCCTGGGCACATCACTTAACCCAGTTTGCCTCAATCCTCATCTGTAAAATAAGCCAGAGAAGGAAATGGCAAACCAGTCCAGTATCTTTGCCAAGAAAATCCCAAATGCGTTCGCAAAGGCTGGACACAACTGAAAACAACTGGACAACTAAAACAACATAGAATCCTCAGTGGGAGATATAGCCTTCAGCACTGCGGAGGGCTGAACTTGTCAGTAAGAGCGGGAGTTGGGATAAGGCTCCCTAGAGCTTTTATGGGCTACATATAGAAAAAAATCGGCCAAGATGGAGGAGTGAGAGCAGCTACTCACCTGAGCTCTGAGACAAATTTCTCCAGGTACCTCTGAAAGGAGAATCTGACCAAATTTTGGAGGTGCGGAATCGAGTGGGAGACAGACGGTGACAGATTCGGAGCTCAGGTGGGACTGGAAGGTCCACGGGAAGGATCTGATCCGCGGGGGTGAGCCCACAGCGCACAGCGCAGCGTGGCCAGCGCAGCACGGCCAGTGCAGCGGAGCGGAGGAGATCCGAGAAACCTGAGTGGCGGGCGGAACCAGAGGAGCGGCACCGGGGCGGGAGACAAGCCTAACCGAGTCAGTGAGAGCCTCGGAGCGCCAGAGATCAGCGCAGCAGCTCCTGGGACCTTCAGCCCGAAGATCAAACTCCGGTGAGTTACTTACTTGAACTTCCGGGAGCCAGGATGGCGGTGTAATCAGCTAAAGCTCTCTCCTTCCCCCTTGATGACCGTGAAAGAACCATAAAATATCTCCCCAGAAAAATCCCAGATCAGTAGAAATAGAAGAAGGAGACCAATAGTCTCATAACACCTGAGACGAGGAAAATAGCTAAGGGGGATTCCTCATACGGTGGCAGAGGTAAACCTGAAGGACAGAGGACCCAGGGCAGATAAAACTCGCACTAGGACCCAGGCAAGCCTCACCACCAGGAGAGGAGACCCAGGAGGGTTGGGAACACGCATTAGCATCTAGGCGTGCCTCAGCTGTCCAGGGGAATCAGAAAGACAATAGGGCAGCTGGGATTACCAGCCCCTGAGCTTGCCTTTGCCTCAATTAAGCTAAGGAAATCTCCTGGGACCAGAGCACCCCTCCCCCACACTTAACAAGCTAAACCCAGGGCTGATCAGGGAAACACCAAACAAATACCTGCTTTTAGCTTTTTCACACACCAGCTCAGCAAAAAGTTCTCCAGCTTCTGACTGAAAGAACCAGAAGCCACAACACTCAATCAAAATCATGAATAGGAAAAAGAAGAGGGCCGAAAGAACCATAGAATCTTTCTATGGGGATAAGGACCAAGACACAAGCCCCAAAGAGGTCACAGCTGAGACTGTACTTCCATCTGAAACTTCAGAAGGGACTATGAACTACTCGCAAGTACAAGCAGCTCTCCTGGAACAGCTGAAGAAGGAAATAGAAGATAAACTGGCCAATGATTTTAAAATTATTAAGAAAGAATTCACTGATGAGAACATTTCCCTGAAAAGGAAAATTGAACAAATGGAAAAAGAAGTTCAAAAATTAACTGGAGAAAATAAATTCCTGAAAGGCCAAATGGAAAAGGAAGTACAAAAATTAAATGGAGAAAATAGCTTATTAAAAGGAAAAATTGGGCAGATGGAAAAAGAGATACAAAAGTTAACAGAAGAAAACAATGTGATGAAGATTAGAATTGGGCAAGTAGAAACTAACGACTCATTGAGACAGCAAGAATCAGTCAAACAAAATCTAAAGAATGAAAAGATAGAAGAAAATGTAAAATATCTAATTGGAAAAACAACTGACCTGGAAAATAGATCCAGAAGGGAAAACTTAAGAATTATTGGCCTGCCAGAAACCCAGGATGGAGAAAAGAGCCTGGACAATATCTTCCAGGAAATCATCAAGGAAAACTGCCCAGAAGTACTAGATTCAGAGGGCAAAATAGTCATCGAAAGAATCCACCGTTCCCCTCCTGAAAGGGACCCCAAACTCAAAACCCCAAGAAATATAGTTGCCAAATTCCAGAGCTATCAAGTGAAGGAGAAAATATTACAAGCAGCCAGAAAGAAACAATTTAAATATCAAGGGGATACAATCAGGATTACACAGGACCTTGCAGTTTCTACAGTAAAAGATCGAAAGAATTGGAACCCAATATTCCGTAAGGCAAAAGAGCTGGGACTGCAACCAAGGATCAACTACCCAGCAAAGTTCAGCATAACATTTCAGGCAAGGAGAAAGTCATTCAACGAAGTAAGGGATTTCCAGAGTTTCCTGACCAAAACACCAGAACTTAATAGACAATTCAATCTTCAAATGCAGGTCGCAAGAGAATCATAAAAAGGTAAACAGCGGGGGTGGGGGGAACAACTTGCTACTCAATGAGGGCAAGTTGTTCACCCCCCTATAAGGGAAGATGATATCTGTTTATCTCAAGAACTGTGCGTCTATTAAGAAATATAAAAGGGATAAGCATAGGGGGAACGGATATAAAGTAAATGATATCATGATAAAAAATGTGATTTAAGTATGAGAAGGGAGTGTAATAGGAGGTGTGAAAAGGAGGAAGCAGGAAATGGCAAATTATATCACAAGAAGAAGTACAAAATCATAGTAGAGGGAAAGAGGGGAGGGAGATGAGCATTGTGTGAGAGGTACTCTCATCGGATTTGTTTAAAGGACGGATCAATAAACTTAAGTAGAAAATCCTAACTAGCTCTATAAGCAGTGGGAGGGGAAGAGGGAAGAAAGGGGAGGGAGGCAAAAGGGAGGGAAGAAGCAATAAGAGTAAAGGGGAGTAAAAGGGAGGGGGGCTAAAAGAAAGAGGGGAAGGCGGCAAGAGGAGGTGGTGAAAAGTAAATACTAGTGAGGAGGGGAAGGGAGACAGCAGAGCTAAAAGCACAAATGGTGGGAAAGAAGATGGAGGGAAATACACAGATTGTAATCATAACTGTGAATGTGAATGGAATGAATTCTCCCATAAAACGGAGACGGATAGCAGAATGGATTAAAAGCCATAATCCAACAATATGCTGCTTACAAGAAACACATTTGAAACGGGGGGATACACATAGGATAAAGGTTAAAGGATGGAGCAGAATATATTGTGCTTCAGCTGATGTAAGAAAGGCAGGAGTAGCAATCCTAATCTCAGACAAAGCAAAAACAGAAATAGATCTAATCAAAAGGGATAAGGATGGAAACTATATCCTGCTAAAAGGCACCATAGACAATGAAGCAATATCATTACTAAACATGTATGCTCCAAGTGGTATAGCATCCAGATTCTTAGAGGAGAGATTGAGGGAGTTGAAGGAAGAAATTGACAGCAAAACTATACTAGTGGGGGACCTCAACCTCCCTCTTTCTGAACTTGATAAATCTAACCTCAAAATAAACAAGAAAGAGGTTAAGGAGGTAAATAGAACTCTAGATAAGGTAGATATGATAGATCTTTGGAGAAAATTGAATGGGAACAGAAAGGAATATACCTTTTTCTCAGCAGTACATGGAACATTTACAAAAATTGACCATGTACTAGGACATAAAAATCTCAAAATCCAGTGCAGAAAGGCAGAGATAATCGGTGCATCCTTCTCAGAGCATAATGCAATAAAAATTATATGTAATAAAAGGCCATGGAAAGATAAAGCAAAAATCAGTTGGAAACTAAATAATTTAATCCTAAAGAAGGAATGGGTTAAAGAAGAAATCATAGAAACAATTAACAACTTCATTCAAGAGAATGACAATAATGAGACAACCTACCAAATCTTATGGGATACTGCAAAAGCAGTTCTTAGGGGAAGTTTTATATCTTTGAATGCCTATATAAATAAAATAGAGAAAGAGGAGATCAATGACTTGGGTATGCAGCTGAAAAAGCTAGAAAAAGAACAAATTGAAAATCCCCAAGAAAATACCAAATTAGAAATACTGAAAACCAAAGGAGAGATTAATAAAATTGAAATTAAGAAAACTATTGAATTAATAAATAAAACCAATAGTTGGTTTTATGAAAAAACTAATAAAATTGATAAACCTTTGGTCAATTTGATTAAAAAAAAGAAAGAAGAAAATCATATTACTAATATTAAAAATGAAAGGGGTGAACTCACCTCCAATGAGGAGGAAATTAAAACAATAATTAGAAATTATTTTGCCCAACTTTATGCCCATAAATTCGATAATCTAAATGAGATGGATGAATATTTTAAAAAATACAAATTGCCCAGATTAACAGAAGAGGAAATAGAATACTTAAACAACCCCATCTCAGAAAAAGAAATTGAACAAGCCATCAATGAACTCCCTAGGAAAAAATCTCCAGGACCAGATGGATTCACAAGTGAATTCTATCAAACCTTTAAAGAACAGTTAATTCCAATACTATATAGACTATTTGGGAAAATTGGGGAAGAAGGAGTACTCCCAAATTCTTTCTATGATACAAATATGGTTTTGATACCCAAGCCAGGAAGAGATAAAACAGAAAAAGAAAATTATAGACCAATTTCTCTAATGAATATAGATGCAAAAATTTTCAACAAGATTTTAGCAAAACGAATACAGCATCTTATCAAGAGAATAATACATTATGATCAGGTAGGTTTCATACCAGGAATGCAGGGCTGGTTCAATATTAGGAAAACTATTAGCATTATTAATCATATCAACAAGAAAACCAACAAAAACCACATGATTATCTCAATTGATGCAGAAAAAGCTTTCGACAAAATACAACACCCATTCCTATTAAAAACACTGGAGAACATAGGAATAAAGGGAACTTTCCATAAAATAATAAGCAGTATCTACCTAAAACCTTCAGCAAGCATTATATGCAATGGAGATAAGCTAGAGGCATTTCCAATAAGGTCAGGGGTGAAACAAGGATGCCCATTATCACCATTATTATTCAATATGGTACTAGAAATGTTAGCGGTAGCAATTAGACAAGATAAAGAAATTGAAGGAATAAAAATAGCCAAAGAAGAAACTAAGTTATCACTCTTTGCAGATGATATGATGATATATTTAGAGAATCCCAGAGATTCAAGTAAAAAGCTACTTGAAATAATAAACAACTTTGGCAAAGTTGCAGGTTACAAAATAAACCCACACAAATCTTCTGCATTCCTATATATTAGCAACAAAGTCCAACTCCAAGAGATAGAAAGAGAAATCCCATTTAAAGCTAGAGTAGACACTATAAAATACTTAGGAGTTTACCTGCCAAAACAAACCCAGGGATTATATGAACACAATTACAAGACACTTTTTGCACAAATAAAGTCAGATCTAAGTAAGTGGAAAAACATCAGTTGTTCATGGGTAGGCCGAGCTAATATAATAAAAATGACAATTCTACCTAAATTAATCTATTTATTTAGTGCCATACCAATTAAACTATCAGATAATTATTTTCTAGAGCTGGATAAAATAATATCAAAATTCATTTGGAAAAACAAAAGGTCCAGAATATCAAAGGGACTAATGAAAAGAAATGCTTGGGAAGGTGGCCTAGCGCTACCAGACCTCAAATTGTATTATAAAGCAGCAATTATCAAAACCACTTGGTATTGGCTAAGAAACAGAGGGGTAGACAAATGGAATAGGCTTGGCACTCAAGACACAGTTGGCAAGGAATATAGCAACCTCCTGTTTGACAAACCCAAAGATCCCAGCTTCTGGGATAAGAACTCACTGTTCGACAAAAATTGCTGGGAAAACTGGTTAACTGTGTGGCGGAAATTAGGCATAGACCCATGCCTGACACCGTACACAAGAATAAAGTCCAAATGGGTACATGACCTAGGTATAAAGATTGATACCATGAATAAACTGGAGAAGCAAGGTATAGTGTATTTATCAGATTTATGGAGAGGGGAAGAATTTTTTTCTAAAGAAACGATAGAAAGCATTTTGAAATGCAAGATGGATAATTTTGATTACTTTAAACTGAAAAGTTTTTGTACAACCAAACCCAATGCAACCAAAATTCGGAGGGATGTAGTAAATTGGGAAAAAATTTTTACAGCTAAGCTCGGGGATAAAGGCCTCATTTCTAGAATATATAGAGAACTGACTCAAATATATAAACATCCAAGTCATTCCCCAATTGATAAATGGTCAAAGGATATGAACAAGCAATTTTCAGGGGAAGAAATCAAAAATATCTATAATCATATGAAAAAGTGCTCTAAATCACTATTGATTAGAGAGATGCAAATCAAAACAACTCTGAGGTACCACATCACACCTGTAAGATTGGCAAACATGACAGAACAAGAAAATGATAAATGCTGGAGAGGATGTGGGAGAGTTGGAACACCAATTCATTGTTGGTGGAGCTGTGAGATCATCCAACCCTTCTGGAGAACGGTTTGGAACTATGCCCAAAGGGCTACAAAAATGTGCATACCCTTTGACCCAGAAATATCGCTACTAGGATTGTATCCCCAAGAGATTATAAAAACGGGAAAGGGTCCCACGTGTACAAAAATATTTATAGCAGCACTCTTTGTGGTGGCCAAAAACTGGAAGTCAAGGGGATGCCCATCAATTGGGGAATGGCTGAATAAATTATGGTATATGAATGTAATGGAGTACTATTGTGCCATAAGAAATGATGAACAAGAAGACTTCAGGGAGGCCTGGAAGGACTTATATGATCTGATGCTGAGCGAAAGGAGCAGAACCAGGAGAACTTTGTGCACAGCAACGACCACAGTGTGCGAGAGTTTTTTCTGGTAGACTTGGAACTTTGTAATAATACAAGAACTTACTGAGAAAAAAAAAAAAAAAAATCCTAATGTCGGTCTTCTAAGGCAAAATGCCTTCCACACTCAGAGAAAGAAATGTGGAAGTCACTTGCAGAATGTAGCAGATCATGTTTGTATGTGGGTGGGGTTCAGTGTATTATATGTTGATTTGTTATATGATTTCTTCCATTTATTTTAGTTCGATTACATAGCATGAATATAGCGAAAATGTGCTCAATAGGAAAGTATATGTAGAACCTAAACAGAATTGTATGCTGTCATGGGGAGGGAGGGGGGTATTGGGGGAAGGGTAGGGGGGAATAAAATCTTAACTTTAAGGAAATGATTGTAAAACATTAAAAAAAATAAAAAATAAAAAAAAAAATAAAAAAAAAAAAAAAGAAAAAAATCTTTGAGGAGGAAGGGACATTAACAATAGAGAGGTGGCACTTGAGTTTAGCTTTGAAGGAAGCTAGGATTCTAAGAAGTGATGATGAGAAGGAACCATTCCAGGTCCTGAATTGTTGACTTTTTCTGATGTGTAAGTTTAATTTTTTCAACCTCATTGTACACTTACAAAGGGCAAGGGCAATGCAACATATACTTCTTTTATATATCCCATAGCACCTGGTAGTGTTCTGGGTACACAGTGCTCAATAAAGACTTATGGATTTCTTGATTGGTTCAGTGGTGTTTTCTATGAGCTCATGCACCTATAATTATGGCTTCAAGTTAAGTCAGTAATTAAGAAAGGAGTGCTCAAAATAGCCCTCAGGGCTGATAGTGGGGTGGGGGAGTGGGGCAAAGAACATGGCATTACTTTTTATAAAAATCTGGTGTTGTATACACTAGGTGCTCAAAAATGTCTGTTGTTTTAATTCATATCTTTGCAGCCTGTGGGGGCAGCCCCAAAAAAATCAGTGGAGAGACAGGAGTGTATTTTGATTTTTATGATGACTTGCACATTGAATTAAATTACAGTTAAGCTCTATGCACTTTCCCAAACTCCCAAACTTAATTATTATACCCTCTCCACCATACCATTCATCTACTGTCCTTTCCTCCTCGCCCCCACAGGATCTCAGATTCCATTGTCTTGGCAAATACCAGAGGAGCCTGGCACCTTAGCTGAACTTTTAAGGCTTTTTTCAGGACTTGGTTATTATAAAAACTAATGAAGAAAACATGAGAAAAAGTGGCATTATTTTCCTTCACAAAATCTTTTCTCTCCAGTTCTATTAACTGAAGTAGGCAACTACTTTCTGTATCAGGGCCAATTCTGGTAGTCAGTAAGACTGTAGTTCTTTGTTAAAATTATAGCATATTATCTCCTGGCTTGCTTGGAGGCCCCAGCGGATCTTGGCATGATTCCTCTTTAATACCTGGTGAGCTGATGACAAGACGTTACATAGAATGTAACACGCATCAGGACCTGACCTTGCTTAGTCAGGCTGTGCTGAGGAGGCGTGTGTGTATATGTATGGGGGAGTGGGGAGGGTGGTGGTGGAGACAGAGGAGGGAACAGTATATGTAAATGAATGAGTCAATTGACATTAATTCTGTTCATGCTTCAGAATGACCATAGCACAATAAAAATAAATGTAAGTTTAAAAGCAAAGGAACACTAAACACTCAGTTGATTTATGGCATAACATAGTTATTTTATGATTTTGTTTAATGCACACTTTAAGTAGGGCAGTGTTGCGCTCTCGCTTTTTTTTTCTATTAAATACTGTAGGTGTTTGCTGGTGCATGAGGTAATAACCCAAATACAATTAAAGTGTCCATAAAATTAAGGGTTGCTCCATAGTTTTCCAAAGATGGGTCTGTTGGAGGCTTCTAGTCGCTGGCATTGGGTGGTCTCCTGGTGGTGGAGAATACTTAAACGAGGCTTTTTCCCCCCTTAGGTCTATAAGGTGTTAAGGTGTTTTTGTAAAACCCCATAAACCCTCATTAAACACTTTTTTCCCCATAAAGTAAACTAAAATCTTTCACTCGATGTGTTTTCTATAACCTGACTTGGGCATTTTAACAAGCTCTTTTAAGAATCACCCTAATAATTGCTCCCAGGGTTTTTTTTGGGGAAGGGGCTGGGGTACATGTGTTCAGATCTGTGTACACCAAACTGCCTAAATAGCCAATCAGCAAGTCCAGAATTTCAGTCCATTTTAATTTAATATGTTGGGAGGGAAGATCAAATGAATCTCCAGGTGGAGAAAGTTATGCTAATTTGGGCAATACATATTAAGGGAGGGAAAGGAGGCTCTGAATGCTGACTGACTGAACTGTGAAACAAATATATTTTGGATTTTTATTACATTACATTCTACACAGGATTCTGTGAACTAGCAGGTGGGTGAACTTTACTCCAAGGCACAACTTTCACATACAGCTTAGAATTTTCTGCTTAAGCCCCTTGTGGTCTGAACCTTCATATTGTGAGCTACAGAATGTCCACAGAGTTTGGAAACAGTAGAATGATGGTGGAAGAGATTCCTTCCCCCTATTGTTAATGCCCTCTCCGTTCATAATAGTTTGCATTTTAGATTATTTATGTGCACACATGCTGCTGCCAGCTGTCCCAAGAGAATAAAAACCCCTTGTGGGCACCCCATGTTTAGTTTTTGTCTCTGTTCTAGCATGGTGCCTGGCACTTAGTAGGCACCCGATAAACAATGGAATGTTCTGGCATTAGAGTAATGCTGGCATGATGATGTCATGAAACAACATCTGCATTTTGGGTATTTGTAGTAATTGTCTCAGATTATAACCTTTGTGTTGATTTTGGAATTATTTTGCATTTACATACTTCAGTGTACATATGACCTCAGGCAAATCACTTAAACCTCTTGAAGCCTCAGTGACCTCATCTGTAAAATGGGGGACTGAATAAGACAACTTCAAAAACTCCTTCTAGCTTTAAAACCTATTAACCCACAAAAGTATGTTGTATCACCGTTCCCTCCTCCAGAACAAGGTGAGCTCCCAGAGGGTATAGATTGACTCATTTTTTTTTCTTTTGTTGTTTGTTTTCTTAAAATCTCAACTACCTGCCTAGTAATGTTTCATAATAGTAGCTGTTTAAATAAAAGCTCATTGAATTAGGAAACTCCTTTAACTCTTCTTTTTTTAAAGAAAAGAAAGAAGGCTTCTTTCACAGCCATCAAGTATACATGCAGGGACCACTGTTTGATCATTTTTGACTGTCATGATTGCCCCTTCACTTACGTTCTCCTCTTATTGTTCATCGTGGTGTGAGGGTGACTTTGGGCTCTCCAGTGGAACACAAGCTCTGAGGAATTCTACCAAGATGAAAAGACCTTGAGAACATGCCCAGTGCTGGAAAATCTGTCCACTGACCAAGGACCAATCTAAGTATGGAGATGTTCACCAGTCCCTAGAGAACAAATTATTGTTGGCATAGCAAGACATAAAGATAGTCTACTACAACGTTCTAATTGCTTCCCATCTTTCCCCACTCCCATCTTCCTTTACGTAATTGCCAAAGTGATCTTCCCAAAGCACAGGTCTGACCATATCATCTTTTTGTTTAATAATATCCTGTAGCTCCCTATTATTAACTCTCAGATCAAATATTCCTTTTAGGAATTTAAAACCTTTTACAACCTAACCCCAACTCACATTTCCAGTCTATTATACGATAGTTTCTTTCCATGTGCTATGCTTTCCAGACAAATTGGACTTCTTGCTGTTTCTCACATTCTGTATTCCATCTCCCATCTCCACACCTTTGCATTGACTGTGCGCCTTTTCTGGAATGTATTCTCTTCTTCCCTCCACTTGTAAAAATACCTGGTCTCCTTCAAGACAGAGCTCAAATATCAACTGGGGAGACCTTTTCTGATCACCCATGGCTGCTAGTGCCCTGTCTCCCAAAATTACTTTGTATTTATTTGCATATATCCTCTATGTACTTATTCATTAACACACTTTTGAGAAGCAGCAAGGGGGTGCAATGGATAGAGTGCTGGACCTGGAGTCAGGAAGACCTGAGTTCAAATCTGGCCTCAGACATTTACTAGCTGTGTGACCCTGAGCAAGTCATATAATCTCTGCTTCAATTTCCTCAACTGTAAAATGGGAATAAAGATAGCACCTACATCTCAGGGTAGTTGTTTGGATCAAATGAAATATTTTAAAAAATGTATTTCATGTAGTAGGTATTATATAAATGCTTATTTTCTTCCTTTCCCTTCTCTTCTTTAATAAAGGGTAAGTTCCTTGAAGACAAGGATTATTTAATTTTGGTTTTTATATCCCCAGTATTTCACAGAGTTCTTATCATGTAGCAGATATTTCATAAATACATGTTGATTGATCATTTCAATGACTAGAGTATGGAGAAACTGTGATCTAGGTGGGGGAGCAAGTACTCATGGAAATAAAATCCTGGATTCTTGAAGGACTGAAGGAAATAAAAATAATCATGAGTAAATAATGATGTCTTACATTTGAGGATCATTTAATAATTTAAAAAATCTTTCATGAATGGTGATTTCATTTGTAGCAGGAATAATCAAAAGATCCAAAAAGAGAAATGTTAGTCAATATAATCAAATGTTCCCAAGCTGAAACAACTGGAACCAACATTTCCAGAATTATTGACCCTTGCTTTATTTTTCTACGTCCAGTAGATTTCTATGGAATCTAGTCTAGCCAAAGATATTTTTTCCATGCTCTGCAGAATTGCACATGGTGTTTTGATAGCACACTTTAGTCAAACAAGTATTGCAGAGAACCTCAGAACCTGAGAGTTAGAAGAGCGTCAGTGGCCATCTATTCCAATCTGTACATTAAAGGAATCCCTATTGAAACACAGTGAAGAGATGATCTCCAGCCTCTGCATGAAGACCTCCAAGCAGGGGGAAGTCAATGCTTCTTGAGGTAGCCCATTCTCCCTTTCTGCAGCTCTTAGTATTAGTCCATTAACAAGAATTTATTAAGAATCAACTACGTGGCAGGCAATGTACTAAGCATTGGAGATACAAAGAAAGGTTAGCCAGTCAATGTCCTCAAGGAGCTCTCAGTTTAATGGTGGAGACATTATGCAAACAACTATGTACAAACAAGATATATGCAGGATAACTTGAAGATAATCAACAAAGGGAAGGCACTAGCATTGAGGTGGATCAAGGAAGGCTTCCTGGAGAAGGTAGGATTATAGCTGGGACCTGAAGAAAGCCAGAGAATCAGGAAATGCAGATGAGAAAGGAGAGAATTCTGGGTATAGAGAATATCCAATGAAAATGCAAGGAGATGGGAGAAGGATTCCCTTGGGAGAGAACAGCTAGTCTAGTATCACTGTATTACAGAAAGGATCACAGAATGGAAAGGAGGAAGGAGGCTGGATTAAGAAAGGCTTTGAATGCCAAACAGGTTTGTTTTTCTAAATTGAAATTTGCATTTTTTCATAATTTCATTCATGATCTGCCCTTCTTGGTCAAAGGGTTGAAGTCCAATCCCACTTCCCTCAACTCTTTAAACAAGCCATCATGTCTCCCAAATCTTCTTCTCTTTAGACTAAGTATCTCCAATTCCTTCAGCTGATCCCAACATGGCATAAACTTGAAGCTTCCCCATTTCAGTCTTCCTCTGCTTGATCCTGTCTAGGTTATGAGTGTCTTACCTAAACTTTGGTAAGCACAATTGAATTGGATGTGTTCTGGGGAAGGCAGTATATGATCAAACTACTCTCTCCTTCTTCCTGGAAGTCATGCTTCTCTTAATGGAACCAAGATTCCATTCACTTTTCACGTGATGATATTTTATTGTTGAGTTACTATTGACCTAGCAGTCCCCTAAAAAACCCAGATCTTTTTTTTTTCAGACAATCTGGTCATTTTTTCCTTGCCCCCATACCCAAGCCATATACCTCAATGAGAAAAGATGCATGAAGGGTATACGATTTTGTTGACTTTGAACTGTTTTGCTGTCATCATTGAGGTACAGGTAGACCTGTACTCAAAATAAGTAACAAGAAATAATTATTCAAAATCACTTAAATGCATCTGTGCTTTGTTCTCCATGTTTTCTGAGGTCAGAACAAGAGGAAATAGGCTTCAGCAGCCTTTGGTAGGAAAGACAAAGAAAAATCTTTGAAAAACATATCCAATGAATTCTCTTCAGTGCAATATAGAATGGGATGAGAGGAACATAGGAAATGACTGCTAATAAGAGAGGCAGGATGTTTTAGTGGATAGACTGATAGAGTTGGAGTCAGGAATGTCTGAGTTTGAATCCAGCCTCAGATATTTACTAGGTGTGTGACTATACTGATAATGCAGTTTTGCTTATTAATATAATTTTGCTTCTTAATGGGAGATCTTCCCCACCCATTAATGAATCTGGGAAGATTTGTAGGAAGGCCCACATCTTTTGTTAATGAGGCATTGGTTCTCAAAGGTTGTGATACTGGCTGTGAAAAGTGTATAAAGATTCTGAGGTGAGTTTTACTTTGGGGTTTGCTCATCAGAAATGTGTGTTTGGCCAGATGAGACTCTGGGCAGCTTTTAAGGAGCCCCCAGACTTTGAAAATTCAGGTGTTGGTGCTTCTTTCTCTGGTAACTATGTATGTATGGTCAGACAGTTGGATCTGTCCATTGATCTATGATGTATGTATTGCTTATGTCAGACAGTTGGAAGCCCTATCTGTTGATTTTGATTTCTCTGTATTTTCTCTGAAGTTCAGGGTGCTGACATTTGCCTAACTAAGTGAATGATATATGTGTTTGATTAAAGTGATTGTTGATCCCTCCAAAGTTGGTTTCCTTTTAGAAAAGCAGATCTAAGAAAAGCAGGCTCTCCCACGTATGTCAGGGTCCTTGCTTTTATAGTGACCCTGGGAAAGTCACTTAAACTCTTTCCATTTCAGTTTCCTCATCTCTCAAAAGGGCATTAATAATAGCACCTTCCTTACAGGTTAGATATTGTAGGAATTAAATGAGACAGTAAATGTAAAGAGTTTTGTAAACCTTAAAATACTATACATGCTGTTGTTCAGTCATTTAGGTCCTGTGTGACTCTTTGTGACTCCAACTGGGGTTTTCTTGGCAGAGATATGAGAGTGGTTGCCATTTCCTTTTCTAGTTCATTTTACGGATAAAGAAACTGAGGCAAACAGAGGTAAGTGACTTGCCCAAGGTCACACAATTAGCAAGTATCTGAGGCTGGATGTGAACTCAGGTCTTCTTGACTTCAGGTTCTGTGCTCTATGCACTGTGCTATCCAGCTACCCAAAAGCACAATATGGATGTGTTATTATTATTAGAAAATATTTTTGTCTGTGTTGGCTTTGGTAGAGATATCTTAGATGAATGTCTTACAGCCTAGGCTGGAAAGGACTAACTTGTTCATTTTTTAAAGAGCATTACTCTTTCAGGGTCAAAATATTCCCATCCTGTGAATGACCTCTTTTTTTTGGGGGGGGGGAGGCACCAAATGGCCCATAAGGGTTAATAAATCTCCTCCAAAGTTAGCAATCCATTTTTCTTTGAGCAGTAGGATTTTTCCAATGCTATTCATGACTTCAGGATTTTCTCTCAGAACTTTGCTTCTGAAAAGGAATCGGCATTTTCACTTTTCTCACAGCCAACCCTAGAATCCATGGACTTCTGTTATGGAAATTAACATCATCCATTGCACAAGTGACCACACTGGGAAATGCTGGGTAATTGAGCAGGCACATCTCATCACATTAATATAATGTTGTGATCAAAACCAGAACCCTATAGGCTGGAGCTGACATGTTATAGTTTGAAAAATGCCAGGATCTGGGTTTTATTAGTAGCTTAAGTCCCCCAGCTGGAAACATGTCAGCTCTACATCCAAAATATAGTATAATGCGGGATCTTGGAGCTCTACATTACACTCATGTAATTTAAGAGCATAATGCTTTAAATGAGACCCGTATGGATATAGGGCATATTAGCATTAAAAGGAACCCAACTCAGCCATGTAAATTAGGGGTTCCTTTTCCCCTCATTCTCACCCTCCTTACCTTTAGAAATTAGGTTAAGGAAACTAGACTCCAAATAAAGCACAATATTTAATGACACTTGAAATTAATCCATATTACCTTGGACCACTGTCCTTTAAGCTGCTGATATGTATCTATACAAAGTATATGTTCTATAAGCACATATACTTACAGAAAAGCTTGAGAAAAGTGCTTGATCTGGTTAAAAGTATACATTTACATACATACATACACATATATGTATACATACACACATACCTATACAGATATAGAAATATCTGGGAAAAACCATTTAACACATTCATGTGCATATGTATACAGGTATGCCTGTGTGTGTGCATACACACACATATAAGAGGCTATATACTTTTAATCTTGGCAAAAACTTTTCCTTAGTCTTTTCCAGCACTCTGAAGAACAGCAACTTGGGATAGTGTATGTTAATTACCTTTTAAAAATTTAATATTTTATTTCCCCCCAATTATATGTAAAAAACAATTTTAAACATTTGTCTTAAATTTTTTTTGAGTTCCAGATAATCTTCCTCCATCCTTCCTCCCACCACCTTTGAAGGCAAGCAATTTGATATAGGTTACCCATGTGCAGTCATGCAAAACATATTTCCATATTAGTCATGTTGTTAAAGAAAAAAATCCCAAGGAAAGTAAAGAAAAAGTATGCTTCAATCTGCATTCAGACTCTATTAGTTCTTTCTCTGGAGGTGGATAACATGATAACTTTTTTCACCAAAAGTCCTTGAGAATTGTGTTGGATCATTGCTTTGCTGAAAATAGCCAAGTCATTCAGAGTTGATTATTATACAATATTGCTATCATTATATACAATATTCTCCTGGTTCTCCTCATTTCACTTTGTATCAGTTCACATAAGCCTTTTCAGATTTTTCTGAGAGCATCCTGCTTATCAGTCCTTATAGCACAAGAGTATTCCATCACAGTCATATACAACAACTTGTTCAGCCAATTTCCATTTGATGGACATTCCCTCCCCTCAATTTCTAATTCTTTGCCACCACTAAAAGAGACGCTATAAATATTTTTGTATATATTTTTGTTTTTTATCTCTTTGGCAAACAGACCTAGTAGTTGTATTGCTGGGTCAAAGAGTATGCCCAATGTTATAGCCCTTTGGGCATAGTTTCAAATTGCTCTACAGAATAGTTGAATCTGTATACAACTTCCCCAACAGTGTATTAATGTCAATTTTTCCACATCCTCTCCAATATTTGTCATTTTCCTTTTCTGTCACATTAGCTAATCTGATAGGTGTAGGTGGTAGCTCAGAGTTGTTTTAATTTGCATTTTCCCAGTAATGATTTAGAGCATTTTTTCAAATATCTATAGATAGCTGTGATTACTTCATCTGAAAACTGTCTTTGTCTATGTCCTTTGACCATTTATCAATTGAGGAATGGCTCTTATTTTTATAAATTTGACTCACTTCTCTATAAATTGGAGAAATGAAGTCTTTAACAGAGAAACTTGCTATAAAATTTTTCAGTTATGATTACTGTGTATTTCCCTTTGTCTCTCCTTTAACACTGTCTATTCTTAAAAATATGTTGCTTCCTACTTTTACCACCAATTCACCCTCCTGTCTATCAATCCCCTTTTTTCTCTTTTCTCCTTCCCCTCCTACTTTCCGATATGGTAAGACATATTTCTATACTCAACTGAGTGTGTATGTTATTCCCTCTTTGAACTAATTCCAATGAGATTAAGGTTCATGTGCTCCATTAAAAAAGTTCTTTCTCTTTTTTTGTGAGATAATTTACCCATTCTCCCTCTCCCTTTCTCCTTCCAGTACATTCCTTTCTCACCCCTTAATTTTATTTTTTAAGACAATTTTTCCATCTTATTCAAGCCACACGTGTCATGTAAACTCCTTATAACTGCCCTAATAAAGAGAAAGTTTTTAGGAGTTACAAGTATCACTTTCTCATGTGGCAATGTTTAACCTTATTGAATCTATTATGATTTCTCTTTCCTGTTCACTATTTTATGAAAGCTTCCCTTGAGTCTTGTATTTGAAGGTCAAATTTTCTATTCAACTTTGGTATTTTCATCAGGAATGCCCATTTTCTCCCCTGAAGGATTAAACTCAGTTTCATCAGGTAGATTATTCTTGGTTGTAATCCTAATTTCCCCTCCTGGAATATCATATTACAAACTCTCTAGTCCTTTAAGGTAGGAACTGGTAGATCTTGTGTTATCCTGACTGTGGACCCATGATATTTGTTTTGTTTCTTTCCGGCTCTTGCAGTATTTTCTCCTTGACCTGTGAGTTCTGGGATTTGATTATAATATTTCTGGGGAGTTTTCAATCTGGAATCTCTTTAGGAGGTGATCAATAGATTCTTTTCACCCTCTGGTTCTAGAAAATCAGGGCAATTTTCCTTGATAATTTCTTGAAAGATGATGTCTATGTCCTTTTTTTTCATAATTTCAGGTAATTCAATAATTTTAAAATTCTCTCTCCTCCATTTTTCAAGTCAGTTGTTTTTCCAGTGAGATATTTCACATTTTCTTCTATTTTTTCATTCTTTTGATTTTGTTTGATTGATTCTTGACATCTCATAAAGTCATTAACTTCTATTTGCCCAATTCTAATTTTTAAGAAATTATTTTCTTCAGTGACCTTTTGTATCTCTTTTTCCATCTGGCCAATTCTACTTTTTAAGTTCTTTCTTCAGTGAATTTTTATGCCTTTTTCCCCATTTAGCCATTTTTACTTTTCAAGGAGTGCTCTTCAGTGAATTTTTGTATCTCCTTTTCCATTTGGGCAATTCTGCTTTTTAAGACATTCTTCACTTCATTGAATTTTTGTGCTTCTTTTTCTATTTGGCCTATTCTGCTTCTTAAGGTATTATTTACTTCAGCATTTTTTGTGCTTTCTTTATCAACCTGCTGACTCTATTTTTATGACTTCCTTGCATCACTCTCATTTCTCTTTCCAATTTTTCCACTACTACTCTTACTTGATTTTTCATGGCCTGAGCCCAATTTATTTTTCTTTGGATGTAGCAGTTTTAATTTTATCTTCTGAGTTTGTATTTTGATCTTCCCTGTCATCATAGTAACTTCTATAGTCAGGATGTTTTTCTGCTATTTGTTCATGTTCCAAACTATTTCTTGACTTTTAACTCTATGCTAAAGTGAGGCTCTGCTTCTGGAGTGGTTCCTGTTCCAAGCTTCAGGGTTTTCTGTGTAGCTGTTTTAAGAGATAATTATGAATTTTAGGTTCTGTAAAGTTGGTGTGATCTAGGGAGAGGTGTGTTTACTACTGTCCTGACCTGTGCTCTGGTCTGTGAGCAACCACAAGCACTCTTTTCCACCCTGGAACTGTGACTAGGGTCCTAGCTCTCCTGTAGTGGAAAGCTTTGGTGTGCTAGTACTCTTTTTCAACCTGGGACTGAGACCCAGGACTGTGATCCAGATCCAAGAATGGGTAATTCAACACAGTACTGCCCCTAGTGTCAGCAAGGGGACCCCTGTAACCTCTTTCTGACCATCTATCTGATCCCCTTACTCTTGGTGGGCTGAGAGTTCCAGAAACTACCACTACCACCACTGATTTAATCACCCCTCCAAGGTCTACTGCTGGTGTTCTGGGCCTCTGCCTCCACTGAACTGAGTTCCATACTCCACCCACCTCTGCAACAGATCCTTCCTGAGGATTGTCTTCCTAAATTGTCTTGGGTTGGGAAATTGTTTCACCTTGTCCTTTTGTGGGTTCTGCAGCTCCAGAATTTGTTTGGAGGCATTATTTAAAGGTGTTTGGAGAGATTTGGGGGAGAGTTCAGGTGAGTTGCTGCTTTTTATCTACCATCTTGACTCTATCTCTTACCTCCCTGCCCCTGTCATTCATCAGCATGTGTTAATATTGGAGGATATTAAACATTGCCACTTGTTTGGAGCTTGGTGGTCTTGAGTCCTTGTCTAATTTTTCTCTAGTTCTGATAATGCTGTTGGGATAATATGTATATATATATGTGATTCTATCAATGTGGGGGAACTCCCAGTGTGGAGACGGAGATTGCCTTCATCAGTGTAGATTGGTATGCTCAAAATTTCTCATGTTAATCAAAACATAGATTTGGATACATACATATGCATGCCAACACACACACACAAACTCACCCGCTTTTCTAGTGTTATACATTACTTCCCTCTAAATATTCTACAAACTAGCCACATTGGCCTTCTTGCTATTACCCCTCTCCTGCCATACTTCCTGGGCAATAGCCTATGCCTATGCCTAGAATGCTATTCTTGCTCACCTCCACATTCCGGCTGCTCCGACTTCCTTCAAGGCCCACTAAAACCTTACCTTCTGTAAGAAGCCTCTCCTAGGTTACCTTAATGCTAGTGCCTGGCTGCTATGATTATTTCTAATTCATCCTGTGAATATCTTATTGCGAGTCATCTGCCATATCAGAATGTGAGCTGAGCTTAATAAATGCTTGTTAACTGATTAACAGACACAGAGAGGGGCAAAGTAAGAGGTTAGACAAACTGAAAATCTCTATAAAATGGCAATAATCTCTTTATATTATAGTGATTTCAGTGGTGTCTGGCACATGGCAGGTGTTTAATAAATGTTTATTTATTAAGGACTGTCTGTATTTGCAGATCCCAGGATTAATGATCTTGACCTTGCTGATTTTCATGGGTTGCAAAAAGGATGACTCCAAAACATCCATCATTAATTGCAATTTAATTCTTTCTTCTAAGAGAATGAAAGAAAAATTTAAAGAAATAAAATAAAACCAACCAGTCAGTGGAGACATATTTCCCCTAAAGTTTTGGATTTCCTTTCATGGAAATGCATGGCAACACCCATTTATCCTTTCCATGCAAACAAGACTTTGACCAATAAGCAGCTTGGCTCAGTTGACTTAGAAAATGGAGAAAAAGAAGCAACGTTGGGCCCGTCTTTTTTTTTTTTTTTGCTTTGATTCCTACTTGAAAATCCAGTTTTGATTTTTCCTTTTCCTGTGATAAATGTTTATATGAAATAATTCTTTCAAAAAGATGTTTTTATAGAACCACAAAACAAGTGAAGCCTTAGTTTACAGATGAGAAACTGAGGCCCAGAGAAGTTAAAATACTTCTCAAGGTCAACTGGATAGCTAATGAAAAAATTTAAACTAATCCCAAGACTAACCACAACAAACATTTATTAAATGCCTACTGTGTGCAAAGTGCTGTTTTAGGTGCTGGGATACAAAACAGGAGGAAAAATCATCCTAACTTCAAGGAGTTTCCGTTCTAATAGGGGATAAAATATGAAAGTGTAAATAAAAATATAAATAAATAAAAGATAATTTGAAGTAAGAACCTTAGAATTTCAAAAGGCCCAAGAGAGAAAGAGATTGCATTCCAGGTATAGGGGACAGGCTTGCTAAAGGAGGGTGATGATTTCAGAGTTGCCATTCAGAGGGTGCTAGGACTTGGAAATAAGACGTATGCAAAGACAATTAGGTGGGGCAATTCTGAACCTGGAGTTGGGAAAATTTGAGTTCAAATTTGGTCTCAGACACTTACCAGTTGTGTGGCCCTGAGCAAATCACTAACCCTCTCTGTCTGCCTCAGTTTCCTCAGCTTTAAAATGGGGATAATAATGATAGTACCTAACTTCCTAAAAGTGTTGTGAAAATCAAATGTGATATGTTTAAGGGGCTTAGTGTGGTTTCTGGCATATAGCAGGTGCTGAAAAAATGCTTCCTTTTTTTCTTCCTTCCTTCTGTTCACCTTCCTTTCCTTCCTTTCTCCTCTTTTCCTCTCTATATCGCTTCTTTTCTCCCTCATTCCCTTCCTTTCTTATTTTCCTTTCTTTTTTCTCCCTCCTTCCTTCCTTCTTTCCTTCCTTCCTTCTTTCCTTCCTTCCTTCCCTCCAACAGGATCATCTAGGCTTCAGTTCAGTCACTGTACCATATCACTTCAATCTTGAGTAGAGTAGAATGAGAGTTAAAAAAAAAGGCCAAATGTCATGGAGTAAAACAAAGGTAACATCTAGAATCTAAGTCAAGAAGTCCAGTTTTCTCTTTTGATCAAAGCATCCACATTATAAAGGAATCATGGTGTGGATTCTATAACTGGCTTGGATGTCACTTTCTTATTGAGATCTGGAACAACAATTCTGTTTTCTTGTCTGGAAATCAGGAAAACAGTATTTTCTTCAGGGAAATGTCACAAAAATTTGTTCAGTAAAGTTGAATAAATGGGCCAACTTTACAGTCATATCAGTCATTCAGAAAGTGATCACAGGCTATTCTTGAGTCTTTCCCTGCTGTGGGTCATTAGCAACAAGTCAAAGAATAGGGAAAAGATCCAAAGAGTATTTTGAAGGGACTTTAGAGATCATCTGTTTAGCATAGTATTACAAATGAAGAATCAGAGAGGTACAGAGAAGGGACAAGATTTGTCCAAAGTCACACTGCAATTTAGCAGCAGAGCCAGGGGTAGAATTCTTGACTCCTGGGCCAGTACTCTTTAAACCCTAGCCTTTGTTCCTACCCATTGACATTTCTGGGGAAAGATTGGATAGGGGAGGAGCTTAAATAAAGCATTGGGCTTTATCTGAGAGTTTCAGTCATATAGCTTATCTTTGTTCTTTCTTGTCATGGAGAGGGTGACTGCTGACACAAAAACATTGCAATGAAAAAAATCATGACTGAATATAGGCTCATATGTTTTCAGCCTAGGATTTAATGGTGTATATAGGAGGCAGCAAGTTAGTGAAATAAGACATATTAAAAATTAAACTGTTTCCTCAACACTGTACATTTGGAAAATGTTTATGCTCATCTGTAGCCACAGTAAGGTTATGTTTTATAATACTTGGTGAATGAGCAGCTCTTAGTCTGAATGCAATGCTTGTTTTGAAATTTAATTAATAAGCAATATTTTACATATATTTTTGCTTAAAATCACATTTTGTCAGATTTGGCTGTTAAGGCATATGGGGGAATCAGCAGATGCCTATCCAAAGGAAATATGTCCAGGACCACACAAAATGGTTCCACCGTGTCATTTCTTTCAATGCTATTTCATGAAAACAAACCTTTTACCACAAAAACTCACTTGTCATTTCCCATTCCTTCAAATGATCACGTGGAGCTTCATTTCTCTCTCTCTCCTTGTCTTTTTCCTAACTGTTGTCTACTCAAAAACATATCTGAAGGCTTGTTTATTTTCCTTTTTCCCTCCCCTTCCCCATTATTGCCCATTTTAACCACATTTTTGACCATAAAATGCACATTATTGAAGTATGTTGAGCCCTTGGGATATATTGATGTTTGCAGTGGAAGTCTTCTGACTCATTCATGTCAGTTTTTGTGGCACTGGGTTTTTTTAAAAAAAATAAAATATGTGATATTTCAGTGCCTGTTTTAGCTTCTCTTGTAGAAGATCGTTGAGAGGACTCTTTAATCTGAGGATAGCCTGTATTTCCATCATTTCCCAAAACACCCAACTCAGTGCAACTTTCCTCAATGCTTCTTTCAGTATGCTCACCACGACGGACGTTTGCAGAGTGCTTGTCATCCTGGAATCTTAGCACTTCTTGAAATTAACTGAAGATGCCAAATGCTATTTTAAAGTAAAGGCAGATGATTTTCCCAGCCATTTTGCAAACGGAAAATAGAATTCAAACCAGAGCCTTCATAAGATGAGGGGGCAATCATTGGTTATATTTACAATGATAGGTTGTACTTGGATATTAATACTTTTATGGATCTCCTCATTATGAGTATTTTCTCTACCTATACTGATTTTTCTTTTGCCACTTTTCCTGGGTGATTTTCATCCATGTTTCCTCATAAGCTTTCCAGAAAGGATTGACCCCATTCTCCTGAGGTTCCACTTCAACCACTCTATGGAAGCCATTTTTTTCGAGTCACCTGTCACCCACTGCTCTTAGTATATGAGCATCCCACCTCCTTTTCTAATCATACATTTCTCATTGGTAACTTTTATGACAATTCTTTTATAAAAGTTTGAGAAGTCCCCAAGGGTTCTGGGATTATGGAGTCCCCCACTGCATCCTGGGCCATCTTCAGTTGTTCTGATCCCCATACCTGGTCACTGGACCCAGATGACTCTAGTGGAATCTGGTGACTTTGCACATTTTTCCCTCACTTAAATCCAACTCACTTGCATGTCATGGCATCACCTCCCTGATGTCATGTTTCTCTTTGAGAACGAAGGACAACCAGCAACCTCTGGGATGGTGGGCAGGGGTAGGGGTAACAGGTTGAAGGGGGGAAGGAAAAGTGTTAGAGTATGTCCTGCCATGATTAAAAATTATATTTTTGGTCCTTTCACCTAGAACATCAATAAAAATAGTTATAAGTTTTCACATTGATTCTAAAAGGTACAGTATCATAGATGCCCCCAGGTCAACATGGCACCACTGAAAAATACCCTCTGGATACAACTTACAAGCTACTTATTCACTCACTTCACAAAAGCACAGTCAGAATCTAACATTCCTTACTTGTCAATGACAATGTGTCTTGGGAGAGAGAATCAAAAGTCACATTGAAATCAAAATATGTTCCACTGATATTTTCCCCTATATTTCTGGGAGCTGTCAGTCTGTCATGGGAGGAAATTAAATTGGTCTGGCAAAATTTATTATTCCTAAAGCCATATTAGCTGCCTGTTAGTTTTTTTTTTTTATTCAGGACTCTGTGTGTGTGTGTGTGTGTATGTGTGTGTGTGTATGCATGTGTGCATGCTCATATGTGGTGCACAGTGCCAGGTCATGGAATTCTGCCCCTGTTTGGTTTCATGGAGGGGAGAGCCCCAGGCCCTCTTTCTTAGAAGTGAGTAGAGGCTTTCTTCTACTTCACAGAATAGCTCTGTGTAGTCTGTGCTACTCTGTGAAAGTCAAGGATAGAGGCATTGGCCAAGACCTGTCAGTTAATGTCATCCTATAAACTGTAGGTCTTTTCTGCTAAGTACCATCATAGGTTGTTGGGTACTTATGCCCAAGGAGTTCCATGCTATTCAAGGTCAACAAACAAAATTAATTCTTTTCTACATTTGGATGAAGAATGATACATACCAAGCCTTTAGGGAGACAAGTTATCCTGTAGCATCTCTGATTCCTCTAGTGGTCTTCTCTTTAGGTAGGGCCACTTTGAGAAGAGTCAGGGGCCAGAGTGTGGTTTATCTTGTCTGAGCCTAGTAAAGGGCACATTTTGTAGTCCCTGCTGGAAGGGGAATCTAGACACAGTATTTGCTTACCTTACATGGCAGAATTTCCTATCCAACTGCAGTTCTAGCAGTAACTACTTTGGAGTAGCCAGAAGATTACCCATGGTTTATAGGATGGCACTTTAGTGTTGACAGGTCTTGGCTGGATATTTTGGCTTTTTTCTAAATGTACGTCTGTTAATGGAAATATACACATATTGCCACATGGTGGGTGAATGGTACATTTCTCTATGGACAATACATTGAAAATGTGTGCTACCATGATGATAACTCTTTCAAATCTGAATTAATTTATGCTTGGAGATGATGCATGGTGACATTTGTTATATACATACTTGTATGTATGCATGTATGTATGTATGTATATTTAGAGAAAGATTATTTAGTACAGGGTGGACAGTCTGTATGGCACTGGAGTCACAGAATATCAGATCAGACAGCTGTTGGGGATGAACTGGTCTAACATCCATGTATATGTCATTTTCTTTCCTTTTCTCCTTTTCTTTATTCCAGTATTCTCAATCATCATTTCCCCATCATGATTATTCTCTAGGTATTACTATTTGGTTGCAAATCATGGAACACAGTGATTTCAGAATAAATAGAATAAAAAGAATAATTAACTTGAAGACTCTGGAATATATCAAATGGTGGGTTTGCTTTTCCTTTCATGGAGGTTGCAGTATATTATTATATAGCTTTAAAGATGAAAGGTCTAAATGAATTCCTTCACTTTATGGATGGGGAAATTGAAACCCAGAGAAGTTAAATGAATGACCTTAAACATGGGGGTTCAAAAGATTTTAAGCTGTAAAGGAATTCTTGGTTAATTGAATCATAGGATCAAAGACTTAGAACTAGAAGATTCCTCAACAGATCATCTGGTCTAGACCTCCACTCCCCATTTTACTGATTAGAAGACTGAGGCAAAAAAGAGGTTACATAAGTAGCAAGTGGTTTTAGAGGTGAGATTTAAATATGGATCCTTGACTAAAGAGTGGGTATGTTATCTACTACATTTCTTTCTGAACCTCCTCATTTCACAGATCATTAAGGTTATTTTTGACTGAAAAAGGAATCAAATTAGCCTTGTTACAAAATATGGATGAATTGAGTGATTAGAATTAGAAGTTAAATTTACAAGTTGCATTAAGGTGGAAGCAAATAGGGATTGATATTGACAAGCCACAAAAAAATTGAAGGAACCGAAGAAATTTATAGTATGTAGACAAGAATTACATAGGAGAAAAAGATACAAATGAACTGTCTTCTACAGTGGAGAGAAACCCATCATGATGAACTTCATTAAAGTATATGTTTTAAAAATATCTTCTCATGTTCTGTCTTTTCCTTTGATTATATGTCTTTTCTCCTATGATAGAACTCATAACTTACTTAATTCCACTAAGTGCTTTCAGAACAAAAGACACTGACTGCTCAAGCAGTTAGCAAATCTATGTTTCAGTCTGAGTCGCAAGACGATAACCTTGAGTATGATCAATTAATGCTTTAGCGTTTCAATCTGCAACTGCACCACAGGGCTCATTTGATGGCCATAAGAATTCGTGAATGAATGTGTATGAAGTCTTCGGAGCTTCTTAACTAGGATCTGCTATGCCACTTGGAAGCATTGCAATTACTCTTTTAATTAAGAATATGCAATGTTAATGTAAGGTTAATGGTAGGTGGGAGGGGGAAGAGTTAAAGATCTTCCCTGCCCATTAATAAGCCTCACTACCTTTTGTTAATTTCTACTGAGGCATGAGGTCAGAGGTTCCTGCCATCCAGCTCTGAAAAGTGTATAAATCTTCTGAGGTGAGGTTTTACTCACTGGCTTATTCACTGGCCAGAGGAGACTCTAGGTAGCTGCTAAGGAGCCTCCTGACTTTGAAAACCTAGATGTAGGTGCTTCTCTCTCTGGTAACTATGTATGTATGGTCAGACAGTTAGATCTCTCTGTTCATCTGTGATGCATGTATTGATTATGTCAGACAGCTAGAAGCCCTGTCTGTTGGTCTGTCTTCTTGTAATTTCCGTTTGTATTTTCTCTGAAGTTCAGGATGCTGACTTTCCCCCCTGAACTAAGGGAATGATATATGTGCTTGATTAGGCAGATTGTTGACGCTTGAAAAGTTGTTTTCCTTTTAGAAAATCAGATCTAAGAACCTGGACAGCAGTCCCTCCTGTGTATATCGTGGTCCTTGCGGTTACAGTATATTAATTAGGCCAAATTACTACAATCAGTGGTAGGGAGCAGACCCTTGGAATTAGGGTTGGCCTTAGAATGATCTCATGGTATTGGTGCTTCCATTCTGAACTCTATCTGGAGTTCCAAAGTGCTGGATCCTTCATAGTAACCAAAGGTAAATTTCTTGGTTCTTTCCATTGCTTGCAGAGTGAGGGGAACCCAATTAGGAGTGAACATTAAACACCTAATTTGAAATCTCCCTTGCCATCCTTTCTGTTATGGTTGTTTAGTTGTTTCAGTCATGTCTGACTCTTCATGACTCCATTTGGGGTTTTTTTTGGTAAAGATTTTGGAGTGGTTTGCTATTTCTTTCTTCAGTTTATTTTACAGATAAGGAAACTGAGGTAAACAGAGTGAAGTGATTTGCCCAGTATCACACAGCTAGTAAGTGTCTGCAACCAGATTTGAACTCAGGAAGATGAGTCTTTTTGATTTCAGACCTGGCACTCTATCCATTGTAACATCTAGCTTGCCCTCTTTAGAGGGTTACATAATTCCATTTTATTAAAAAAGCTAAATACTGTAACACTTCAGAGTTCAAGAACCATCTCTCTGTACCTTTGACTTGTCACTTGTGACTGGTAACCATTGGAATCCTCCAAGAAAATGGCTCTGACCACGTACTTTTGGTTAGCAAATTCAGTATAATATTTGGGAGGGTCACTCTTGGTAAACATGATTCTTGGAAAGATTTGGTCTTCAGAAAAAGTCATCACAGCCATTCTAAGCAACTTCATGAAATTAATCCGTCTGACATCCTGAGAAAACGTTTTCTTAGCCATAAACACTGACTACTTTGTTCTGGTCATTCTTGAGAAGATTCAGTACCACAGTTATGGTCAGAGGCTTTTCTTTTACCCTGCTCACTGATCTACTAAACTTTATAGTTTCCTAAGGATGAGGACAGGACAAAATTAAAGAATACCTTGGGAGAAGATATTATTAATAGATGAATAAAACTATGTTTTGGTTTCTTATCCTTTTATTTATTTAGACTACAGGGCATATCACAGGAGGTATTTTTGTTTTTGAGTTTTTAGAATTGTTCTTTTGCTTTTACTTTATTAAGGGGGTAAATTGTCCATAGAGGCAGCTGCGTGATACAGTGGATAGAGCACTGACCCTGGAGTCAGGAAGACCTGAGTTCAAATCTGGCCTTAGACATTTACTTGTCATATGACCATGGGCAAGTCATTTAACCTCTGTTTGCTTCAGTTTCTTTAACTGTGGAAAAAAAAGAGAGAGACATAATAACATCTACCTTCTAGGGTTGTTGTGAGGACCAAATGAAATAATATTTGTCAATTACTTAGCACGGTGTTTAGAACATAGTGAGTACTTAATACAGTGTAGTGTGTATTCCCTTCCTTTCCCTTTCTGTGTGAACACAGTAAGAATTGCTTTAGCATTGAGCCAATAACAGGTATCATTCAAGGAGTTATTTGACTATCTAGGAAAGAAAGGATAACTGTTTTCTGCCAGCAGAAATGTTAGTGAAAGGTGTATTTTCTTATGAATTTATGTTTTACTGGACTTGGTTTACTGGATTACTGGCAACTTCAAAAATATCTAATTGTCTTTTAAAAATATATCTCAATTACATATAGAAAAGAGTTAAATTTGCTTTAAAAATAACCCATAAGCAGTTAAATTTGCAAGTTGCATTAAGGTGGAAGCAAATAGGGATTGATATTGATAGCCATCATCATCATCGTTATGTCAACAGTAGACAGCAGGTCTGCTATGTTTAAATTTTTCAGGAAAAGGCTGGATAGGGAATAAGGAAAAGAAAAATAAATCAATAGTGTCAAGTCATCATTCCTACAGCAGTTGAGAAAAAAATTACATTGTTGGGCTTTATTCCATTTCAAGTTCCTTAAAAATCTTTTAGAAGTTGCTCCCTATGGATGACTATACTCTAAGATACACTTGGCCAGGAGGTGTGCAAATTATTACACATCTCATTATAGGTCAGTGTGATAATATTACTCATTGATAGACCTAAAGAAAGTCAAAATCATCTAAGTTTGTGTCTAGGAAGTCTGAAACACAAACAAAATGGTTTTTTTGCTAGCAATAGTGATCCCAAAGGTGTCATTGAATTGGGTCAGGTAGTCATTGGTCAATGACAGAATTAAAAATGGATAATCAAATCAAAAAGTTCTATATCTCCCTTGGAGGACCAGGAAAAGTATGGCACCAACATTGTAGATAGAGATGAAAAAATGGTGTTGTCATAGTTTAGATGGATAGAAAATGTGGATCTGTAATAAGCTTCCCACTTGGATTCTTGAATCATTTCATCAGTATCCCCTCTGAGTCACACAACACTAAATAATAGATCAATTCACCAACAATGAGATCCTGGATTGCATCCAGTCCATCCGTACTGAGGCAATTTGTTTGCAGTAGCACAGCAAATTTCACTAAATAAAATGCATAGAGACTGGAAAGCAAACTCAATCTTCCCCATCAAAACAGCCAGCCTCCCTATTCTTCAGTTCTCTCAAGGACAGAATCTTGGAGTCACTTCTATCACTTTGACAATTCATACATACATTCAACAAAATGAACTGCTCATAAAATCTTAAAAATGCTCTACTGCCATGATTACTGTTCATTTACTGACTTTCTGACATGGAATGAATTAATTTCAGTTAGTTAACTATTATTAAGTACTTGCTAGGTGCAAGGTGTATAAGGGGAAAAAGAAAACAATCTTGCCTTCATGGAGATTATATTCTACTGGGTGGTAGTGGAACAGAACAGGTAATACAAATGAGTATGATACGAAGAAAATAGGAGGAAAGGAGAGATGAAGACAGAGAGAAAGAGACAGAGAGAGCCAGAGACAGAGAGATAAAGCCACAGAGACAGAGACAGAGAATGCATTCATAACTTGGAATCAAAGGACTGGTGTTAGAATCTGAGTTCTGCAATTTAATAATTTGTATATATGACCTTGAAGAAGTCACTTGACCTCACTAAGAGTCATTTTCCTCAATTGTAAAATGAGGGAATAGAAGTGAACGATCTCTAAGATCCCTTTCAGCTCCAAGTTTGTGATCTGTACACTGTGGTAAGTGGATGGACCAGAGAAGGCATCTATGAAAGGGTGGTGGGGATGTGATTAGAAGGGGTACTTAAGTTGAGCCTTAAGGGAATACAGTCTTGAGAGGAGGAGATGGGAGAGGACTGTGTCCCAGAGATGGGGAAAGACCAGCAGAATCTAAGCACACTGAGGGCAGAGACTTTCTTTTTGTCTCACGATTCTTGGTGCCTGATACGAAATAGGGGCTTAATAAATAAATGCTTATTCAGATGATCAGCTATGAATGACTTAGCTGTTCTGAGCAATACAATGATCCAAGGCAATTCCAAAGGATTCAAAATGAAAAATGCTATCCTCCCCCAAGAGAAAGAACTGATGGAGCCTGAATTCAGATCAAAGCATGCTAATTTTCACTCTCTGTATTTTTTTCATGTTCCCCCATCTTCTTTTACAACATGACTAATATGTTAATATGTCTTGCATGATTGAACATGTTTAACCTATAAAAAATTGGTTACTATCTTAGGGAGGTGGGAGGTGAGGGTGGGAGAAAATTTGAGAGAGAAATGAACGTAAAAATTGTCTTTACATGTAACTGGGGAAATTAATAGTATCTAAAAATATAAATACTTGTTGGATTGAATTATGCAAATGCAGAGAACAGAGAAATAGGGTCTTGAGTCTAGGGAAAAGCCATTAATATATTTGGGCTGGAATGTAGAACTCATGAGGGCGAGTCAGATGAAGTTAGGTAAGAAAAGTAGGTAAGGGGTCATGTTATAAGGACCTTAGACACTAGGCTAAAGATTTTGTATTCTTGTCTATAAATAACAGGGAGCCACTGAAGATTCTCAAGAAGGGGAGTTACATGGCCAGAGCTGTCCCTAAGAAATGTGTTTTTTGGCACCTACATGGAGGACAAAATGGAGAAAAGAGAAACCAGAAGTTAGGAAACCAATGAAGAGATGTTATGAATGATCTTTTAGTTTAGGTAACTTATTACCATGTAGAATGCGGCACCGTTGTGAGATCCTGAGAGATGACAGCTGAAAATATACCACTCATACGTAAAAACTGGTAATAGGAACAATTTCCATTGAGAAAAAGTGATATTCAGATTTACTGAGGCAGAGTTTCAACTGGCTGCTACTGTTGAAAACTCTGCCACTAGTCTTCAGGTTGTGTAATAGAATAGATAATCCAACTTAAGAAAAAAGAAGAAATTATTTCCCCTCAATGAGTTCTGACCTTCTCCCTGGCCCAACTTTTGTCAGACATACTAATAAAAAATTAGATTAATCTTTTTTTATCTCATGTATTTCTTTCCCATAATCTGAGAGAAAAGGGCTAATGAGAAGTGAAATATCAAAAATTAAAAATAGGAAGAAGAAAGGACAAAAACAAAGGGTCTAGATAATGAGCCTACTGAGATTTTAATTTTGGGGGGCAAAACCTGTGATTTTGTAGTTAGAGGGAACTACTTCTATCAATACAGTATAATAACCATTCTGTAATCTATAGTCAGTCCATCAGCAAGAACTTATTAAGTACATTGTACTAAGTCTTTAAATACAAAAAAGGGCAAAAACAGTTTGTAACTTCAAGGAGCTTATATTCCAATGAGGAAGACAACACATAAATGATTATGTATATATAAGAGAAATAGAATGAATGAGGGGGACCAAACTGCTGAAGGTTTTGAGTTTGAATCTTAAAGGAAGCCAGAGATGTAGGGAGATCATTCTAGGCAGGGAGGACAGCCAGTGCAAATTTATGCAACTGGGTGTAAGGAACAGCAAACTGGCTAGGTTCTTTGGATTGTATCATGAATGGAGGGCAATAAAGAGTGAGAAGTCTAGAAGGCAAGAAGGGGGCAGGTCGTGCAGAGTATTAAATAGCAAATAGAGTATTTTATATTTGATCCTGTAAGTAAGTAGAAGCTACTGGAATTTACTGAGCAGAGGTATGACATGGTAGTCCTATATTTTAGGAAAATCACTGGCAGCTATCTGGAGGGTAGATCGGATTGGAGAGAGACTTAAAGAAGGTCACCAATTGAAAGGCTAATCGAAATAATCTAGGCAAAAGATGATGAGGCTTGCACCAGGGTGGAGCTACACGAGAGGAGAGAAAAGGACATAGAGGAAAGAGATTGTGAAACCATATGATTTGCAACTAATTGGATATGTGGGGTGAATGAGACCGAGGCATCAGGATGATGCCAAGGTTGAAAAAACTGGGTGACTGGGAAAAAGTTGGTGTCCTGAATGGTAAGTTCAGAAACTTGGGGGCCTTAGGGGAAAAGATAGAGTTCTGCTTTGGACATCTTGAACTGTAGATCCCTATGGGATATTCTGTTCTAAATGTCTTCTTCTAGGCAGTGGTAGATGCAGTACTGGTGCTAAGAAGAGATTCTAGGACTGGAATTATGTCTTAGAACCAAGTGTAGGAAGATGCTAAGTGAACCTATAGAAACTGAGATCAGCAAATAAGAGAAGAAAGAAAAAAGAAGAAAGGGTCCAGGATAGAGCCTTGGGGGACACTCACAGTTAGGGGGTATAACAAAGGTGAAGATCTACCAAAGGAAAACTGGGAAAGACCTGTCAGACTGGTAGGGAGAGAATCAAAAGAGATCAGTCACAAAAACCCAGAGACTTTCCAGAAGTTGGTGATCAAGTGTCAAATGCTGCAGAGAGGTCACGATGGATGCAGATGAAGAAGAGGCCGTAAGATTTGGAAATTAAAAGAGCTTTGGTAACTCTGGAAAGAAGAATTTCATTTGAATGATGAGTCAGAGAGTTTCCTGGGACATTAAGAGATTAAATGATTTGTTCACAGTCACACAGCCAGTATACATCAAAGGTGGGCTTAAACCCAGGTCTTTATGATTCTGAGGCCAACTTTTTATCCACTGGGCCATGTGGCCTGTCAAGCCAGCAGCCGTGGATTTTCCTAGGCAGTCTTCCATCCAAGTATTAAGCATACATAGCTCTGCTTAGCTTCCAGGATCAGAAGAGATTAGTCACATTTAGTCAGGTTGGTATTCCATAGAAAATTGAATGTTTATCATATTGAAATGAATTCACTTTCCATTGCCATCTAAAGGTCTATGCCCACTGGCTGCCTATTTCCCATACAGAAAATCAGATTCTGTCATTACCTCAACTTTACCATATCCAAAACCTTTCCAACTTGTCTGTTTATATTATGGATGTCACCATTATCAACCAGGCTAGAAAACTTGGAGTTATTTTCACTTCATCTCTTCTATTTTCACTTCCTATAGAAAAAGCTGTCATCAAATTCTGCTTTTTTCTCTAGAAAGGCTTCCATTCCTACCACTGCCATCTTCGTCCAGACCTTCTTCATTTAGATTATTTCAGCAGTCTGTTAACTGGTCTCCTTACCACCAATCTGTCTCCCTCAGGTCCATCCTGTTTACAGCTGCCAGAGAGATCTTAAAATGCCACTTTCATGAAATCTCTTCCCCGCATAAGAATGTCTTCTGGTTCTCCATTGCCAAATATGTCAAGTCTGCTTAGTTTTCAAGGCTTTTCGTAGGCTGCCTGGACCATATCTATCCAGTCTTATTTTCTACAAATCCCCAAGGCAGAAGTAAGCCTGCATAACGGGGCTTTGATTCAGGTTGCCAAACTGGAGATCTCTTAGGGCACTCGCAAATCCTTTAGTTGTGTAAAAATATTAGAGTTCAGAATTAGTTAGAATAGTCAACTACCATATCATTCTGGCATGAGCTCTTCCTCCCTATTCCTGTTTTTCTCCCCTGCTCCCAAGGATTGGCCTTTTACTAGTGTCCTTGAGTCTCCATGCCTCTCCCCATAGGGTAATATCCCCTTTTTTCATCCCCTTAGATACTGAGGTGCCTTTTGTATCTGTTGCTCCAAGTATGGTTTGTGATGTATTCCTAGGCTGCAAAATTCCTACTTACGGCTCTGACAGTTTTGCTTCCCAGCACTAAACCTGTTATTCAATGCCCCTGTTCATCTCACAATAATAATTCCCACCTCCATATTTTTATTATACTCCTCCACTTGCCTGAAAACCCTTCTGCTGGGCTCTCAGTTTATCTGCCTTTGAAAAGTCAGCCCAAGCGCCATCTGCTCCAGGAATATAGACAATACTCTGATGCTCTCTGTTTCAGAACAGTAACTCAGAGACATTTTTAGCTGTAACTTCTCCAATTAACTCTGAGATGTAGATTGTCATTTATGCCTCAGATCGTCATTTATTGCTTTCTAATTGCTTCAGGTGTGTTGGTCTTGTCTCCGCAAGTGGATTGTAAATTCTTCTAGGGCAGGAACCGTGTCTCATACTTCTCACCTTTGCAGGACCTCACACAGCATTGGGCACAGGGTAAGTGTTCAATAAATATTTTGCAGATCAAGTTGAATTTGCTTTAAACTGTGTGACATTATAAAAAGGCATTGCAAAAGCATTACTGAATTAAAGTATCACTAAATGAATTGACGAATTAAAAAATCCATCATGGGTGGGGTAAAAAAAATAGGAATTAGAAGTAACAGGAAAGGAAAGTATTTTCAAAGGACACTAAACAAACAACCGAGAAATAGATGAGAAGGTTTTCACAGGGCCAGCAGGAACCATTCAACGTGATATCTAATTATGGTCTAGCAATGCTTTCCAGTCGCCTGGTTTTAATTCTAACTCATCTAATAACATCTATGTGACTTTGGACAAGTCATTACCCCGCTCTGTGCCTTAGTGTTTTCAACTGTAAAAATGAAGAGATTACACTAGTTAAAAATTCTTCAGCATTTTTTTTTTTTGTGCCATGGACTCCCTCCCCTTTGATGGTTTGTGATGGGTTTGTGATAAAATCTATGTACTCCTCAGAATAGTGTTTGTAAATGTGTAGAGTAAAATACATAGAGTTGCAGAGGAAATCAATTACACTGAAATAGAGTTATCAAAATATAAAAAAACCCATTCAAGTTGCCAGACCCCCCCCACCACCACCACCCTGGTTAAGTATCTGGAATTAGACATTCTCCAAATCCCCTCCACCTCCCAAGCTCAATCATTCTATGCTTCCTTTCCTTGTTTTTTCTTCTTGTTCCTATGCCTCTTCCTCCTGTTTCTTGTATAAGGATTCTAGGTCGCTGACAATGGGTATTGAGATAGAAACAAAAGAAGTTTTTTTCAAATGGCAAAATCAAAGAGAATGATAATAACAATTACTAAATCATATTAATGAATTTTAACTGAGTCCAAACTAGCACATTTGGATTTTATATCAATATATTCAAGATCTTCTATTTCGTGTTTTTTTAAATATGTTCCTCAAAAAATTGTAAGGAAATTATGTAAAACTGCAGGGGCTTGGTGAGGCAAAGGAGGAAATAGAAACAACGGAGTGAAAAAGGCAGCTGTACAGAGATGGAAAAAGCACTGAAACAGGAAGAAGGAACCCAGGGTTCTGTCCCTTAAATACCCTGTGGCAAAGGGCAGGTCGTTCTACCTTTCTCGGACTCAATCTGCTCTTCTGTGAAATGGGGTTTTTTGAAGAAACATCTAAGGTTTCTTCCAGCTCTGATGTACAAAGAGCCAAGACCTACAACATGAAATAAAATTAAAAATAGTAGATGCAATGTAAAAAAATTCTTCATTTGGATTAGAGGACAGGGTAAAAAACTTACTAGACCATTCCAGTGGCTCCCAATCTATGAACCAACAAATCCTGAGGTGGGGGTGGGAGCATGCAGCTATTGCAAAGGCTCCAAAATCCTCTTGTGCAATGAGAATTGTGTCATTTCAATCTCTCTTTAATGTTAATCAAATATTCGTCTTGACTCAGTGTAATTAATAAACACACCTTCCTTCCATAGCTTAAATAATGTATTTTCACATATTTACATGACTTATTTTTTTTAAAGCTTTAATAAATGAATAATTTAAATAATTTAAATATTTTAAATTAGATAATTAAATTTAAATATATAATATATAAGTATATTATATAAATATAGATCGAAATAAATATAGAAATATAAATATTAATTAAAATAAATAGTTTAAAATTTAAATAATTTAAAAAGCTTTAATAAATGAATGTTACGGATGCCTTTTGTTTCTCTACAACAACTATTTCTATTAATATCGCCATTCTTTTTCCCTTCTTGGAAAGTGAACCCATTTTTATTACTAGAAAAACAATTAAATGAAAACACCCGATTTAGCAATTTGGTCTGAAAATGAATAGAATATTTTGTATTACCAATTTATCTTTTCCATCCTATGAAGAGAAAGGTATGTGTCATCATCTGTTCTCCCAAACCTTTTTTGGCTTTTTAATATTCAGAGTTTGGATTCTTTGACTGAGTTTTAAAAATAGTCATTGTGTATATTGTTATTTTGACCCAACTTATCTTACCCTGCATCAATTCCTACAAATCTCCCCAAGTTTTCTTTAATTCCTGATATTTTTCATTTCTTGATTTATAATAATATTACATTCCCTTCTTTTATCACAATTTATTTAGCCATTTCCCAGTTGATGGCTAATGATTTTTTTTGTTTTTGTACCTCAATCATTACCAAAGATAGACCTGTGCAACCAAACCTTTCCTTCTAATAAAGTCATATTTGTCATTTCTTGCTGTACAATAATATTATCTTACTTTATTCCTATATCACATCATATTTAGTCATTTCCTAGTTGATGAGCATGGCTTGATGTTGTATGTCAATCATTTCCAGATATCGTCACCTTTCTGACTAAACCCTCCCTTTTAACAAAGAAAAATAGATCAGCCCAACCAACTGCACCGATGGAGACTCTTTTAGGTAATGTATGCAACATTCCATATCTCTCTGCTGAGAGAAGGGAAATATGGTATATACTATAATTTTTCAAAAGTCTATAGGTAGGTGATGAATAAAGTGTTGATTTATCTAATGGTGTTACTGAATTAATTCATTTCACCAAAGATCAATCAGTACTATAATACTACCAAGGTGAGTGGGAGGGGCAGTCCTTGAAATTTTTAATAGTGTTAAAAGGAGATCCTTAAGCTCAAAAAGTTTGGGAACACCTGACTCTCTCTCTTTTTAGTCTGGTTACCTGTAATAAATGAGCTGTCACTCAGCGAGCATTTCTTTGTTAGATGGAATTCGAAAACAGAAACTGGCAATTGTTAAATTGACCTAGTATTGACAACCCTCCATTTCCCTGTACTTCCTACCATTTTTAGAGTTAACTTGGAGCTCCCTTCTGGCCTGCCTGAGGGTCTGGAGCATGGCATTTCCATCCTGTGTCATAAGTGTGTATTGGCTGCTGGGAAGACTAACACACACAGGGCTGTGCTTGAAGGCACTGCTTCCCTTCTGAACTTAGCCACTACTGGGCCAAGGCTTTAGGGCCCTCTGTACATTTTCCCCAAACTCAGATCTTCTGGCTCATTGTCAGTCAAGCCATTGCCAGTGGCACTAGCCAATAAAAGCATATAGGAAAAATAAATTTGTCATAGGAAAAGTACAGAAAAGTGATTACTTTCAGGCAAGAATACAGTAAGAACACTGTTAGGCCACATTTCACTGATGTTGAAAACAAAAAATGTTGCCAAATGATTTTTTTGGTCAATTAAAGCATAAAACGTGGGGGTCTTTTCTTCCCCTCCCAAGCACAGCCCCCGAAGCTTAGTTACATAGAGAAAATGAGGGGCCTTTGGAAGAGATATTTACCCAAGAACTGAGAGGAATGTGTATTACTCTTCCCCACCCCCACCCTCAAAATGGCAGGGCTATCCAGGCCCCCAGGTGAGAATAGTAAGAGATGTGTGGGTTGAGTTTCAGTAAATCCTAACAGGTGTAATGGTGGTCCCAGAGAAACACCTCATCTCTGTTCACAGAACAACAGGTCACTTCACAGACATGGGAGCTGGGCCAGCTCTTGCACCTTATAGGTCGAACTATGGGTCACATGTGGAGTGTTTCCAAAAGCTTTACAAAATGGCTTCAGCAAACAGCCTGTGAGGTTTTTGCCCACCCTGGTCCTGGCTATGGGGAAGTGGGCGCCTTTGGAACTGACACTTTGGGGGAGCAGTAAGACCTTGGAAATGGGGGCAGAGGGAAAAAGGAAAGTTTTCCCTCTTATGTCTCTAAGTCCAAATCTGTGTTTCCAAAGCCAAAATGTCAGGTTCTGGTCTTTATTTATTACAGCATAAACAGCTCTCCAGTAGGGTCTCCCTCCCCCTCTATAGATGAGATTCTTAGCTAGTAGTTGTAAGCATGTCTTTAATTCCTTTAGGATTTGAGGTCATTGTTGGAACTCACTAATAGAGTGAGGATAGTCAATCAGTGGACTCCCCCCACACCACCCTGAGTGCCTATGTGTGTGGCAAGAACTGTTCTAGAAATTGGAGTACTCTTTTGGGGAAATCTGCCATCTACTCCACTGACACACATCTGGTGAGACTAAGGGAAAAGAGTTCTAACTCAGCCATGTGCAGAGAACTGGAAAAATGCAGAGAATTCTCTTGGACCCTTCAAAAGAAAATTTTACTCTCAGAGATATCCACAGATTCATGAAAATTGGAATGACTGCCCTAAACCCTGAATCCCTCCCTTACTTAAAACTCCACTCTGGGAAGCTTGAGCTTCTGCTAATCCTCCAACTCCCATTAAAACCAAATAAAACAAAACAAAACAAAACAAAACACTCCTTTGCAAATAGGTTTGTATGTATGCTCAGTCTGAAGCAGTGTGGTGTAGAGGATAGAGAGCTAACCTTGGAACCAGGAAGATTTAGGGCTATTTTGTTTCCTCATCTGCCCTTTGTCGGTGGTGTCTTGATCAATGTTTTTAAGTCATTCAGAAGTGTTTGTGTTTAACTTCCTTTTAGAAACATTGTTTCTTCTTTCTGCTCTCTTATACTGCATCAGAATATCCTTTTAGAAACATTGTTTCTTCTTTCTGCTCTCTTCTTCTACTGCATCAGTTCATAGTCTTCCCAGGTTTCTCTGAAATCACCCCTTTCATTTTTCCTTATGGCACAATACTATTCCATTATACAAAATACTCTTGTTTGTTCAACTGTTCTCCAGTTGAAGTTTCCTTTAGTTATTAGCCTCTTAGTTTCCACTTCTCTGGCATCACTAAAAGAGCTGCTATAATAATTTTTGTACATATGGGTCCCTTTCCTCTTTCTTTGATTTCTTTGTGTGTATGGAACTGGTCTTGCTAAGTCAAACAGTATGCACAGTTTACTTAGTTATTTAGCAAATTGCTTTCCATAATGGTTGAAACAATTCACAACTCCACATACTGTTAATTTCTTGCAGCACTGCCAACATTTGCCATTTTACTTTTTTTTAAGCCAATCTGAAAGGTGAGGTTGAACCTCAGAGTTGCTTAAATGCTCATTTCTCTAATTATTAGTGATTTGGGGTATATCTATTCTATCTATCTATCTATCTATCTATCTATCTATCTATCTATCTATCTATCTATCTATCTATCTCTTAATAGCCTGGATTTCTTCTTATGAGAACTGACTTTTTATCCTTAGACAACTTTCCAATTGGGAGATGGCTCTTATTCTTTTAAATTTTGAATCACTTCCTTAAATATTTTGGAAATGAGAACCTTATCACAGAAATATGCCATAAACCTTCTTCCCCCTTGCCCTCTGACTTACACGATTATCTTCTAGTTTTAACTGCATTGGTTTTGTTGGTGCAAAAACTTTTAAAATTTTTTGTAGTCAAGAATTGTCCATTTTATCTTCTGTGATGCTCTGAATCCCTTGTTTGGGGAATGCTTCCCCTATCTATAGATGTGAAAAGTAATTTCTTCCTTTCCCTTCTAATTTGCTTATCATGTCACCCTTTATGTTTAACTCATATACCTATTGGAACTTATTGTGGTATATGGCATATGTGGTATGTGTGTGTGTGTGTGTGTGTGTGTGTGTGTGTGTATTGTGGTACATGGTCTACACTTAATTTTTGTTAGATTGCTTTCTAGTTTTTCCAGCAATTTTTGTTGAATATTGAATTCCTACGTGTAATTATGATCTTTCTGTTTTATGAAACTGTTTTAAAAAAACATTTGCTTCAGTATATTGTGTATCTAATCTGTTTCACTGCTTGACCTCTCTATTCTTTTCATTTTTGGGGGTGGGGTGGGGGGAGGTGATGTCTTTTGATTTGTGTGTAAATAGGATTTAAGTGAGGCAGAGTTGCACAAAATCATCAGCCTCACTCTCTCCTCCACAGTCTTCATAGTTCAGTGACACGACAGAGTCAAGACAGCTGGTGATGGCTCAGGATGCAGTGGATGACCTTGGTGTTGTCGGTGTCTAACCAAACTCTAAGTGCTCCACATCACCTGCTTCGTCTGCCTTTGTGGCCTTTGGAACAAATTGTTCTTATCTGCCCATTCCACCAGAGGAAGTCAAATACTTGGGGCAGACACCCCCCTAACTCACCAATGGGTTTGAGAGCCCTTGGTTACCCTCAACCTGGTTTGGTCCATCTGCTGAAACAGTTTACTGGGGTGTGGCTGCTGTGCATGCTGCAGCTTCTTGGAGCCACAGATGAGAGTTGGGTGGAGCAGGTGGACACTAAAGGTGGGAAGAGCCCTGAAAAGGACTTGGAAGACATCACACCAAAGGTACTGGTCCTTCCAGAACACACCCTACACCCCTCTATTTCTTAACCAGTATCAAATCATCTGGGTGATTATTATATTGCAGCATAGTTTGAGATTTACTATAACCTCTTCCATTCCACTTATTTTCATTATTCCTCTTCAGATTTTTTATCTTTTGTTCTTCCAGATGCATTTTATTATTTTTTCTAGCTCTATAAAAATAATCCTTAGGTAGTTTGATTGGTATGCCATGGAATTATTAAATTAAGTAATACTTTAATTTTTATCATTGATTTGACCTGCCTGTGAGCAAATGATATTTCTCTAACTATTTAGATCTGTTTATTTCTGTGAAGAGTATTTTGTAGTTTTATTCATATAGTTACTGTATGTTTTGGCAGGTAGGCTAGCAGTTCTCAAAGTGTGGTCCATTTACTCTTGGGGGTCCCTGAGGTCTTTCAGGGGATCTGGGAGGTCTAAACTATTTTTATAATAAAACTAAGACATTATTTGTCTCCCAGCTACATATTTGTGACCAGATTTTCTTTATGTACTTCAACCAAAATAACATATCACAACAGATTGAGTGCAGAAGCAGATATGAGTATCCAGCTGTCTTCTATTAAGCCAGACATTAAAAATATTTACAAAAATATATACATGTTACTCTTCTCACTTTAATTTTTTTGTTTTGGAAAATATAAGGTTAAAAAAACCTCAAATTTATATTTATATGTAATAGGTTTATTATTATTTTAAATGAATAAGTATTTTAAAATTTATCAGTTCTAATTTACAAAGTAGTAGCTACCAATAGATATAATTCACAAAAACAAAACCATTCATATTTCTTGTTAATTTTTTAAGGGTATAAAGGGATCCTGCAAAATTAAATTTCAAAGAAGTTGACAATATGCTTTGGTAGAGGGATTTTCTTCAACTGAGAGTTCTGTAAGTCAATGAAATCACTAGGTCAGCCTCTGTCTCTAATAAAAGTAATGTTGTTCAACAACAGGGAGAATCTATGTTCTATATCTATCCAATTGTGATTGCTGTTTTTAAAAATCAATATTGACTAGAGGATTCTGTGAAGATGGCAAAACAAGGTAAACAATTACCTGGGTCTTCTAGATCCTCTCACAAACAATTTAAATAATGCCTCAAAGTGACTTTGAGCTACAGAAATAATTAAAGATCAGGACAAAGTAGTTGTCCACTTAAGACAACTTAGGAGGACCTTAGGAAAGACCTGATCTCTGGGATGTAGGTTTGGGCTGATTGAAATGCAGATGCCTCTGGGCAAATATTGCTGAATCAGCAAATAACCCTTGCGGGTAGCTGTGTTGAGTGGCAGCATCAGCTTCAGGAACTTTCACCTCACGGACCATTGTGGGGTCAGATGGTTGATTAGGGGAAGATTGCAGGGTCCTTTGCCAGCTCTGGACTCCAGACTCATGTGTGCTGACCAGTGAGTATGGTCAGAGAGGTGGCAGTGGCCCTGTTATGGAGAGTGGAGTCCCAGCTTTTGGTTCCAGGGCAGAGGGGTAAGTTGAAAGCATGCAGCTGGGAAGGATCACAAGGAGTGGGATCAGCTGAGATGGACCAGTGTTGTCAGTGGCCCTGGTCAAAGTACTTGAAGTCAGTTTCTTAGATAGAGCTCAGAAAACAACAGCACAAAAATCCCTCACACATCAGAACTAGAGCCTGACTCTAACACAGAGTTAACTGACAAAAAAGAAGCCACTAAAAAAGTAAGCAAAAGAGAAAGAACTCAACCATAGATAGTTACTATGGTGATAGAGAAGATCTGGGTTCAAACTCGGAAGATGATGAAGTGAAAACAAAGAAAAAAGCAAAATATTCACAAGCCCCAAAAAAAGTTCTTGAAAGAACTTAAAAAGGACTTTAAAAATAAAATAAGAAATGTTGAGGAAAAAGTAAGAGTAATGTAAAAAAAATCAAGAAAATTATGAAAAGAAAGTCATCCAATTAGAAAAAGAGATTCAAAAACTTATGGAGAAAAAAATAGCTCCTTAAAAACTAGAATTGGGCAAGGTGAAGCTAATGACTTCATCAGACACCAAGAAATAATAAAACAAAATCAAGAAAATGGAAAAATAGATGAGAATATGAAACATTGCACTAGAAAAACAATTGACCTGGAAAACAGATCAAGGAGAGACCATATAAGAATTGTTGAACTACCTGAAAGTTATGGTAAAAAAAATAGAGTGTAGACATTATGCTTGGAGAGATTATTAATGAAAATTGCCCTGAAGTTTTAGAATTAGAGGGTAAAACAGAAATTTTAAAAATCCACTGATCACCTGAAAGAGATCCCAAAATGAAAATTCGCAAGAACATTACAGTTAATTTTTTAAATGCTCAATCATGTAGCAAATATTTTATTTTATGTTTCCCCACATAAATAGTATTTTATTTTTTCCAATTACATATAAAGATAGTTTTCAGTATTCACTTTTATAAGATTTCAAATTCAATCAATCTGATATAGGGTATATATGTACAATCATATTAAACATATTTCTACATTAGTCATGTTATGAAAGAAGAATCAGAAAAAAAGGGAAAAACCACAAGAAGAAAAAAACAAAAAAGAAAAAAATGTTCTTTGATCAGCATTCAGACTCCATCATAGCAAAGTTTTAAAGCTCCCATGTGAAGGACAAAATACTCATAAATAGAAAAAAAAATTAAACACCACGGAGCTACAGTCAGGATAACACAAGATTTAGTAGCTTCTGCATTAAAGGACCAAAGGGTATGGAACATTATATTCTGAAGAGCAAAATAGCCGGGTTTGGAGCCAAGAATAATGTAACCAGTAAAGCTGAGTGTAATCCTGCATAGAAAAAATGAATATTTAATGAATTAAAGATATTTCAGATATTTGTGAAGAAAAGATCAGAACTGAATAAGAAATTTGACCTACTAGATTCAGGAGAAATATAGGAAGGTAAACATTAAAGACAAATTATAAGGGATTTAATAAGGTCAGACTGTTTACGTCTTATATAGGAAAATGTTATTTGTAACTCCTAAGAATGTTATCATTATTTGGGTAGCTTGAAAGTGCATATATATATATATATATATATATATATATATATATATATATATATATATATAGAAAGCTTGAAGCTGAGTTGAATATGATGGGGTGATTCTGAAAAATAAAATTGGACAGGGTGAGTGTACCTTTATAAAAATTGACTGTATATTAGGGCATAACAAGTTTATAGTTAAATGCAGAAAAGCAGAAATATGAAATGAATACTTCTCAGATCATAATTCAATGAAAAGATCATAATTCAATAAAATAATATTTAATAAGGGACCACAGAAACACAGAGGAAAAATTAATTGGCAACCACATAACCTAATTTTAAAAAATGAGTGGATTAAAGAACAAGTTATAAAAATAATAAATAATTTTATTAAAGAGGATAATAATGAGACAGCATGCCAAAACCTATGTGATGCAGAAAAAGCAATAATCGGAAGAAAATTTATACTCTAAATGCCTGCATCAATAAAATAAAAAGCAGATCAATTAATTGGGTATGCAATTTAAAAAAAAACTAGAAAAAGAACAAATTAAAAATCTCCAATTAAACAGCAAATTGGAAATCCTAAAAATTAAAGGTGAGATTAATAAAATTGAATGTAAGAAAACCATTAAATTAATATACAAAACTAGAAGTTTGTTTTACAAAAAATCAATAAAATTGATAAATCATTAATGAATATGATAAAAGGAGAGGAAAACCAAATTGCTACTATCAAAAATAAAAAGTGAATTTATCACTAAAGAAGACAAAATTAAAATAATTATTAGGAGTAATTTTGCCCAATTATATGACAATAAATATAACAATATAAGTGAAATGGAAGAACACTTACAAAAATATAAACTGCCTAGATTCACAGAAGAAGAAATAGATTATCTAAATAAACTTATTTTAGAAAAAGAAATTGGAAAGGCCACAAATGAATTTCCTAAGAAAAAAACAACAGGACCAGATGGATTTATGAGTGAATTCTACCAAACATTTAAAGATCAACTAATTCCAATATTAAATAAATTATTTGGAATAATAGGCAAAGAAGGAGTTTTACCAAACTTCTTTTGTGAAATAAATGTGGTGCTGATACCTAAACCAGGAAGAATAAAAACAAAAAAGAAAATTATAGACTATTTTCATTGAATGAATATGGATGCAAGAATCCTAAATAAAATACTAGCCTGGAGGCTACAACAATATGTCACAAAGATTGTAGATAGTGGCCAAGTGGGATTTATACCACGAATGCAGGGATGGTAGCATAAGGAAAACTATTAACAAAATTGATTGAATCAATAACAAAATAACAAAAAGCATAAGATTATATCAGTAGATGCAGAAAATGCTTTTGACACCTTAAAATACTCATTCCTGTTAAAAACAAACAAATTTGAAAGCATCGATATAAAGAGATTTTTTTTTCCTTAAAACATTTACCTAAAACCATCAACAAGCATTATTTGTAATGCGGATAAGCTAGAAACCTTCCCAGTAAGATCAGGAGAGAAACAAGGATGCCTGTTTCCATTAATATTATTCAATGCTGTATTACAAATGCTGTCAATAGCAATAAGAGAAGAAAAATAAATGGAAGGAATCAGAAGGGGTAATGATGTAATGAAACTATCTTTTTTTGCAGACAAGATGATGATAAACTTGGAAAATCCTAGAGATTCAACTAAAAAGTTTGTTGAAATAATAATTTTAGTAAAGTAGCAGGATATAAAAATATCCATACAAATCAGCAACATTTCTATATATATTACCAACAAAACCCTGCAAGAAGAGATTTAAAATAACTATAGACAGTATAAAATTTAAAATAACTATAAGCAGTATAAAATACTCTGGAGTTATATCTGCCAAGAAAAACCCAGGAACTACATGGACATAATTATAAAACACTTTTTATACAAATAAAGTCAGATGTAAATAATTGGAGAAATGTTAATTGTTCATGGGTGGGCAGAACCAATAAAATAAAAATGACAATTCTACCTTACCTAATCTACTTATTTAATGCCATTCCAATTGAATTATCAAAAAACATTTTATTGAGTTAGCAGACAATAGCAAAATTCATATAGAAGAACAAAAGATCAAGGATTTCAAAGAAATTAATAGGAAAAAAAAGTAAAGGAAGGAGGTTTTGTGGCACTACACCTTAAAATGTTTTATAAGGTAGTAAATATCAAAACTACTACTTGCTAAAAAATAGAAAGTGGATCAATGGAACAAAATAGACATGTAATATACAGTTGTAAATGATTATAGTGACCTTGTGTTTCACAAATGTAAAGAATTAAATTTTGGGGATAACAACGTATGATTTGGTAAATACAAAATGTTGGTAAGACTGGAAAGCAGTTTGGCAGAAACTGGGTATAGACCAATATCTTCAAGATAAGGTAAAAATGAATAGATGACCTAGATATAAAAGGAGACATAAGAAAATTAGAAAAACATGGAACATATTACCTATCAGACTCCAGAATAGGAGAAGAATTTATGAGTAAACGAGAGATAGAGAGCATTGTGAAATGTAAATAGACAATTTAGATTACATTAAATTGAAAAGTTTTTGTCCAAAAATTCAGTGTAGCCAAGATGAAAAGGAAAATAGAAAATTGAGAAAAAAAACTTAATAGCTTCTCAAAGGTCTCATATCTCGAATATATAGAGAACTTAGTCAAATTTATAAGAATATTAATTATTTTTCAATTGATAAATGGTCAAAGGATATGAACAGGCAGTTTTTTGATGAAGAAATCAAAACTATGTATAGCTATATAAAATTCTCTAAATAATTAGAGGAATGCAAATTAAAACAACTTTATATACTATCTCACACCTATCAGATTAGATAAAATGATAGAAGGAGAACATGACAAATGTTGGAGGGGATGTAGAAAAATTGGGACACCAATACACCATTGGAATTGTGAAATTTTGGGGATCAATCTGTAATTGTGCCCAAAGAGTTATAAAACTGCTTATACCCATTGACCCAGCAATATCACTATTAGGTGTGTTTCCCAAGGTGATCAGAGAAAAAGGAAAAGAACTTATATATTCTAAAATATTTATGGCAGCTCTCCTTGTGGTAGCAAAGAACTGGAAACTGAAGGGATGCCCATCAACTGGAGAATGGTTAAATAAGTTGTGGTATATGATTTTTAATGGAATACCACTGTGCTGTAAGAAATGATGAAATCAATAACTTTAAAAAAAGCATGATAGGCTTGCACAAAGTAATGCAGAGTGACAGAGCCAGGAAAATGTTGTGTATAGTAGCAGCAATATTGTTTGAAGAACAACCGTGAGCGATCAAGTTATTCCAAGTATTACAAACACTCAAATCAACTTCAAAGGAACTATGAAGGGAGATGCTATCCAGAGAAAGTACTGAGAAACAGAAGTGTGCATAGTAGGGTTTTACATATATTTATCAGCTTGTGTCAAATATTGGTCTTTTCTAGTACAAGGTGGGAAGAAGAAGTACAAGGAGGGAAAGAAGGAGACAGTTTGGAATTTAAAATGTAATAAAGAAAATTAAATTAAAATTGAAAATCAACATCGACAATGGTTAACTGATCTTAGACACATATACACAGTTCCTGTGAATAACATGATCTCATAATATGAAAGACAGCTTTTTTATAGCCAAGTTGTTGCCTGAGCATCATATCATAATCTTAATATGCATATTCACTCCACTGCAGAATTTATTTTGAGGACTCCATTCAAATTAATAAACAACTGGTACTTGCTACAAATGATTTTAGTATTTATGAAATGCGTAAGTTCACACAATATTTCAAGAATCTGTTATTTCATTGGCATGGTCAATTTAAATTCAACAAATTTTATTAAGCATCTATTATTAAATGAGGCACTGTCCTAGGTGCTGGGGATTCAGAGCTAAAAATGAGACACTTCCTATTCTTATGAAGCTTATAATCTACTCTATGGATACTACTTCTGCCAACACAGATGAAACCCTTCTATAGTGTAGTAGATAGTGTTTGAAAAATTCGTTATTCTGTGACCCAGCAGGTGACAAGGTGCATTTCTAAAAAAAAAAAATAGTTTTTTTTAATAACTTTATTTTTAACATTATTTTTTTTTTAGGTTGAGTTCCAAATTCTTTCCATACTATCCACCCTCCTCCACCCACTGAGATGGCAACCAAAATGATATCAATTATACATGTGAAATTATGTAAAACATATTTCCATACTAGCCACATCACAAAAAAAGCAAAAAAAGAAAGTGAGAAAATTAAACTTCAATTTGTATTCAGAATTCATCAATTCTCTCTCTAGAGGTAGATTGTATTTTTAAAAAATATTAGTCCTTTGAAATTGAATTTGATCATTGTGTTGATCAGAGTAGCCAAGTATTTCACAGTTTATCATTATTACAACCTTGCTATTTACTGTGCGCGATGATGTCCCAGTTCTCACTTCACTTTGCATCAGTTCATAGAGGTCCTGCCATGTTTCTTCTGAAACCATCCCCCTTATCACTTCTTATAGCACAGTAGTACTCCCTCACAATCATATGCCACAAGTTGTTCAGCCATTCCGCAATTGATGAGCATCCCCTCAATTTCCGCTTCTTTACTACCACAAGAAGAGCTACTGTAAATATTTTTGTACATATAATTCTTTTTTTTCTCTTTGATCTCTTTGGGTTATCGACCTAGTAGTGGTATTGCTGGGTCAAAGGGTATACACAGTTTTGCAGCCCTTTGGTCACAGTTCAAATTGTTCTCCAGAATGGTTGGGCCAGTTAAAAACTCTACCAAGAGTGTATTAACTTATATATTTTCCTTCATCTCCTCCAGAATGTGTCATTTCTGATGGGTGTGAGGTGGTACCTTGGGGTTGTTTTAATTTTCATTTCTGTAATCCATAGTGATTTAGAGAATTTTTAAAGTGACTATAAGTAAATTTGATTTCTTCTTTTGAAACTTTCCTGTTCTTATCTTTTGACAGTTTATCAATTGAAGGATGACTCTTAGTTGTATAAATTGGACTCAGTTCCTTATACATTTGAGAAAGGGGGTCTTTATCAGAGAAACTTGCTATAAATTCTTTTTTTTAAAATAATATTACCTCATTGCCTATGATACTTTATAGTAAAATGTAATTTCCCTTATTATCTCTTTTAATGGGGTCTCTTTGTGCTTTCATTTTGTCTGAGATCATAATTACTAACTGCCTTTTTTTATTTCAATTGAAGCATCATAGATTCCACTTCAGTCATTTCTTAAAAATCTGTGTGTGCTTATTGTTGGATTCTTGTTTCTAATCCATTCAGCTATATGCTTCTGTTTTATGGGCAAGCTCCCCCCATTCATAGTTATGTCTCTTAACTGTGCATTTCTCTCCATTCAATTTTTTCTGTTCCTCTTTCCATCTCTCTTTTCAGTCCTGTTCCTCCTCAAATATCTGTTTTACTTCTGACCACTGCCTCCCTTAATCACCTCTCCCTTTTATCATCTTCCCTCTATCCTCCCCCCACCTCCCTGGCCATATATCTTATTCCCTTCCCCTCCAATTTCCCTATGGAGTAAAATAGATTTCTATATTCAACTGAGTATATATATGTATTTTCCCCTCTGACCCGATTCCAGTGAGAACCAGGGTCAGGCATTGCTCCCCTGCTTTCCCCTCCATTATAAAAGCTCTTCTTTGTGCATCTCTATTATGTAAGAAAATTTTCCGGGGCAGAGCCAAGATGGCGGAGTAGAAGGATGCAGGTTTATGAGCTCCGAAACCACAGCCCATAGAATTAATGTAAAAAGAGACCCCCATAACTTCTGGACCACTGAAAGGTGTACAGAAACAGAGTGGAAGAGATTTCCGTTCCAGAGAGCCCTGGAGAGCCATCCCCAGGGTCCATTGTGCCCCGGAAAGCGGACCCCACCCCAGCACTGCCCTGGCCGCGGCCCCAGAGAAGCTGACTCAAGCAGGCTTCAGGGACGGAAGCTCTGGCAGCCGGGAAAGTCCCTCCACCCACAGAAGCTACAGGTCAGTGAGAGAGACAGCTGAGCTGGAGGAGGGGCTCGGAGTGTGTCCGTGACTCAGGCCCCCTCGGGAGGAAGCCGCGGCGGCAGAGATTGGGGCAGGAAGCGGTGGAGGCAGAGGCAGGGCAGCGGCAGAGGCAGCAGTGGCGCGGCCTGCGGCGGCCAGGGACTCTCCCAGCAGCAGGCAGGATCTTCATTACTGAAAGTCTCTGCGTAAACAACCTGAGGGAACTGAGCCTGGGAGGCGCCCCCCCCCACCCGCTCCGTTCCTGAAGGTCTCTGCATAAAGCCCCTGAGAAAGCCGAGCCTGGGAGGCAGCCCTGCCCCCACCCCAGCACCAGAACTGAAGCTCACATTGATTAGCGTGGAGAGCACATTTGAATATCAGACCCCAAGCACTAGCTGGGCGGATCTAGGCGGGGGTGGACAGGAATCTCAGAAGTCAAGTAACTGGCTGGGAAAATGCCTAGAAAAGGGAAGAAAAATAAGACTATAGAGAGTTTTTTCCAACAAATGCAAATGATCCCGACTTTCGGATCTGACGAGGAGGGGGACATATTCTTGCCATCAGGGAAAGACGTGGAGGGCGGGGCCTCAGTACCCCAGACATCCCAGGGGGATGTCGGGTGGGCTCAGGCCTTGGAGGAGCTCAGAAAGGATTTTGAAAGGCAAGTTGGACAGGTGGAGGAAAAACTGGGAAGAGAAATGAGAGAGATGCAAGAAAAGTATGAAAAACGGGTCAATACCTTGGTAAAGGAGACCCAAAAAAATGCTGAAGAAAATAACACCTTGAAGAATAGGCTCACTCAATTGGCAAAAGAGGTTCAAAAAGCCAATGAGGAGAATGCTTTCAAAAGCAGAATTAGCCAAATGGAAAAAGAGGTTCAAAAGCTCACTGAAGAGAATAGTTCTCTCAAAATTAGAATGGAACAGATGGAGTCTAATGACTTTACGAGAAACCAAGAAATCACCAAACAAAACCAAAAGAATGAAAAAATGGAAGAGAATGTGAAATATCTCATGGGAAAAACAACTGACCTGGAGAATAGATCCAGGAGAGACAATTTAAAAATTATGGGACTACCTGAAAGTCATGATCAAAAAAAGAGCCTAGATATCATCTTCTATGAAATTATCAAAGAAAACTGCCCTGACATTCTAGAACCAGAGGGCAAAATAAGTATTGGAAGAATCCATCAATCACCACCTGAAAGAGATACAAAAAGAGAAACTCCCAGGAACATTGTGGCCAAATTCCAGAACTCCCAGGTCAAGGAGAAAATATTACAAGCAGCTAGAAAGAAACAATTCCAGTATTGTGGAAATACAATCAGGATAACTCAAGATCTAGCAGCTTCTACATTAAGGGATCGAAGGGCGTGGAATAGGATATTCCAGAAGTCAAAGGAACTAGGACTCAAACCAAGAATCACCTACCCAGCAAAACTGAGTATAATACTTCAGGGGAAAATATGATCTTTCAATGAAACAGAGGACTTTCAAGCATTCTTGATGAAAAGACCAGAGCTGAAAAGAAAATTTGACTTTCAGACACAAGAATGAGAAGAAGCATGAAAAAGTAAACAGCAAAGAGAAGTCTTAAGGGACTTACCAGAAGTGAACTGTTTACATTCCTACATGGAAAGACAATATTTGTAACTCTTAAAACTTTTCAGTATGGAGGTAGTTGGTGGGAACACACACACACATGTACACACATGCATGAACACACACATACACACATGCACACACATACAGAGACAGTGAGCACAGAGTGAATTGAATAGGATGGGACCACGTCTTAAAAGAAATTAAGGTAAATGGTGAGAGAGAAATGTAGAGGGAGTAAAGAGGGTGAAATGGAATGGGGTAATTATATGTCATTTAAGAGGCAAGTAGGAGACTTTTTAGTGGAGGGAAAAAGAGGAGAGCTGACAAAAAAAAAAAACCAAGAAGTTTACCCTCATCACATTTGACTAAAGGAAGGAATAAAATGCACACTCATTTTGGTATGAAAACCTATCTTACAGTATAGGAAAGTGGGGGAGAAGGAGATAAGCAAGGGGGGGGATGATGGAAGGGAGGGCAAAGGGAGGAGGGAGCAATTTGAAGTCAACACTTCGGGAGGGACACAATCAAAAGACAGAAGAGAAACAATGAGGGGCAGGGTAGGATGGAGGGTAATTCAGTTAGTCTTACACAACACGACTATCAGGGAAGTCATTTGCAAAATTACACAAATATGGCCTATATTGAATTGCCTGCCTTCCCAAAGGGAATGGGTGGGGAGGGAGGGATGGGGAGAATTTGGAACTCAAAGTTTTAGGAACAACTGTTTAGTATTGTTGTTGCAACTAGGAAAGAAGACATACAGTTAATGAGGAATAGAAAGTCATCTGGCCCTACAGGAGAAAAGAGAAGATGGAGACAAGAGAAGGGAGGGATGACAGAAGAGAGGGCAGATTGGAGATAGGGAAAATTAGATTGCTTGGGGTATTGGGGTGTGGGGAGGGGATAAAAGGGGAGAAAATTTGGAACCCAAAATTTTGTGAAAATGAATGTAAAAAGTTAAATAAATAAATAAATAAATTTAAAAAAAAAAGAAAAAAGAAAATTTTCCCAGTCTACCTCTCTCTTCTCCCTTCTCTTAGTGTATTTTTCTTTCTCACCCCTTCATTTCCCCCCTCCCTTTTTTTGGAGACCATCCCAACATATTCAACTCATGTCCAAGCCCTCTCTCTATATAGACTTCTTCTAACTGCCCTAATAATGATAAAGTTCTTAGGAGTTACATGTATCATCTTCCCATATAAGACTATAAACAGTGTAACTTTATTGAGATAATAATACTTTTGTAGCTACCTCACAGAACTTGTACAAAGTTTAATTGAGGTAATTTATGTAAAATGCTTTGCAAACCTTAAAGCACTAGATGTATTTTTTTTATCATCACATTTTTCTCATAGTTTTGGCTGAGGTTCAGATAATAATATTTCTGGGACAAGAAAATGTCCTTGTAGTCAGTATTTAATAGATGAGAGTGTGAGTGGATAAAATAATTGCTTTTGTTATTAAATAACAAGGACCTTTTACACAATCTACATTCCAGATAAACCGGGTTTACTCCTTGTTTCCTGTTCTTGACCTTCTCCATCTTTACTCTGTGCGTTTGCATGGTTGCTATCTTATGTCTTCTTCTCTCCCACTTTACCCCATCCCCGGTATCTTTGTCTATTGAAATCTTTGTCTTTCTTCAAGGTTCTGCCCAGGTCTCATTTCCTCCATGATACCTCCTCTGATTCTCTCAGTTAGAAATAAACCCTCTTTGAATTTCTAAGTTCACTCTGACTAGATTCCTTGTCTAAGTTGTATAGTAACTCTTTTCATATACATTGCATCCCCTTCAGGACAATGTAAACTCTTTAGAGTAAAAATTATTTCTTTCTATATTTGTATATTGAATGCCAAGCACAGTACCTTGTAAAGAGTAATAGGTGTTTGTTGGATAGAATATAATGGCTTTGCCACAACAGGACCCATTGCAAAATGGAATTACGCATGATAGTAGAAAAACAAATAGAGTCTCATTTTAATGTTTTCATTTGAAACATAGTCCCATGCTATGGATACTGAGGTGAGAAATAAATGGAAACATCTTGGTGTCTATCAGGAGTATATAATAGTTGTTTCCCTTTAAGTTTCCCCATAGTACTGTCCAAGAGAGAGAATTATAAATAGCAATTTTTTTTTTTACACCAAGGGTATGGTGGGAACAATATTCTAACCCTTTCTGTCACGCAAATTTAGGCTAGCTTTTCCTCCATCAAGAGTAGATTGGTTCGGGGGACTACCAGCTCAGACTGTCAATGTTACTTCCTGGTATCCTGATAATAAAAGAGCCCAAAGAAGACACAAGAGCTTTCTGATACTTGGTTGATGGGCCATGATGGGCAACTTAGTTAAGAGAGCTAGTTAAATCAAATCAAAGGGTCATCATGCGTAACCTTGCTGAATATCCTTCTCTTTCTATGGGTAAGTGAATCTCATTTTCTTGCTTTTGAGTGATCTACTGTGACTTCGAGAGACATAATTTCTGGATAATTAATCATTTTATTCATAATGCTAGCATATTATTAATAATATTATTGTTAATAAAATGGATGGTCATTTGGCTGTCTCTCTTGGGCAAAAGACAAATCAAGTCAAATCACAGTTTACATGCAATTGGAAAATGATATGCCTGAGGGTGGCAATTAACTCTGATTGGTTAACAAATAATCAAAGAATGAATATTATAATGAGAGGTGGGCTTATTACAATGAGGGTCTTGGAGTTTGTGACACTGTATACCCAGTCTTGGTCAGAGACTTGCCAATATCCATATCACCCATCTGACAAAAAAAGAAACCACATTTTTCCAGACCTGTCTGAGTAAATGCAATGGGCTGGAATCCATCAATTTACTTAACTTTGTCTTTTGGAGAGGCTGAATTCTTCCTCTCAGCATCAGTCCTGCACTTTAAATTCTGCCTGAATAATCTACTGGGCTGATTATTGAATGAGGAAGAAAAAAAGGGGGAAAACCTTGGTCCTAATTCAATAATTAGTTATTAAATACAAGAAAGAAATAATCATTTCTCTCATTACAGATGTCTTCTTTCATTCTAACATTGAATATAAACTGCTAGGAGACTAGCCTGAGTCAGACCTAGCCCAGAACATGGGGCAAACCAGCATGAAATATGTCCTCAAATTAACTTTGTAATACACAATTTAAGAGTATAAGAGAGATTTAGTTGAGGATTAGGAGAAATTAATTAGATATGATAGTGTCTTTGAGCTGCTGAGGGAGCAAGTATGTTAAATTTTGATGCCCTTGGGGAAAACTCTGATTGCCTCTCCTTAGTTACTTCTATGCCTAGGGACCCAACACTTCATAAATCTCAGGCTCTCCTTTCATACATGTTCCCATAGCAATTCAAGGCTGGAAGACCCATAGATTGTAAAAGAAACTATAAAGATGAAACAGCAGCCTTTCCCCCTGAGTCTGAGCCGTGACTGAGGCAATGATTTCTCATGGTGAGACCCAGAGAAATGAATAGTGTCTAATGCAGGCCTAGAATTGATGTGGGGGAGCGAGAAATGAAAGCATTCAGTCATTGGGAGCTCCATGGGGAAGGGGACAAATTGAACTGAATTTTCTTTGGCTTATGATCTGAGGCTGCTATAGAAAAGACTTTTTAGAGGAAATGAGAGAAATGCCAACAGGGGTAGTGAGCTAAATGTGGGCTAGATAAGACCCTGAACATGATGTACTTGTTGAAATGATCAAACTGTTTTGATATTTTGCTATTTTTTTCCCTTACCCCAAGGCAGAAAGCCCAGAGAAACAGCCTTCAGTCTGTATCTTTGGCCTTCTGATCGTTTTTATCAACATGGGATGTTTATTGAGGACCAGCCATATGTTGGCCTTCATACAGCCCCTTGAATTTACAGTTTTAAAAGCTGGGTCCATCCTAGGAGGGAATAATGCCAGTATTTATCCAGATGACTTGGAAATGAATTATAACTCATACACTACTGCCCTCTAACCCCACTCCATCTCTAAATATCCAAATGGATTTAACACGATTGGTGGGGGAGTGGCTGGGGATTGTCTTTCTGTAGTCTTTCTGCACTTATTAATGGAAAACCTCCCATTAGCTATTTAGATCCCCGGGCCTGATGCAAACAAACAGGCAAACAAACTCAGGGAAGGGGTAGGAGAAAAGTAAAGAGAAGAAATGTCCATTTGGAAGACCAGTAACTGCGAGGTAACTGGTGTTTGTTTTAGGTGCCCTCTTCCCCAAATCCTTTTCGTTTATTCTCTCTCTCTCTGTCTCTCTCTGTCTGTCTCTGTCTCTTTCTGTCTCTGTCTCTCTGTCTCTCTCTCTCTGTCTCTCTCTGTCTCTGTCTCTCTCTTTCTCTCTCTCTCTCTCCATCCAGTTATCTGGGCTTTTATGTGTTAAATCTTCAAGGTTACTCAGAGGATCCTTACCCTGAACTTTTTTTGAAAAATTAAATAAATATTTCATTGTTGCTTGGTTTTTTCCTTTTTACATTCTAAAGCCTGTGAACCCTTCCTTAGAACAAAAGCTTACGGTTATAAAAACAAACCAACTCATCGGTCATTTCTGACGATGTGCATCTCATTTTGTACCTGTGGTTCCCCATCTCTCTGCTGAGAAAAGGGAGGTATGTTTGTCGGCAAAAATGGAGTCTGGCCCTGAGCTGGTCAGGATTCTGATATTTTTCAGTGTTGTTTTCCTTTACCTTATTATTGTCATTACGTAGGTTGCCTTTTTGCTTCTAAAGCTCACTTCACTCTGTTAGTTCATATAAGTCTTCTCAAGTTTCTCCGAATTCTTTATTTGTGTTATTTCTTATGATACAACAGTATTCTACTATGTTCATGTGCCATTTCTCTAGTCAATGGGAATCCATTTAGTTTCCAGTGCTTTACCTCTGCAAATACTGCTGTTATAACACTGGTGTGTACGTGTGTGTGTGTGTGCGCTCCCTTTGACTTTAGAAAGACTCTCTTTTCACTCCAGTGGGTGAGTGATTCAATGTTTTATCTCATCCAGGAGTATTTGCATTTTAAAAGAAATTCCTAGCTATGTTGGCTATTTAGCTCAAAGGAATGAACAGTTAACAGTGACATTTCAGGAAATGTGGGAAGGGCTTTTTCTAAGTGGGGAAGACACACCTTAAATCACACCATTCTGAGCATATTCTTTTGGACAAAGATCAGGAGTGAGCAGGTTCAGTGAGTCAAATTTGCTTCCCTTCTAGGGCATCTATTCTCACTGATAATGATTTGGGTTCCTCCTTCTATGCCCCACTCTGCTTATGAGTGCCAGCTTTGCCCCATGCCAGGTTAGATAACAGCCGGTAGTGAAAAGAAGGTTGAATTTGGAAACAGGAGACCTGGCTTTGAGTCTTACTATCTGTGTGACGTTGGCAAGGGACTTAACCTTTGTGAACCTCAGTTTCTTTATTTGTAAAATGAAGTTTTTTGACTAGATGACTTCCAAAGTATCCTCTATCTTTAAATCTTATGATCCTCTGACTAGGTGATCTCTGATGTCCTTTTTAGCTCTCAATTCCATGATGAAATTCTGAAGATACAGGATGTGAAGCAGAGTAAGGGACACTAAATTTGATGTTAGGGGGCTTGGGTTTGGATCCTGGATCTGCCCCCTTGTTACTGTGTGACCTTGGACGAGCTACTTTCCTTTTCTGAACTTCAGTTTCCTCATCTGTAAGATTGGGGGAGGGGAAGTTGAGCTACTTGACCTTATGGCTATACACTTATGACTCTTATTATGTCATATAACTCTTGGCAGTAGGAGCCACCAGGAGTGCCTCATTCAATCTGAGGCTCTGATGTCAAACGTTTAGACTAGTTAGAACAAATTCAGAAGTGCAAGTGTCGAAGTAAATGGCCTTGTTATATCAGAGAAAGTGGAGGCTCTTTTTCCCTTGGAGGACTGGCCAAAATATGAGAGGAGAAAGGTAGGCAAAGGGTGGTTCTCCTGTTGTTTAGGAATAGCTCCACATTTTCTTAAGAGGTTCCCACATTGACTACAGTCCCACAAATGACTCTCTAAACGAGATTGTGGATGCCAAATACTTTCAGACTTTGCCTTATGTTCCTCAAAATTAGATCATAAAACTGAACTGTGAAAGTGTTGTCTTGCTTCAATGGATCAGTCATCTCATAGATGATGGTACTCCTTCCCAGGGACAACTCTTCCTCACTTTCTCATTCTGTGATATGTCCATATTCTCCCATAAATCTGCCATCAAGGCAAATGGATATAATAGAGACCTTGATATTTTCTTACTTCATGGGGACCAGTGCAACACTTGGACTGTCTGTTTTCCTTATTTCTCACTAGATGATCATCCCACCTTTGTGGATCCTACTTTTCTTGGATGTTCTTTTCTGTGCCGTTTGTGTGCTGGTCATTGTTGGGTACATGCTCCAACCTACTTCTGTCCACCCTTGTTCTTTGGTTCACCTCTACTTATTATTTGTCAGAGATTCTGGAGTTCCGTTATTCTCAGGCATATATTGTAGTATCACCGGGAGATTATTGGTGTTAGAAATAGATTTTCTGTTGTGAAACAACATTAAAAAGGGCCATACAGTTTCTCAAATGTCATCCAACCTACTTCCTTCCTCTTATTCAATTATGGGCCCAGTTTGCCATTCAAATACAATTTCTGTTGTGAGCTAGTACTGATGGACAAATTCATTGGATTGCCTAGCCAACTTCACATCTGAAGAGCAGGCGGTCTTCATCTGTTTTTTTTTTAAAATATAAATTTATTTATTTAACTTTTTACATTCATTTTCACACAATTTTGGGTTCCAAATTTTCTCCCCATTTCTCCCCTCCCCCCACCCCAATACACCGAGCATTCTAATTTTCCCTATCACTAATCTGCCCTCTCTTCTATCATCCCTCCCTTCTCTTGTCCCCATCTTCTCTTTTGTCCTGTAGGGCCAGATGACTTTCTATTCCCCATTAACTGTATTTCTTATTTCCTAGTAGCAAGAACAATACTAAACAGTTGTTCCTCAAACTTTGAGTTCCAAATTCTCCCCATCCCTCCCTCCCCACCTGTTCCCTTTGGGAAGGCAGGCAATTCAATATAGGCCATATCTGTGTAGTTTTGCAAATGACTTCGATAATAGTCATGTTGTGTAAAACTAACTGTATTTCCCTCTATCCTATCCTGCCCCCCATTGTTTCTGTTCTGTCTTTTGGTCCTGTTCCTCCCCAAGTGTTGACTTCAAATTGCTCCCTTCTCCCATTGCCCTCCCTTCCATCATCCCTCCCTCCCTGATTATCTCCTTCTCCCCCACTTTCCTGTACTGTAAGATAGGTTGTCATACCAAAATGAGTGTGCATTTTACTCCTTCCTTTAGTCGAATGTGATGAGGGTAAACTTCATGTTTTTTTTTTCTCATCTCTCCTCTTTTTCCCTCCACTAAAAAGTCTCCTGCTTGCCTCTTGAATGAGATATAATTTACCCCATTCCATTTCACCCTCTCTCCTCCCACTACATTTCTCTCTCACCGTTTACCTTAATTTCTTTTAAGGTATGGTCCCATCCTATTCAATTCACTCTGTGCTCTCTGTCTCTGTATGTGAGTGCATGTGTATATATATGTGTGCGTGCACACTTGTACATGTGTGTATGCGCGCGTGTGTGTGTACGTCTGTGTGTGGTCCCACCAACTACCCAGATACTGAAAAGTTTTAAGAGTTAGAAATATTGTCTTTCCATGTTGGAATATAAACAGTTCACCTTTGGTAAGTCCCTTATGACTTCTCTTTGCTGTTTACTTTTTCATGCTTCTTCTCATTCTTGTGTTTGAAAGTCAAATTTTCTTTTCAGCTCTGGTCTTTTCATCAAGAATGCCTGAAAGTCCTCTGTTTCATTGAAAGATCATATTTTCCCCTGAAGTATTATACTCAGTTTTGCTGGGTAGGTGATTCTTGGTTTGAGTCCTAGTTCCTTTGACTTCTGGAATATCCTATTCCATGCCCTTCTATCCCTTAATGTAGAAGCTGCTAGATCTTGTGTTATCCTGATTATATTTCCACAATACTGGAATTGTTTCTTTCTAGCTGCTTGCAATATTTTCTTCTTGACCTGGGAACCCTGGAATTTGGCCACAATGTTCCTAGGAGTTTCTCTTTTTGGTATCTCTTTCAGGCGGTGATCGATGGATTCCTTGAATACTTATTTTGCCCTCTGGTTCTAGAATCTCAGGGCAGTTTTCCTTGATAATTTCATGAAAGATGATGTCTAGGCTCTTTTTTTGATCATGGCTTTCAGGTAGTCCCATAATTTTTAAATTGTCTCTCCTGGATCTATTTTCCAGGTCAGTTGTTTTTCCCATGAGATATTTCACATTCTCTTCCATTTTTTCATTCTTTTGGTTTTGTTTTATGATTTCTTGGTTTCTCAGAAAGTCATTAGCTTTCCATCTGTTCCATTCTAATCTTGAGAGAACTATTTTCTTCAGTGAGCTTTTGAACCTCTTTTTCCATTTGGCTAATTTTGCTTTTGAAAGCATTCTTCTCCTCATTGGCTTTTTGAACCTCTTTTGCCAATTGAGTGAGCCTATTTTTCAAGGTGTTATTTTCTTCAGCATTTTTTTGGGTCTCCTTTAGCAAGGTATTGACCCGTTTTTCATACTTTTCTTGCATCTCTCTCATTTCTCTTCCCAGTTTTCCCTCCACTTGTCTAACTTGATTTTCAAAATCCTTTTTGAGCTCTTCCATGACCTGAGCCCACTGGATATCCACCTCGGATGTCTGGGATAGAGAGGCCCTGACCTCCACATCTTTCCCTGATGGCAAGTATTGTACTTCCTCATCAGAAATGAAGGGAGGAAGGAACATCTGTTCCCCAAGACAATAGCTCTCTATGGTCTTATTTTTCTTCCCTTTTCTGGGCATTTTCCCAGCCAGTTACCTGATTTCTGAGATTCCTGTCCACCCCTGACTAGATCCGCCCTGCTATTGCTTGGGGTATGAGATTCAAATGCTGCTTCCCAGCCTCAGGGCTTTCAGCATGGGTGCAGCTGATATTCAATGTGAGCTTAAGTTCTGGTGCTTGGGTGGGGGCAGGGACACCTCCCAGGTTCAGTTCCCTCAGGGGGTTTATGTAGAGACCTTCAGTAATGGAGCTTCTGCCTGCTAGGGGAGCCCCTGCCTGCCGCTGCCTCTGCCACTACCTCTGTCGCTGCCTCCCGTGTGGGCCTGAGCCACGGAGACACCCCGTTCCCCTCTTGGCCAGCCCAGAAGTCTCTCTCACTGACCTGTAGCACCTGTGGGCAGAGGGACCTTTGCGGCCGCCGGAGATTCCATCCCTGAAGCCTGCTTGGATCTGCTTCTCTGGGGCCACGTGACTAGGGCTGCACAGGGGTGGGCTCCGCTGTCCGGAGCATGATGCTCCCCTGGGGATGGCTTTCCAGGGCTCTCTGGAATGGAAATCTCTTCCACTGTATTTCTGTGCAGCTTGCACTGATCCAGAATTTGAGGGGAGTTCTTTTTACAGGAAATTTCTGGGCTGTGGATTCAGAGCTAGCATACGTGAGTCTTTCTACTCTGCCATCTTGGCTCCTCCCCCTGTTTTTTTATTTCTTGCATGGACTATTAGATGGCTTTCTTTGGAGTGATAATGAGTCTTGGTGAGGTATCTTTGGAGGAATGTAGGCTTCAATACAATCATCACAATATCTTCCTCAAGTAGGAACATCTAGAGGCCCTCATCATCTACTAGGAATTCCTCTTTCATTTTTCTCCTTCCTTTCCCCTTCACATCCCTTCCAAATGTCCACCTAGGTAATCCTGTAGTTTGTCTGTCAAAGCTGTCCTGCTCACTTCCCCACCCACCCCTGGGCCCTTGGAATTGCATCTGTCCCTTCATGATTCATGTCTACTGTTCCAAGAGAAATCTATCCACTCATCTTTGGAACTCGTGTTCCAGGACTTAGCTTTCTTGGGTGATGACTGAGTGCAAACCATCCAACCCATTCCACTCTATCCAGCTGGTTCCAGGACTTACATAGTATTTCACTATCACAACCTTTCCAAATGTCAATCCAGGCCATCTTACTACCCTCTTAGAACCATGTATTCTTCATACTCTTCAACTGTATTCCACTTCTTTCTTGGACCATAATAATTAATAACATATTATTTATTGCCATTTGTATCTACTCATCATCTCTGTGACCTTTCAGACCCAAACTCCCTTTCCTAGCCAATATTTTCTTATCTATCTATCTATCTGTCTGTCTGTCTGTCTGTCTATCTATCTATCTATCAATCATCTATCTATATTGTCTTTCTCTATTAGAATGTAAACTTTTTTTTTGAAAAAAATTAATGAATTTACTTGTCTTTCAACAATTTGTTTTCAATTTTTTTTTTGTTTTCAACAATCACTTCCATAAATCTTAAACTTTTTTCCCCTCCCTCTCCCCTCCATCCTGGAGATGGCATGCAATCTTATATGGAATCTATACATATACAGAATGCAGACTTCCTGAAGGCAGAATTTCCCTGTCTTTTTGTGTTGATTGATGGCTCTGGGGCTTAGCAAAGTGTGTCTCCATTCTGGCACATAGTAAGCACTTGATACAAACTTTCTTATGAATTCATTCAGCATCCTTTTTGCCTAGTACACATATCTCACTGTTTAAAGCCCTTAATATTGATCATCAGAGAATGATTGGGCAAAATCATCTCTGTGGATGCATCTGTTTAAACCATCGATCAATAAACAGCTATCAAGTGCTTACCATGTACCTGCTACTGTGCTAAGGTCTGGGAACAGAAAGAAAAACAAAAATACTGCCTGCCCTCATGGAGCTTAATGGGAAAGACAATAGGTGTATAGAGGCAAATGCAAGATATGTATAGAATAGATTGAAAGAGAAGGCATTACTATGAAGGAATCTTTTTATTTTCCTTCAATACACACATAGGAAACACTTTGGTGGAAGAGAGGCTTTCTTTGGTTTGACCAGGTGGTTCAGTGAATAGAATGCTAATTCTGGAGACAGGAAAACCTGAGTTAAATTTGACCTCAGATACTTAGTAGCTATGTGACCTTGAGCAAGTCACTTAACCCTTATTTGCCTCAGTTTCATAAACCATAAAATGGTGATGATAATAATAGCAACTACTTCTCAGGCTTTTTGTGAGGATCCTATGAGGCAATACTGGTAAAAAAAAAAAAAAAAAAAAAGCACTTAGCACAAATGCCTAGCACGTAGTAGGCTCTGTATAAATGCTTATTCCTATAAGGTTGTGTTTTCTCTAACTAAAATCAACAAACAGGCACTATGGCCTATAAAGATGGTCAGAGCAGAAAATTATTTGTGAAAGACAACTTGTGATCTTATTTTGTCATAGAGTTTTCATTGAAATGTCAAATTCATTCTCATAAGAATTTTATAGAGGTGAGAAAGTAGGCGCAGGGGTGAAGAGCTATTGATATACCCTCATTCAATTACTTTTTTAGGGTAATAATGTCATCTGTGACTTTTTTTGGATGTTATTTTGTAGTTCTTTCTCTTTCATATATATTTTTTAAATTGTCAAAAATTTTTTAAATACTGTCTCCTCCCCTCTGGTACAGATTTATTTTTAAGTAGAACTTTTTTCCCCCACCAAACCTAAGATTTTTTGTACATAGAACTCCTGATAAAGAATTTCCCTCCACTGTTATAGATCAGCATCTGCGCTGCAATTTGTGGTCTTAGAGAGTTACTTTTATATACTAGTAATTTTAATAAGAAGTCAAATCAATGAACACTTATTAAGTTTCTTCCATGTGCCAGGCACTTCCATGTACTAAGCACTAGGGATTCAAAGAAGGCAAAAAATGGCACTTGCTCTCAACAAAACACAATCTAATGGGGGAGAGTACTTGTAAACAATTAAGCACAAACAAGATAGGTACAGTATAAATTGGGATTAACCTGAGAGAGAATACACTAAGATTAAGGAGGACTCAGAGAGACTTCTTGCAGAAGGTGGGACTTTATTGGAGACCTTAAGGAAGCCAGAGAAGCCAGGAGGAAGAGATAAAGAGGGAGAGAGATCTATGCATTGGGGATAGCCAGCAAATACTAGGAGGCTATCCACACTTCCCAGAGTATGTTAAAGGGAATAAGGTGTAAAAAGACTGGAAAGGTAGGAAGGCATTTCACATCATACCCTGTATACTCTGTATACTTTTATCATATACTCTGTATATAAGTTAAATAAGGTGAAAATATACAATTGTTTCAGTTCAGCTCTAATGGTTGCTTCTTGACAGGCATACAGGTTCCTCAGGAGACAAGTAAGATGATCTGGGACTCCCATCTGTTTGAGGACTTGCCGCATTTTGTTGTGATCCACATAGTCAAAAGCTTCATTTAGTTAATGAAGCAGAAGGAGAAGTTTTTCTCCTTGCTTTCTCCATAATCCAGTAAATGTTGACAATTTGGTCTCTAGTTCTTCTGCCTCATTGAAAACCAGTGTGTTCTTCTGGTTGTTCACATATTGCTGAAGCATAACTTGCAGAATCTTAAGCATAACCTTGCTGGCATGTGAAATGAATGTAATTGTTTGGTAATTTGAAAATTCTTTGGCATTGTCCTTCTTAAGGACTGGGTTATAAACTGATCTTTTCCAATCCATTGGCCACTGTTGAGTTTTCCAAATTTGCTGGGAGTATTGAATGCAGCACTGTAGGAAGAACAATTTGACAGATAAATGGAGAATAGTTTGAGAGTAGGGAGAAATGTAAGGTGGAGAAACCAACCAGCAGGCTATTTCAATAGTCCAGTTTTGGGTGATGGTTCCTAGACCAAGATGGTGGCAGAATGAAGAATGGAAGCCAATTATGTAGAGTTTTAAGGTTTACAGAGTAATTTAGATATATTACCTTATTTCATCCTCACAATAACCCTGTGAGATAAGTGCCATCATCCCCATTTTACAGATGATGGCAACTGAGGTTTAAAGAGGTTAAAGGTCACACATCTATTAACTGTCTGAAATGGGATTTAAACCCAGGTCTTCTTGATTTTAAGTACCACTTTCTAATTACTATACTGTGTTGTCTTTTTATGATATTTCTGATGTGGTCCAAATTTTTGACATAATTTCCTTTTCTACTCCCTCCTTCCTATATTGCAGAGTGCTGTAGTGAGTTTAATAGATTACTATAAAAACATAGAAGGTCTATTCCATTTTTGTCTACTTGTTGATCTAGTTTCATCTATAAATGTTCCTGTAAGATACAGTTTACTTTTCTTATAGTCATTCATTTCCCTGAACTCAATTCTCTCTTTCAATGAATTATTTTATTCAGTGAGCTTTTGAATTTTTTCCTCCATTTGGCTAATTCTGCTCTTTAAAGCCTCCTTCTCCTCATTGACTTTTTTGACCTCTTTTTCCAATTGAGTTAGCCTCTTTTTAAAGGTGTTATTTTCCTCAGTTTTTTGGTTTTCCTTTAGCAGGCTACTAACTTGCTTTTTGAGCTCTTCATTACCTGAGACTAACTTAAGTTCCCTTTGGAGGCCTTGGAGGAAGAGGCCTTGACTTCCTGTGACAGTATGCCTTGTTCTTCCTCATCTGAAAGGATGGAGGAAGACACCTGTTCCCCAAGAAAGTAACTTTCTATGGTCTTTTTTTTTTTCCCCTTTTTTGGGGCATTTTTCCAGCCAGTTACTTGACTTCTGAGTTTTCTCTCCACAACCGCCTTGCCTCCAATTGAGATTCAGATGAGCTGCTCCAAACCCTCAGGGGTTTTCGGTGGGGGCAGGGCCTATTCAGTATGAGATTAAGATCAGCTGCTCAGGAGGGGGCAGGGTGGCCACACAGGTCTCAGTTCCTTCAGAAGGTTTAAGATGAGATCTTCAACAACGGATGCAGGCTACTGCCTGCTTTGGGAGCAGGCTGCCTCTGCTGCCTCTACTGCTGCCACCTGAGGAGGCCCGAGTTATGGGGACACCATGCTCCCTTCTCAGCCAGCTGAAAAGACCCTCTCACTGACCTTTGGCACCTGTGGGTTGAGGGATCTGTGCTGCCACTGGAGATTCTATCCCTGAAATCTGCTCAGATCTGCTCCTTTTGGTGCCATGTGGCCAAGGCTGGGCTGGGCTCTGCTCCAGGTCCAGTGGGGCAGACCTTTCCCGTCAGTCTTTCAGGTCACTCTGGGAGAGAAATCTCCTCCACTCCGTTGTTCTGTGTCTTCTGCTACTCTAGAATATGTTGAGAGTTCTTCTTTACAGGTATTTTATGGGTTGTGGGGTAAGAGCTAGCATATGTGTGTCTTTCTACTCCACCATCTTGGCTCTGCCCCTCTAGTTTAGTTTTCTTATTAAGTTTTATGCAAATCTTGCTTTTCTCTATTTTGTGATATGATAGTGTTTGTTGTCTTTGAATTGGTCAATATGCAAAAATAATTTTTTAGCAACTACTATGTTCTAGGTTTATAAATTTATATTATATATATTTATATAATAAATTTAGATTTATACAAATATACATGACACACCCTATTTTGAAGGAATTTACAATACAGGTCATAAAATATTAGATTTGGAAGTGACTATGGAAATAGTTTAGCCCACTCCCCTCACTTTATGGATGGGAAATGTTAGGTATTTGTTAAATGTAAAATATGGCTGATTTTCCAAATTTCTATTTCTAGTATTCTAGTTTTAATGTTTTATTTATTTTATTTTTAATTTATGGAATGCAACTAGTCTATCTTTCTATCTAACATAGTATAATAAGAAAGATGATTGCTATTTCTTTCAAATATGTAATTAGTTATCGTATATAATTCCCCCCTTTTCTTCCCTTCTCGCGCCCTAGAGACAGCTACTATTAGACTCAAATATGTACATATGTAAAATCATTCTACACATATATTTATCAGTTCTTTCTCTGGATACAGATAGTATCTTCCTTCATAGGTCCTTTGTCACTAATTTGGGTATTTATAATAGCGAAAATGACATATTCACTCATATTTGTTCTTAAAACAATATTGGTGTAACTGAATACAGTGTTCTCTTGGTTTTACTCAATTTGCTCTTTCCAACATCACCGAGCTCATCATTTCTTACAGTGCAGTAGTAGTCTATCACAATCATATACCATAACTTACTCAACCATTCCTTAATTGACAGGCATCCCCACAATTTCCAATTCTTTGCCACCAATTCTTAGTGATTTCTGCTTTCTCAAATGATCATGCCTTTACTTACCTGCATGAGAATTGTATTCCCTCATTAGAATGTACGCTCCTTGAGGACAAGAATGAGTTTATTTCTGTCTTTATATCCTCGAGCCTGATTCCTAGTGCCTGGCGCATAGTAGATGTTTTAATAAATGCCTACTGGACTGAAGTGAATTATCCACAGAAGAAGGACCATTCTAGGATCTAATTCTCCCACATTTTTCAAATCACTTTTGAAAGAGTTACCAAACAGGCAACTTCATTGACTTTTCATTATATTTCTAAAGGGTTGATTCCTTCCTTTTTTCTCCCTCTAATTGTGGCAAGGTGAGGACCTATTTATCTTACATGTTGGATGTAGCTGTGTAGGTAACTGCCAGTCACACATTAGCTTTATCAGTTAAGCTCTTAGATATTGCTACAAGTTAACTGGTGAGTAAAAGGAATTACCGGTTTAAAATGAATGACTTCTCTAAGTAAATAAGGAAGATTGAGAGGAACAGATGCCTTTTTCCTGGAGACTGATGAGGTCTTTTGAAACTAATGTCATTGATTCTGGCTTAAATTCTTTTGCCCACAGTTAGTAAATATTCCCAAAGGAGCAAAGACAAAGATAGTCATACTCATGGAGAAAGGAGAGAGGAAGGAAGGAAAATATTGAGGAAAATATTGTAATCAGGAAGACCTGTGTTCAAATTTTGCTTCTGATATTTAGTTCAATTAATCAAGTGTTTATTCAGCTCCTACTGTGTGCCAGGCAGTGTGCTAGGCATTGAAGACAAAAAGAGAAAAATGAAATAGTCCCTACCCCTCAAGGAGCTTGCATTTAATCAAGGGGGAAGTATTTACCCTGTGCAAGGCATTTAACCTCTATGTGTGAGGAAACTCCCTAATTATGTGGAGAATAATCACCATCTGCGAGGGTAGAGGGAGTTCCCACACCAGTTCCTGCATAGCTGATGAAATCAATGATGCAGCTCAAACTAGTGAATTTCTTTTGTGTTTTTTTTTTGTATTTCCAAATATTCTTTTAAAAAAATATTCTTTTTAAAAAAAATTTCGAAAAAAAAAGAACAGCCAGTCCCCAAACCACAGAGATCATTTCCTGGGAAAAAGTGAGGTGTTTTCATTTAAGGTTGATCTATTTATTTTTGTTTGGGGTGTTGGGTTGCTTTGTATGATTTCTGGAGAGTGGGCTCAGATTATTCCATGACCACCTCTACTGTGACTAGGTGTATTTCAAGATAAACAAGTCAGCAGCCACTCTTTATGCATTTTGAACACACACGTTGTCATAGAGGACACCATGTGAATGTGAAAAATGAGAACCTGCATTACTGTTCTATTTGATGCCACATTTCATAGATGCTGGTCTTTTCCCCAGCAGAAAATAGTGTTGCTTTGTTGATCAATATCTTTTAGGATTATGTTGGAAAAATGTTTTGGAACATTAAATCATCTATGCGCTTGGACTGCAGAATATGATGCCGTATGAAGCAATAGGGCTAAAGAAAGGCTTCTTTATGATGGCATATGGCAAATCTCTCTAATGAGAGGCCATTTACTGCCCAAGCCTCCAACATGTGGTAGTTGACAGCAGGTGTCTGGAGAAAATCCTGCAAACATTTTGAAGTGTACTATTACTGGCAACCAGGAGAGAAAATCTTAAATTCTGAATGTCCAGGCTTGAGCCAGGAAGGAGAATAACATGCAAAATAATAATGAAAGAGAAAAATCCACCTCACCAGCTTGTTTCTACATTAAAGAAATATATAAAGCGCTCCTTCGGAGACTACTAAACATGACATATTGCCTTCATGGCAGAGAAAGAGCTTATTGTGCTCCTGCCACCAAGTTACTAAGGGCTCCCTTCTCAGGAGAAAATGGATGCAAATAACTGGGTTGGCTCACATGGTGTCGATTTTAATTAAACCACATGAAGCTGGGAGGCAAAAGCTAGAAATGCTGAATGTACATTTCATTCATTCATTGATCAAACATATATTAAGTACTAAGGTCCTGAGAGACATATTAAGAATAAGCACGTGGTTCCTTGCCCTCCTAGAGATTGAAATCTAGTAGAGGTCTACAAATAAGTAAATGAAAATTTTTGTAGGAAAACAGTCATTTGTATGTATTTCACGTAGAATATTTGAATCTTATGCTTAATATTTTATGATAGGACTCTCGTACTGAAATCATGCAAAGGGCCAGAATAACTCAGAAGGCAACTTAATATTTGCATTTCTACTTCGAAAACTGACAAAAGGGGGAGATATTTTAGCTCTGTCTCGCCCCTCCTTTTTATTTGCACTTGTGGTATGTCATTGTGAGACTCATATTAACTTTCTCGGGAAAGACTATTTAACTTTAAACTTTAAATAGTGCACATGTGCACTCAGAAGGTGGCACCCTCCATTCTTCCTTTTCAGTGCTCACTTGGTGTTCCCAAGGATACTAGGTGGCCAATACCATGTGATGAGCAGTAAATTCAGGAATGAAAGGTGGGCAAATCTGGCAGGGGATGTTTCAAATTATATTGCTTGTGCTGAAGATTCCAGTGTGTCTAGGAAGAGAGTGAGAACTAAGGAGAGAAAAAATGAAATTCCCAATACCTATAGTTGTTACTAGGAGTTTCCATTTGGTCAATATTAAAAAAAGAAAGAACGAAATTCAAATTATAGATTTTCTTTGACCATCCTTTGGTTAGACCACTATTTATCATTTCTAGTTGACTTTTCTCTCTGTCACTGTCTTTTTCTTTCTGTCTCTCTGCATCTCTGTTTCTCTCTCTCTCAGCAATTCCTTAAAAACAACCTCTAATCTCTGTGTGTTCAGCTCAGCCAAGATTTTCTTCTGGGTTCTTCTAAATTCTAGGATTGAGCCCTAGAGAGACAGAGGGAAGATCTTCCTTTGGAGAAACTCATTCAATGTTGAAATTCTTTGACACTGGAAAACTGGCCAAGCTTACCTTGAAAGTATTGTGAAAAATATATTCTTTAAAAAAATGACTTTTTTTGTTTTAAATTTAATTTTATTATTTTTTCAATTGAAATAATTTATTTCCCTCTCCTCTTACTCTATCCTCCATTGAACAAAAAAATTATAAAAATAAAACTCTTAACAACTATATACTCTATAATCCAAGCAACGTCCCTAACTGGCTATGTCCAAAAAGGTATGTATACTTTAAGTCCATCACCTCTTCAGTCCCCTGGAATCATGACTGGCCATGGACCATAGATCAGAGTTCTAAAACCTTTTCACATTTTAAAAAATAAAGTTGTTGTCATTGTATAAGTCCTTCTCCCAGTTCTGATCACCTTACTCTGCTTCAGTTTTTCCAGGTTTCCTCTGAAACCATCCATTCTGTCATTAAAGAACTGAGCCCTTCAAGGACCTATAGTTTTCATAGTGAGACCTCATTGTCTAGTGATGCAGGTCATAGCCCATCTTGGAGTTAGCAGATGGTCTTTAAGAGTTGCTGGGTTTGGTATATTTGTTCACTTTAAAGATAATTGGACAAAAGCTTTTCCAAACCCACTTGGGCAGTTGCCTGCCAATGGACAGTCCATCACTGGGTCTGTTCTTGAAGCCTTTCCCACTCAGTAGATATACCAGAACTTGTTCTTTATTGGCATAATATCTGAGAACTCAGGGTCACCTCTTTGTCATGATAACACGTTATCTTTTAATAAAGGTTAACATAATAATAATTTTAATAAAATTGAATATAAGATTGATGTACTTTTTCTCTGTTGTTCCAAGGCATTGATTTTCACTGACATCAAATAAATGCATTACTGCTTGAACACAGGTAAGTAGACAGATGGAAAAATATTTTTTTTTTTGGCAAATAAAAGACTTTAGAAAATGTTTTAGTAAAATTTTCTTTTATATCACAATCACATCCCAATAACCCACATAGAATCTTATTTATATAACCCTAGGAACAGCTATATTAGACTTGAATCTAATGATGGAGCTTTAAAAGTCACTGAATTTATAGTAATTCTGCCATTGGAAATAAAGTTATGAAACATATAAACAGCATGTAATTATGCCCCCAGCCATATCAGGAGGTCTCTAATAAGGGACTGGGGAATTGATATCTCAGTCTCGTGTTCATTTTTGTGTGGGTATTCCACTGCCTCATGACAGTAAGGAACAACACACAGAAAAATACAAGGACAGAGGAAACCTTTATGAACTGAAGGAGATCAAGATGAATAGAACTGGGAGAACAAGTTACACAATGACTATTATTTATGAGAAAGAAAATGAGATCATCTGATATGATCTTTAACAGAATAAAAGGATAAATAAATAAATTAAATAAATAAATGAAACAAACAAAAATAAGATAAATGAATATAAGATGAATAAAAACAAAATAAATAAGAATGAAATAAAATAAAACAAACAAATAAAACAAATGAATAAAGTAAAATAAATGAAATAAAAAATAAATAAAAAGGATAATTAAGGGCTATTACCTCCTTATAAAGTAAGACAGGAGGCTAGGACAACCAGTTTCTTCATGTCTATTTTTTACCCTGAGTACTCCAGCCACATAAGCGAATGCCAATGATTTAAAAAAAAATAGCTGTATACCTCTCTGTCCATTTGGCATTCACCTCTCATGGTCTCTGGTGGAGGCATGGATTTGAAGAAAAGTGCAGATGTAGGGGTCATCAGGAGCCAGGTCATGCTGCTCCAAGTATCAGGGGGGCCCTACCCCTACCTCTCTGCTCCATGTTCCCTCTCAAGAGATAAACTCCCACCATGAGGGGGAAGTTGGCAGACCAGCTCTGATCTTAGTTAGTTTCCTGTCTTCCTACACTGGGAAGAACCACAACTCCCAAGTGACTTCAGTCCCTGTGCAGGCTCTCTGCCCAACCCTTACTCAAGGCCTGTTACAACCATAACAAAGAAAAACATTTGAGCAAAACCAGTCACCACAGTGACCAAATCTGGTTATTTGTGGCATTCCCTTTCTCTACAAAAAAAAGAGGAAAATATATTTTATTATCAGTCCTTTAGAACCAAAGTTGGGGATGGATTTTGGGGGACAAATACTCTGACATATGGTAATACCTAATAGTTGAAAATTATTCAAGGAATACATAAAATAAGCCTTGGAAAAACTGATGTAACAAGAAAGGGAAAGCTAAAAATGGCTTTCTCTTTTATATGGCTGACCTGCTTATGTCCTTCCAAGTTCTATACAAATCATCCTGTCCCTTTCTATAACTTTTCTCTTGGTGATCTTATGAATCCTTATAGGTTAAATGATCATTCCTAGGTAGATGAAACAAAACCCATATCTCTATCCCAAATCTTTCTCTTGGAGTCCAGTCTTGTATTACCAATGGTCTACTAGATAGCTTCATTTAGATATCCTATAGGTATTTGTGGCGGACTGAACCTGATTCAAGCTGGTTCCATGGTAGTTTAGCTATACTAGAATAAAATGAGACACTCCTGGTCATTTAATAGTTAAAAAAGTAGATTTAATTATCTTTAGCATAGAAAGTTATTCAACAAAGTGACAGCATCCTTGCTTCCATAGAGAACTGAATCTGGTAATCAGAGAAGGGTGTGGTGACTTGGGCAAATGTTGGCACCTCCCTCAAGTTTGAAAAGCCACAACTCTGTGTTGATGGCTATTTTAATGCCTCTACGGGAATGAAAAGCTATGCCAATATGGCCTGAGGCCACTAAGAAACTCTATTAGAAACTGGGTGGCTTAAGCCTTAGCTCCAGGGGTCAATCCAGTCCTGGGGACAACTTATTTGGCTTTTAGGAATTGAACTAGGCTAACCTACACAGCAGGGTATGACAGGAAACTCTAATCTATTAATGTATCTCAGGCACAACACGTCCAAAATAGAATTCGTTTTATTTTCCCTTAAACCTTTTCCTTTTTCTGTTGAAAACTGACTTCCCTATTTCTATTGAGGATATAACCATTATCCACATTTATCACCTTGGCATCGTTTCTCACCTTTTCCTCCTCTTCAATTTTGACAGGTAATTGGTGGCCAGGTCTTATTGATTCTAATGTTATAGCACTTCTCTTGGAATTTGCCTTTAATCCACAAAGTCACCATGCCAGTTCAGGCTTTTATTGTTTCACAAAATAGACTATTGCAAGTGACTGCTAATTGATTTCTTTCCTTCTGCTTTTTTAAAATTTCTCCAATTCATCCTCCAGAGGGCTGCCCATTGACATTCCTAAGGCATTTATTTGACCAAAACCACTGCCATACTCAAAATCTTCAGACTCTCCTTACTGCTTCTAATATAAAATATATGCTCCTCACCCTTTTTCAAAGTGCTCAACAATATAGCTCTCACCTACCTTTTTTTCTTATTTCTTCTTTTTTCTCTTTCTTTTTTCTTGTTTCTTATTTCTTCCCTCATGTACTTGACAAAACATTTAACTGACCTACAAGCCTTCGGCAACATCGAACCTCACCCTTACCTCTTCCTCTTATAACTGCTTTCTTCGAAACATATCTCATGTCCCCTTCCAAATGGGCCTTTCCTGATGTCTTCTCTGTACTCTTCTCTTCTCTTCCATTGATTAGAGTTGTCTTGAAATTACCCTCCATATGCTTTGATGAAACAAAAACCTGTATGTCTTTCCTTAATCATTCACTTGGATTCCAGTCTTGCATTACCAGTGGTCTACTAGATATCTGTGTACACATCATATCTTTCCCCTTCCTCCACAATAAAATGCAAATAAGGGTATGAACTGGATTTACTTGTTCTTTGTAACTCCAGCGTCTAACATACTGCTTTTGCACAGTCATCCCGTGATAAGTGTTTGGCAAATTTTAATGAATTCAAAGAATTAGGATTTTGTCCTGGTATTCAGTGGAATATATATACACATATGAGTAGGCAGAAAGGCATGTGAAGCATGTGAGGATTTCCTTTTAGTGTAAGGTGGATAAGAACAATTTATTCCAAAGGCCATGCAAGCAGCTGAAGCAGAAGCTGTGGAGAGCTGAGATCTTGGTTCGACATTGAAGATGTCCAGTTCATCCACTGTTTCCTGGGCCATTGCCAATTGCCTTGACTTCAGCCTTGCCATTGGACTTCAATAACTCTGGGAGAGAGAGGCTGTCGCCTTTGAGCAACTCTGCCTCACTTAAGTCCAACTTACTCTAGAGTCAAAACATCACTTTGTAATGTCATTGGCTCTCTTTGAAAATGAAGGACAAAGAGCGGCAACAGATAGAAAGTGGTAAAATGAAGAACTGGCCTGTCTTAAAGATAGGAAGACCCCACTGAAGTTCTGCCTCTGCAATATATCAACTGGGTAATCCTCAGGAAATCACTTAACTTCTCAGCGGCCCAGGAACCTCTTGGAGACCATACGTTTCAAAGGCATTGTCTATCTGCATGGACAGAGGAAGCCTCCTGACTGAGTAGCTCCCTATACTCATGAAATCTTGCGTCTATACCAAAAAGAAATGAAATGAAATAAAAAACATTATATATGTGTATGTATATATTTAAAACTCCTAGAAAAAATGATGGAAGAATATCCATTTCAAACAGTTTTCGTAGTTTGGTAAATACAGACTTTTTTTTTTAATTCCAAATCCATCCTTCACTCTGTTCTGTGGTTTAGACAGCTGATTCTTTGACAATTCTGAAGTAATCCACCAAGGTCCCCTGTGGAACCCACTTCACACATTATCATCCACATTTGCATATGACTGAGACGGAAATTTCTGGCAAGAGTAGAAGTGTTCATGGAGGCCTTGTGTGTTTTCTAAAAACAAACAAATAGAAGAAATGAGGTCTCGGGTCTTGGTTCAAAGACTCCGGGCATCTCTGCATCATTTCAGTGGGCGTAGGTCAAAGACTGCCTGTTTTGATAGTGTTTTTCTGAGGGAGAAAGGAATGACTTCCCCCCACAATGCTGAGTGAGAAAGAAAACTCACAGAGGCCCTTTATGGTGAACCTTGCTCCAGCAGCAAGCCGTGGGGTGAGAGGTTGCTGTGGCAATGACCTGTATTACATAATGCCTCCCATCTGTCCACAGATGTGTGAGTTTGCTTAAATGTTTTATTAGGTTTTTATTACACTATAATATGGCTCTGGCCCTTCTGCAGTTGCCAGCTTGGTCACAAATTCTAAAATACCTAATCCTTTAACTATTCAATATATATAGATACATGTTTTCTGACAAGGGCCCCCAGTACCATTTGAGTATTGCTAAGATTCCATGGCTTTAGAGTATAGTATTGGGAGGAGAGCCCTAGTAGGTCTCTGATGATGATGACGATGATGACAATGACGACGACGATGATGATGATGATATCTGTCTGGTCCAGCTGAGTGCCAAGGGCGCAGGAAGAGTGTTGGTCTTCCATATTTGGTGTTTTTTCCTTTGTCTGTCAGCTAAGTTATAAGTATGAGCAGCCCAGCAAACAGGAATAGGACAGTATGGTTTGTGAAGTCTTCATTCTTTACTTTTTGGATCAGTAATATTATGGAAACATTGGTGTTCTGAATCCATAATAATGGAGTCCAGCTGGACTTAGGGCCATAACTAGCAATTTTGGTGCCTGGGCCAAGCTTTACAAAATTTGTTCTCAACTTTTTAGCACATTTAGCACAAAATTCATTTGAGAGGTAAGAAGACATACTGGGTAGGGGAAGACAGAGCTCATGGGATACCAGTGCTTGTAGGAGGAAATTCCAGAAGACTGCAAGATGCTGTTAGAGAGGTTGATTCCCAGAGAAGGAGTGGAACAAGATAGAACCAAGCCGGAAGTAGCTAACCCCCAGAACATAGCTGTGCCATTGTCTTGTTTCTTATTTTAATGAATTATTTTTGATAAATGGATACTATGTTCCATGGTTTCTAAGGTACTGATGGAGTATAAAATTGTCAGCACCCATTAAATTTTGATGCTCTGGAACAAATCCTAATTACCGTACACTGTTTTAGTTCAGGTTGAAATGGTTGTCACTGTATTTTTTTATTTCCACATTAGTGCAGATAAAACTCTTCTTTTAGTCCTGAGATGTCACTGCCATTTTGTAAATGATATGTGTAGTGGTGGAAATTAGGTTGTTATAACTCCTATGAGGCAGCATGTTTCTATGGAAAGAGTCCCAGATTAAAAGTTAGAGGATCTGGGTTAAAACTGAGGCTCTGTCACTTATGAGACCTTGGGTCAACTAATTCAATTAATTGTTCTGGGTCTCAGTTTCCTCATATGTAAAATGAGGGAATTAGACTAGGTGATATTTAAGCTCTAAATAATGTGAAATCCTAAATCTATGATCCCATGATTCATTATTTTCAAGAGATTTGAGCTTGAAGCTCTGTTGATATATAGCTATGGTACCAAATTTAAACATTTTTAAGCTCATAGAACTCATTTACTTCTAAGTTTCTGTTTCTCTCCAAAAACTTGTCAATCTGATTACGTATTCACTTAAAGGAAAGGTTGTATTACATACCCTTAGGACCATGGATTAGCCTTCTCTCCCCAAAGCCTCCCATAACAGAGAGTGCAGAATTTTCCAGCTCACTCCATTGGCTATCAGTTGCTCTGCTGGGTTTTTACTTCATAGAAACATCGCCCTGCATAGTGGGTACCCTCTAACGGACGCACATCTTTTCAACTTCCTTTCCTGTATTGTCTTCCTTCATTAGACTGTGAAGGTAGGACAGGTATCGTCTTTTTAAGAAGCCCTTAGCAGTGTCTGTCACATAGTAGGCACTTAATAAATGTTTACTGACTATATCTATCTATGTCAAATCTTATCATTCCTTCCTTCAAATTTTTCCATAAGTATCTTTCTCTTCTTGCACAATGTGTGTGTGTGTGTGTGTGTGTGTGTGTGTGTGTGTGTGGGCTCATGTTTTTATTTTTGGAAATGCAAAAGCTTGGAGGCCACACATCTGGAGAATGTTCTCAGGTGAATTATATGGATTTTATCTTTGTCTGGATGGGATTTAGAAGTGAAACTTCCAGGACACTAACTTCATTCCAGTAGAAGGTAAACTTTTTGAGGTCAGGGATTATTTCTTTTTTATCTTTATATGACCAGAATTAGCACAGAGTAGGCACTTAATACTTATCTATTGGATTAAATTGAATTCCTTTACTTTAGCTGAGAAAGTCTTTTAATTTTTGAAGGTCTATTTCTGGCCTTCTACTGTCAATAGAAGTTTCTCCTCATTCACAGTCATGTAGGTAATTGTTTTACTCAGACCCTGTGTGTGAAAGTAATATATTTTCAAGTTGTTTGTTCCAGAACAAAATGTGTTTCACATATATTGGATGTCAGGAAATAATATCTTTCCATTTATATTTTAGCATGTGCTAAATTCATTGTGGTGTTATCCTGTGATTCATTAGTTCATTTTTACTTAAAAGGAAAGCAACGATAACTTGAAACATCCTGAAATAGCTGTTGTTTGGTGGACATGTCCCCAACTTTCCAGCTCTCATTCCATGATCAACTGTGCCAAGGGCAGTCAAGGGGGTGGGGAGGTGAGGAGAGAAATGGTTTGCAGGTGCCATGGAGGCCGAGTGTTTCATTCCTATTCAGTAACTCGAGGAAGGAGAAATTCCACAAGGGAAGCCAGGCTTGATGTGTCCAAAGAAAGCAATGAAGAACCTCAGACGCTGAAAATAAAAGTATTTGGTTTTGTGAGAGGATGAGTCTGCATTTGGTCACTCAGCTGAAGATACAACACTGGGAAATTGTGACTATATCCAAAGGCAGGGAAAGACAAATAGATGAAGTTTCCAAATCCTTGTCTCACCAAACACATCCACCACAAGCAATTTACCTTCATCATCTTAGAAATATGGTGTAAGGAGGCTCAGAAGGCAAGTTAGTTATAAACATAAACTAATCCTCTTTCCCTCACATTTATTTATATCTTCTTCATTTTCATGAATATCATTTGTGCTCCCAATCTCTTAATCAACGATAGTGCCTATTGTTACAGATGAAGGTCTTCAGTCTTCCAGGAAGGGGTAAGGACCAGAGAGAAATGAGACAACCATTAAGATCCAATGAACAGCTCTGTTCATTTATTAACCCAAACTTGATTTACCTGGATGAAATTCTAATAGGCTATTTTTCTTGAAAGCCTTTAAACTCATGTGAGTTATTCATTAAGATCACTGTCATTTTTAGTATAAAATATTATTAATTAATAATGATAGAAATGTATAAATATTGCACATCATATAAGTATAATTACAAATAATTATTAGCATAAAATCATATGAATTTAATATATGATGTTGTTAATCTTTTTAATTTTGTACAGCTGAAACTTCTTTTCCTTTGACTGATTAACCTCAGAGGTTGGTTTGGATCTTGGCTCTGTGGAGTTTTTGATTTAGTTCTTGACCCAATGGCCAGCCACTTCAGTGTTTATCATCCTCGTCTTCTCTTGCATCTTTCCCTGGTTTTTCCTTCTGATGTTCCTGACTTGCTAATGCCAAATTCTGGTTTATTTCCACTCTCTCCATTTTCTCTCTTGCTCATTCAAAGTAGTTCATAATTCCTTTTTTTGGCTTCCAATCACACGCTTCACAGTCTGAAGTATTCCAGCCAACAATATAGTCTCCTCTCCCCTAATTCCTTGCCCTTCCCTGATAATGTTCCCTGATAATGATAATTTCTAACACTGGGTGACCCCTGACCTTACCTTCATCAGATCTACTTCTTAAGCAGCAAAGCTACTAGAAAAAAGTCATGAGGCTGTGCTGACTTTACCCACTACAGATTCATGTGATCTTCCCTCAGTTGGGTTTCTATTCCTTTACAACTCTTTTTTTTGGTTTGTTGATCACATCCCTCATAACAATTAATACAAGCTTTCTTCTCTGTCCTCAAGCCTCCAACTTCACTCAATTCTTTAGCAGAGAACCTTATTTCTTATTTAGTGACTAAATGGAGACAGTCTCTTTAGTTGTTCTCCTCCATCCCTTGGAGCCTACCTATATCTTTCCCTTACCTCCAGTTTTAGGAGATACAGTGGTCTACCTCCTTGCCAAGGATAATCCCACTTCTCTGTATTTTGGCTGCAATCCCCTTCCTTCCTCTCTGGGTATTCAATCCATCCATTACCCTTCTACTTCTTACATTTTCAACTTCTCCCTTTCTACTAGATCTCTTTGACTACAAACATGGTAGAAGGTCTCTCTTATCAGAAAACAAAACAAAACTCTTTACTTTGACCCTTCTATATCTCCTCCAAATTGTTCTCCTTTAATTTTCTCCTTTGTCACCAAATTTCTAGAAAGATTAGTCTACATTTCATGCCACCCACTCATTCTTTAACCCAAATCAATCTAACTTACATTAATCTACTAATCAATCAATACAAATTTATTAAGCACATTCTATGTGCTAGGTCCTGGGACCGTACAGCCCTTGTCTCTGATATACTTATATTTTGCCTGAAGGAAACAACATATTCTCATATCAGTAAATATAAAGTATAAACAAAGAAAATACAAAGTCATTTTGGTGGATAGAGTTCAGGTAAGTTCTCAAGTAGGTAGCTCTTAAATCAAGTACTTAAAATAAGCATTACCTACTATGTGCCAGACCCTGTGCTAAGTGCTGGGGAGACAAAAATGGCAAAAATAATCCCTGACCTCAAAGTGCTCACAATCTTAAGAGCTGAGGTTTGAAAGGAGTTCAGGATTCAGGTGGAAGTGAAGAGGGGGAGTATTCTAGGCATGGGGAGTACACAGGCTGATTCCCTGCAACCACCCTTCATGCCTAAACTATTGAGTAGCAGCCATGAGAATAAAGAGAAGGAGAAAGATGGGGGCTATGTTGTGGATGGAAAAGACACAAGCCTTGACAACCAATTGAGTATGGAAATCAAGAGAGAAGAATTGACCACGACTTCAATGTTATGAACCTGGGTGCCTGAAAGGATAGTGACCCGCTCCCACTGAAGTAAAACTCATGTTCCTAAGTTTTCCAGTGGCATTGGGATAGGCCAACAGTATGATCAGAAAATCATTGTGGATGATAGAATTTCCTAGGATTGGAGATTATCAGCGTGGGAAATAGGAAAATTTGATTAAGCAAGGGTTGAGAGGAGTATATCATTGAAATGATTTTCCCCTTAACTTCCCTATTTCTACTCTTGGAACAATCAATCCCCTACCAGGGGTGGGGAACCTGCAGCCTCAAGGTCACTTAATTGCTACCCTTGCTTAAAACCTTACTGTCTTCTCTTACCCAGGAGGTATTGTAATAGTGTCCTAATTAGCTCCTCCGCTTCCAGACTCTGGTTGTTCTCCATACCACTGTCAAAGTAATTTTCTTCATGCATGGAACTGATCGTCCTCAGACCACACAGGTCGAAAACCAGTGACATTAGTGGTAGAAGTGACTAGTCTGCTTAAGGAAGCAGTCAAAAAGTCTGGCTTATAAAATCAGCTTCAGGGGACAGAGAAATGGATGAGGTGAGAAGGTGAGCGACTTCTGATAGGGTAGGATATGTAGACCCCCAAGGTGGAACAAAGGAAGTACCAACACTTAAACCTGGAAAAGATAGCATTGAATGAATGAATTATAGAGAATTTAGTAGGCACTTAGGCAGCTAGGTGGGGTAGTGGATAGAGCGTTGGGTCTGGAATCAGGAAGACTCATCTTCCTGAGTTCAAATCTGGCCTCAGTCACTTACTAGCCATGTGATTGTGGGCAAGTCACTTAACTCTATTTCCTTACCTGCTAAAGAAGGAAATGGCTCCAGTATCTTTGTCAAGAAGACCTCAAATGAGGGCATGAAGAATGGGACGTGACTAAAAGAAGTGAACAAGGAGTAGGCACTTACTATGAGCTGAGCACTCTGCCGAGTGATGGGGATACAGATTTTAAAAAATAGAGGCAGTTCTTTCCCTCAGTGGGTTTATAGTCTAATAGGGGAAGACTGCAGGTAAAGGGGAGTAGTCACTGGAAAAGGGAGTTTTGTTCTGGGGAGGGGGTGGGAATCAAAATTAACTTACCTTTGAGATCCAGATAGGAAAGAGTAATTTTTAAAAATTAAATTATTTTATTTGTTTTCAGTGTTCTACAATCACTTCCATATATCTTAAATTTTCACCCTCCCTCTCCCGTCTATCTCCTCCCCTTCCCGCTCCCTCTTTGAGAGAGCATACAATTTTATATAGGTTCTACAATACATTTTTATTAAGTACATTTTCACCTTAGTCATGTTGCATAGAAGAATTAAAGTGAATGGGAGAAATCATAAAACAAAACAAAACATAATACAAAAGGAAGTGGTCTGCTTCATTCTGTGATAGAATTCCATAATTCATTCTCTGGATGTGGAAGACATTTTGCCTCTATTGGGAATTTTTTAAGTCCTTGCATTGCAATGGAAAGAGTCATTTTTTAAAAAAAAGTTTTATGGATGCCTTTTTATATGATAGTCATTTTCTGATATTTCCTCTCAATCCCTTACATATTGACCCCTTATATGTAACAAAGCAATATAATTGAACAGAACTGACGAATTCTAAGATGATGAAACTAGAACTACGTTAATATCAAGGTCTAGATGAAGAATTTTGGCCCAGAGGGAGCCAAAGAGAGTCAGAAATTCAATCAATCAGCAAGATTTATTAAGTGCCTACTACAATCCAGGCCCTACACTGCACTCTAGGGATACAAACATAATACACGAAGCAATCTCTCCTTGCAAGGAGCTCAAATATCTTTCAGTCTGTTTAGGAACAATTTAATGATAAGCCAGACTTTATCTCTTCATCTGCTTATCTTCTCCTGTTAATTCTTCCTCCCAAACTCTCATTGTAAGTTCCTCTGTGGTGCTTTACAGTAAATCTCCTTTATCCATGGAGTCCCAAAATTCTTAGTGCAGTTTTAAGTGGTTAAAGACAGACAGAGAAAGACAGAGACACAGGGAGACAGAGAGACAAAGACAGAGAAACAGAGATAGAGAGAGGAAAGAGACAAAGAGATACACACACAGAAGATAGAGACAGGAAAAGAGAGATAGAGGAGAGAGACATACAGAGAGAAAGACAGATATAGAGACATCGAGAAAGAGAAAGAGACAGACAGACAGAAAGAGACATTGGGAGACACAGAGAGACCAAGACAGAGGGAGAGAGAAAATGCACTGGAGGAAAGTTTATGCTTATTCTAGGGGACATTATGAATAATGGGAATAAGTTTGGGAGACTGGAAGGAATTGATAGGGATAGGGCAGAAAAAATACCAAGAAGGAAGCATCTAAGAGAATGAATTGTTTTTGATATTTTTGTTAGAATACTGTGTGTGGTGGAGAGCCCTGAAAATCATCTCTCCATCTCCCTATTTGTTGAATTGTGGTTTGGATGCTGTCCTAACTTGATGGCTTCAGTCTGGGAGGGGACTGACTTTTAAGGACCACCACACATGTATATTCCTGTATCTAATAGTTCACTGGTAGGAACAATTTTCTAATGTCTAGCCAAAATGCTTCATGTTTCCGCTTAAGATCATTTCCTCTTGTTCAAAATCATGAGAAATGGCACTTAAATATTTGAGGGCTATTGTTAAGGTTTTCCTTCACCTCATCTTCACCGAGCCATGTGATATTTTCATATGATAACATCCCCTTACAATAATTAGCTCATTTTAAGCCTATGGGCCATTATAGTGGTTCCTAAGGTCCATGTGGTTCTCTCCTCTGCAACTTTTAGGGAGTTTATTCTAGATGAAAAGTTCTGATTTCAGTCACAGTTGCTCTAAGCCCCCAGTTAGGAAAAGCTCTAACATGTAGGCAGAAGTTGGGCTCTCTGCCTAACTTTACATTTATCTCCAGTTAACCCCTGGCTCTTTGTGGTTGAGGCAAAATTCAATTTACTGGAAACGTTTGGGTAACGAAACAGCAGATTCTATTATAGTATTTGTGGATAGATAGGCACCAGCAGGGGAAATTAAGGAGAGAGTCAACTTTCCATGGGATTTTTCTCAACCTAGGTTTTCTGCTTTAAGATACCTATGTGGCCTTTTAACGTGGCTTTTGATATCAGCTCGGTTCTACTTTTCTCCTTTGGGATGCATTGGGATGTCATTTTTGTTCTAACACCTTGAATGAACTTGGTTCTAGTTTAGCATGGTAATGTGTAGATGATTCCTGGGTATGGCCAAATTTCTGCAGTCTGAACAGGATTTTTCTAAACTCCAGGACAGTTTTACACTTTGGCCTTCTAGTGGGAATGGTTGATTAGAAAATTTGTCACTTACTTTAGGTGGGGTAGTATTGGGTTAACCTAATCACCTCACACCATCCATTAGGAGGGCTCCAAACCCAATATTCTCCTGAGAAAGTAAGAGGCCCAAGTTTGGTCCTTTCCCACCGTGGCTCCAGAAGGTGGAGACTCTCTGCATGTCACATCTCTCCAGCCAATTTTAGAATTTTAATAAAGTGACTGAAAAGTAAGTGTGGTAAAGATTGCAGCATTCTGTAAGGAGGGATAAAGAATAATGATTCCTATCTCATTGTCCTTGCCACAATTATCAGTTATGAAAGGAGAGATTTTCATGATTCTCATATCTTTTCAATTCCTCACATGACGGTGCTCACATTTGCCAGATGACCTTTGGATCTTGTGCTTTTGTGTACATGGACCATCCTTGTGGTTGGGTTGAGGCTACCATTTTATGGCTTTTTTTGGTGGTAGGTGATCAGGGGGAACTAGAGTTGCAGAGCAAGACTGGACAGCCTGACCTAGCCCAGATCTGATTCTCAGTTACAGGGGTGTGGAATTGATATTGGCTTCCACTTGTCCAAGAATGTTACTAGTCAGCCCTGTCCCCTGTCCTCCCAGTAGTGGTATGAATCATACATACAGAAGGTGGTTTTAAGCCAGTTGACATGCAGCCAATGCATGTTTCTGTCCCTTCCTCCTCTCCCTTCCCCCAAGGCTTCATCTTCCATCTAACCCTTCTCCTTCAGTGAGGTGGATATAAATTCTATCTGGAAGCAGACCATGCAGATAGTACTCTTGAGGGAAACAGGAAGGTTCCTAATCTGATCAAATTGGACAGCAGGTTGGAGACTGTGATGGGAGAGTGAAAGATTACGTCAAATGTTTGCTTAAGAATCAGGAGGTTGGACCCATCCTCTTTGGATGGCCAAATGTTACATGGAGCATTGTAAAATCAAATTCTCACATCTTATTGTCCTCCCATTAGATCACATTAAACTTTGGCAGGGAAGACTGGCCTGCCTTGGTTTTCTGATTTGTGGTTTGCACTTGGCGATCCTTGTAGGCTTTAAAACCAATTTTATTTTGTGAACAGCCAGTGATAGTCAGACTCTGGAGTAAACTTGCCTGGGCCAAAATTTTCAGTAATAACATTTCATATTATCAAGAGTTTCCTGAAGGACAGCAAAAGACTGAAAACAAAGACCAACGTGAATCCTCTGGCACATGTTTTATGAATAGGCGGGTGTCCCTGGTGATGGCTATATTTTTCTTCTGCTTCTGGGGAACTCTGGAGCTGAGATACTGTGATCCTCACAAGGAGATGCTGCTCCTTGATTTTAAGGACAGGACACAAGAGACCAATAGGTGATTGGGAATGTGGCAACATTCCAAGGCTTTCTGGTGATCTGAGACACAAGGATCCTGTCCTGATGGAAAGAGAATGGTTATGTAACAGACTAAAGAGGCCTTAGAAGAGGGTGATAGTAGAAGACTTATAACTCCTACAAAGTGACGTTGGGATGTTGAGTTGGCGGGGGGTTGGTCCTGTAGAGCTGACTACAAAATATAACAAAGTCACATTACGGTTTAACGCAAATGTGGTAGAGGCAACTTGCCCTCCATTATGGGAGGGACCTCTGGGTGGGGAGATGTTCTTTGCTTTTTTTTTTTTTTTGCATCAAGATAGTGAGCTATTGTGAGAAGGAGGCATGGGGGAGATTTTGTAGGCATGTACCACAGGGAAGGATCCATGTGATTGAATCATAAACATTATCCTTCCTTTTATAAAGAGCTTCTGCCTTCTGCTTTGGTGGCTACCCCTTCCACGGGTCTTGATTGTGGCGGGCTTCCAATCTCATTACTTAAGTCCGGTAATCTAACTATGGAGACCTTGGTCAAACTGTTGGTCACTTTCAGGCCACCGGTTCTAACACATTGGATATGAGCAAGTAACTTCCCTGAGTCTGTTTTCTCATTTGCAAAATGAAGGGCGGAACATGGTAGATAACTTTTGTCATCTACTGCTAAATCTGTTATCCTAGGATTTTATGAACTGTTTTAAGGTATTTTTTTAATGACTTGATTTGTTAGATATGTAATACATTCTCCTTTACTTCATGGCTAGAATGTTATCTTCTTCTTGAGAGGCAAAAAAGGAAGGAAAGGTTAAATTTGTGTCAGTCAACCAAATAGCAGGAAGATACTACAATCAAGGATTCTTCCAGTGCTTTGATAGTTGTAAAAAAATGCTACTTCTACTATTTATAGAAGTAATGGGAATGAAAAGTCACATTCACAGTCAAGACCACAAAAGAAAATAATCAATATGTATTTCTGAGTGGTCTTTGGATAAAATCACAAGTCAGTTAATGGAAAAAGTAAACAAAATATCAGGTGTGGTAGCAAGCATTAGATCCCAATGCATGCTAGAGCCAACACAAACTAGCTACAGATAGCTGATGGTCAAATTCTCAGTTTGAACATTTGCACCTTGAATATTGGGAAGCTAAAATTGAGCTTGGATTGATTGTTTTGTTGATTGTCTGAATTTAGGAAAGCGATTGAGAGAACACTAATAAATGCATGTTACACTTAAAAGTGTGAGGGCTGGCTGATAATATTTACCAGCATGTTACTGGCTAGATCTAGGTTTGGAAGGATAGAGGTGAAATGTGGGAAAGTCCCTTGAGATGGCCAAAATATTTTGGGAAGATCTCTTAACCTCTCTGGGTCCCTGCCCCCTCATGGGTAAAATTGGGGAGTTGGAGGAGTTGATCTCTGAGGTCCCTTAAAATTCTGAGATTATGATCTTGACTATTTAAGATGCAGATGAAATATGTTACAGACGCAATTTTAGAAGCCAGGTACGGATAATTGACTCCCAACTTTCAAACAGAACTTAAATATTTGCAGGTTGGAATTTCTGGAAAATTAGAATTTGCCGGTCAATTTTCAAGATTCAGTTCAGTTCAACAATAAGCATTTAAATAGTGTCTTCTATCTACCAATAGCTACGGAAGGTCCAAAGAACACAGAGAAAGAAAGAAAGAAGAAAGGAAGAAAAAGTGATCCTTGTCTCCAATGAACTTATGTTCTACTGGGGTGAAGGGTGCAGCATAATGTGTTAACAAATAAACTATATATATATATATATATATATATATATATATATATATATATATATATATATATATATATATGCATATACACAAATTAAATATAAACTAATTTGGAGTGGGGAAGTGAGTGTCTATTATATACTCTATTTACCAAAAAAAAAATTCTGGTCTCTTTTGTGGTAAGCAATTCCAGTATGTTACAAGCTTTACAACATTTATTTATTCTTTCTGTGAATCTCTCCTCTTGGTCAGAGGGTCAGGAATTTCAACTTCATGGCAGACAGGGCTTACACCAAGTGCTGAGGGACTTTAGGATGGGGCTAGAAATAGCACATATTCCATCAAGGACTTTGGAACTTGAAACTGTGTGTGTGTGTGTGCGAGTGTGTGTGCATGTGTGTATGTGCGCATGTGTGTGCGTGAGTGTGTGTGTCTGTGTGTGTGAGTGTGTGTGCATGCGTGTACATGTGTGTGAGTGTGTGCGAGTGTGTGTGCATGCGTGTACGTGTGTGTGAGTGTGTGCGAGTGTGTGTGCATGTGTGTATGTGCGCATGTGTGTGCGTGAGTGCGTGTGTGTCTGTGTGTGTGAGTGTGAGTGTGTGTGTAAGATTGTCAAGGAGATAACTTCTTAAGAAAGAAAAAGGAAATGACTCCAATGTCTTCTTCCACACCTTCTCTTCCTGATTGTTGCAGGCAGCTAACATTCATGGCAATCCTAACCCTATCTGAATTCTGTAGAGCACCAAGCCATCTTCAATATACCTCTCTAAGTAAAATAACTTTTTAGTTTTAAGTAAATTACCTGGCATAATAATCAACCTGACCGAAAAAACAGATCTATCACTTTAAAGGAAATAATGTCTTGTGCTCTTCTAGGAAGTAAGTAGTCTCTAAACTCACTATATGTCTGTCAAACCAGGCAGAAAAGACAACTGCAAACTGCAAACAAGTAACTTTATTTATTCAGACACATACATATAATAACTAAGGGTCTGAGAAGGTAGAGAAATGAGTGCTAGTAGAGTTGCTGAAGGGTGTGGATTGACAGCAGTCAAATGGGGTTCAACAAAACGCCTAGGATCATAGGTCTAGGATGGGAAGGGACGTCAGAGGGTCATCTTAACCAATCCTCTCATTTTACAAATGAAGACTCTTATTAAGGGCCCAGAGAGGATAGGACTTGGAAGACCTGAGTTCAAATTTAGTCACAGATACTTACTAGCTGTGTGACCCTGGGCAGTTAAACCTCTATTGCTTCAGTTTCCTCATATGTAAAGTAGGGATAATATAGCATTTAACCTACCTGGTGAGATAATATTTGCAAAGTGCTTTGCAAATCTTAGAAGACCACATAAATGATGGGTAGCTATTATCATGACACACCCTAGCTGTGAGATCATAGGCAAATAACCTTTTCCATTTCCCAGGCAGCTCTCTTAATGAATTAACATGAATGGCACACTGCTTGCCTGTCTGCAGGGGTGGAGGCAGTTTCCACACCAGGATGAAATCACAGCTCTTTTCTCCCCTCTCTACCTTCAAATGTGCCAAGCACCATGTAAAAAGCTGAGAATATACACCCAGAGAAAGACATAGGAAGTCTGAATGCAGATCGAAGCATGCTATTTGCTCTCTTTTTTTGTTTTGTATTTTCTGATGGTTCTTCCCATTTATTCTGATTCTTCTGTACAACATGACTAATGTGAAAATATATTTAATATGAATGCATATGCAGAGCCTATATTAGATTGCACACCATCTTTGGAAGTAGGGAGGGGAAGGGGGCAGAGAAAAATTTAAAACTTAAAAAAATTAAAATGGAAATACAAAATACCACTCCCCCTGAAAAAAAGACAAAATAGCTGAGAATAGAAAATTCCATCAGGTGACATGTGCCATGTACCCAGATAAATGGGATGTAAGATAATGAGTGATGGAGGTGAAAGAGGGATCCAGGGAGTGCTTCAATAGTATTTGAGTGAGGACTTTGAGCTTGCAGGGACCAGGATGTGACCCCTGATCTGAGCCTGGAAGACAAATAAGGATTCTAGGCTGAATAGAGCTGAGAAAGCATCTTTCAGAGGCTTGTTGAGTTGAAGGAAGAGTTAATAGCTGTCCAGTCTGGCTGGAACATAGATTTCATGAAAGGAAATGAAGTGAAATGAGGCTGGAAAGGTATGTGGGAACCATGTTACGAGGGGTCCTGAATGTTGGGCTAAGGAACTTGTACTTGACCCTCCAGGCATCAGAGAGCCACTGAGAGTTTATATGGAAGGATATAAGCCAGCTACACTGAAGGATGGCTTTTGGAGGGGAGAGAACAGAAACACGGTTCATTGTGGACACCCTCCTCATCTCTCCTGCTTCTTCTGCTTCCTGGCTGGTCCTACCTTGGTCTTCTCTCTTGCCTAGACTTTCTTCGTGAGTTCATCAGCTTCTTTGAGTTTAACTGTTTAATCATCATTTCTGTGTAGAAGACTGCCAGATCTGTGTATATAGCCCTAGTCCGGGGGTGGGGAATCCGTGGCCTTGAGGCCACATGTGCTCGGTGCTTGGGTGTGGCCTTTTGACTGAATCCAAGCTTTACTGAACAAATCCTTTTATTAAGGGTATTTGTTCTGTGACGTTTGGATTCAGTCAAAGGGACGCACTTGAGGACCAAGAGGGCCACATGTGGTTCCCCACTCCTGCCAACCCTCTCTTCTAAACTCCATACCAAAATCAATATGTGCCCCCGAGTATTTCCAACTGGATGTCTCACAGATATGGTCAAATCAGAACTCATCTTTTTTCCCAAGATCTGACCTTCTTATTAATTTCATTTTACTTATTAATTAATTCCCATTTTATTATTCCCATGCAAATTTGCAGTCCAAGTGATCCTAGATTTTACCATCTCCTTCATCCCTCTCCCCCATCCTGCTTCCATCCAGATCTTCAGTCTTGTTTATTCTGACTCACATGTCTTGCTCTCATTCCCTTCTCTCCACACACAAAACCATTCCTCTAGCTCAGGCCTTTTCACCTCTTCATTCCTTATCCTTTACAATATGCTCTCCCTTGGGCTGTAGCAGTAGTAGAAAAGTAGCTGGTCTTCCTGACTCTAGTCTCTATCCTTTTAATTCATTCTCCATAACCTGACAAAATGATATTTCCAAAGCACTCTGACCATGGGTGACTAGTTTGTACAGTGGTTGAGGAAGACCTGAGTTCAAATCTTGCCTACTTTCTTAACTGTGTAACCTTGGGCAAGTGACTTAAAACTGTCAGTCTCATTTCCTTCTTCTGTAAAATGGAGATAACAACAGCACCCACCTCATATGGTATGGTAAGGATTAAATGAATTGATATATGTAAAGTATTTTGTAGACTTTGGCCAGGTAGGTGTTGCAACGGATAGAGTGCTGGGCTTGGAGTCAGGAAGACTTGAGGGCATTCGGCTTCAGGCACTTGCTAGCTCTGTGACTCTGGGCAAGTCACTTAACCTGTTTGCCTCAGCTTCTTCTTGTGAGAAAAAAATGTAAAACCACTCTAGTATCTTTACCAAGAAAATTCCAAAAGGGCCACAAAGAATTGGACATGACTGAAAACAATGTTGAATTTTGTATACTTTAAAGCACTCTATAAATGTTGCTGTGATGATGATGATGGTGTTCAAGAAGACCCAGGAGCTTTCAGTTACCTTTAGGATAAAATGTAAATTCCTCAGTTTGTCTTTTAAAGCCATCACAAGGGGTCTCCAGCTTGCCCTTACAGCTTATTAACATACTGACTCAAGCCTTCTTCATGACATCTCTGGCTCAGCCAGACTTACCTAGCTGCATTTCCTTCCCCTTTTCCTTCCATCTCCTACAACCATCTTTGCACAGCTGTCCCCCATAGCTAGGATGCATCCCTATCTCCCCTTTGCTTCTTAGAATCTCCAGAGCTCTTAGAGGCTCGGCTAAATTGCCCCTTCCTCCAACAGGAGGCCGATCCTGATCCCACCTGTGTTAACCTCTATGCCTCCCTGCCCTGCCCCCAATTATTTTGTATATATTTTATATTTGCTTTCCATGTTTATTTTGTTTTCCCAGACATAATATAAGATCCTTACAGGGACTATTTTATGTTTGGTTTTTTTTTTTTATCACTGATACTTAAAATAATGCACATAGAATGTGCTTAAGAATACCTCAAAGAAATGCTAGAAATTGTCTTTACATTAACTGGGGAAAAATAAAATATTATAAAAAAAGAATACACCAAAGGACCAAGTAAATTTTTGAATAGTAGTGATGAGAGTTAGAACCACGTGAGCAGAGAGACAGAGATATTATGGAGGTAGAATTGATGGGATTTGCCAACTGACGAGATGGATTTGGGGTCAGGGAGAGGGAGCCCAGCAGAGAAACCAATAAAAGCCGTTGTCACTGGGGAGGATGGTTCAAAAATATTTTGTTTCTCCCTTTACTAGGCACAGCTCACTAGGGTTTAGCAAGTAATGATATTATCTGGCCGGCATGCAAAACCTTTTACAATGTGGCATCATCCTACCTTTCCAGTCTTATCTCCCATTACTCCTCTTTACATACCAAACTGAAGAGCTCACTTTCCTCTGTTCCTCTTCCATGCTTCTGTCCAGGCTGTTTCCTCTGCCTGGAATGCCCTCTCTCTCTTTATGTACTGAATTCCTACTCATTCTTTAAAGCCCAAATAAAGTGCCATTTCCTCTAGAAAGCATTCTCTTACTCCTCCCTCTACTTTTGAAAACAACCTTCCCACATCCTATTTGTTCTCTCTCCTATACTTATATAACAGTATATATGATAACAATTTGTATTTGTGTCTTGTCCCCTATAAGACTATAAATACCATTTAGATGACTTAGTAAACTCAGAATCTCCCCCACCCCCATTGTAACACAATGCTTTGTATACAGCAGGTGCTTAACAAATGTGTGTTGTATATTTTGCTCCACTATTCCTCATCTCCACCCCATGAACTTCCAGATGTTTATACAAAGGGGAACCAAACTCCCAACATCTTCAGAGGTCACTAGTCTCTAAATACAGGTGTGACTAAAAAGGTTGACAAAGCCAGGACTTCCACCGGGCCACCACTCTCGCTGAACTCTCATTAGGCCCCTGTTCTGTTTGTTTTTCATGGCTCTCTGAAAGTCTAACAGGCTTTTTAGAGACACCTGTGGAGACTGCTGATTTTACATGGAGACCTACGTTTTCAGAGTGTTTTTAAGTGTACCTTGGGGTAAAAGGAGGAGGGGTGGGTTGGTGAGGATGACAAAATTCATGCCCAGATAAATAGAGTTATGTCCACCAGAGCAACCAAATCCAACATCCACATCGCCTTCTATTTTTGCACTGATATGCCCAGTTGCAATGCCTACACCATCCCCTTCATCTGCAGGAGCCTGTGTGCTAGCAAAAGCATCATAGTTGGCAAGAGCCGAATTGGCAGCTGCCCTTGCAATGGTTTTTAATTTATGTTAAAATGTAAAGAGCTGTTTTCCAGGTCCCCTCTGAATACTTCACAAAGTGAAGCTTAGTTTTTCAAAGCCTGGCCTAATAAAAGAAGCTCTCTCAAAGACTTAAGGAAAGCTTTCCTTTCAGTTTTTGCTACACTAAAAGAACCCTTTGCTTTCTACCTACTGGGCTCAGCTATCTGGTTAGCAATGGAAAGACAGTGTGTTCTGGCTGATCTCTGGTTAGGAGTAAGATCTCCGAGGACTTGGTCTGATTTTGATGCTATGATACTTTGTGGTTTTGTATATAGGATCATAGACATACAGTTGGAAGGGGCAATAGAGGCCATTCAATCTAGCATCTCCATTACCCCATTTTACAGATGAGGAACCTGAACCCCAGTTACAAATTATGTAACTTGCCCACAGTCATACAACTAGTAAGTAACACAGTTAGGATTTGAGCCAAGATTTTGTGACTCCAAATCTATCACTTTTCATTACTCTACACTCCATGAGAAATAATTAATTTAATGTTAAATGGTACAGAATAGACTATAAGGAGTTCAGAAGTAGGTAAGATCAGTAGGGATGAAATATAGTTCATGAGGAGATATCCTGGATGAAATGAGGTTTGACCATGGCCTTGAAGAATAGGATAGATTTAGATCAAGAGTAAGGAGAACTCACATCAGTCTAGGGAAACAGGGTAGGCAAAGGTATGGAGGCAGGCATTAAAGAATCAAAGAATTTGAGAGTTGGAAGGGACTTCGAACACTTTTCTTTTTCAACATGTTGTTATTCTGTCATGTCTGACTCTTCATGACTCCATTTGGGGCTTTCTTAAGCAAAGATACTGGAGCAGTTTGCCATTTCCTTCTCCAGCTCATTTTGCAGATGAGGAAACTCAGGCAAACAAAGTTAAATGACTTGCCCAGGGTCACATAGCTAGTAAGTGTCTGAGGCCAGATTTGAACTCATGAAGAGATGCCTTCCTGATTCCAAGCCCAGTGCCCTATGCACTATGGCTCCACCTAGCTGATCTATTTCAATATGCACCTGAAAAAAACTCAATGAACCACAACACTCTACAACATGCTCAAAATAGATCATCTGACCTCTTGATAAACACACCTATAAGGAGAAATGTACTCCTGTACAGGGAAGTTCATCCTACTTTTGGATATTTTTCATAGTGAAGAATTTCTTGCTATGAATCTGGCTTCCGCTCATACCTGGGGGTTTTTTGTTTGTGATTGTATATGAAGGGAATCATAACCCCAGAATGGCAGAGAGAATGCTGAACGAAATGCTGAGGATGTATATAAGGGACTTACTGGGATGATTCTAAAGAAATTTGTTGGAAAGATGTGGACAGAAGACACTCCAGGGAGGGGCTTGTGATAGAGAGTTTGGAATGACAGACATACCTAAGAACCCTGTGTCATCATGTTGCTTGAAATTCTAGAGATTCCTGAAAATGGGCACCCTCTGGTGAGATTGTTCTCTCTCTCTCTCTCTCTCTCTCTCTCTCTCTCTCTCTCTCTCTCTCTCTCTCTCTCTCCTGGTTGAGATTTTATCTTCCTCCAATTTGAAGACCTCATTCACTGTGTATTCTTTTTATACTCTAATCTATATAAACTTTTCAATTTCTGTTTTCTATTTTGTTTGAATAAATGGGTTTACTCAATATTTTCTCTTTTTGATGATCTTTCGAATATCCAGCATTTGTTGGGAAGGACCCAATGGTGATTTTAAGCTAAAGACTATCTTGCCCCTTAAAATACCAATCTGGGAAGTGGCTTTTGTCCTGAACCTTTTATCCCATACCACTTTCTGGTAAAGAACTTGCATTCAGTTCAACATTCATTTAGTATCTATTCTGTTCAAGGCTTTTTACTAAACCCTAGGAATACAAAGACAAAAATGGAAGATTCTCTGTCCTCAAGGACCTTACCTTCTAATGGCTGTGAGGAGTGGGTAGTTTAAAATAAATGCAAAGATAAATCCAAAATAAATTCAGGAGGGAGTTGGGGGTATAAGGTAAAACATAGGTTTTTGAAGTTTTTGTCGCTTCTTCAAAACACGTTTTCCTGAGCTGTGTTAATTCTCTGGCCATGACTGTTGCTACGAATTCCTTCTGATGCTTGCCTAGACCTCAAATTTGGTTGCCCTGTGAACTCTGGCTTGACCCAGTAAAGTGTTGTGTTTACTCTCCCTGATCTCACTGGAAGTATTTTCTCCCTCAGGCTCTGATAATTGCCCTAAATAACCAACATAGGTTTGCCCTATCCTTCCAGTTTCTCCAAGCTGGATCAAAATTAATTATATCTTTCCCAAGTCCTAACAACTTATTCTTGTTACTTGGTCTATGAAAAACACATTCTCTCATCAATAATATGTCTTCTTTGGCATACCACCCAAGGTAGAAATATAAGTCACAAGTTTACTTTCACACAAGATGCGTCTTTTTGTCATGTACAGTAAAGGTACCTGAGTTGAGGAAGGTGTAGACAGTTTCCTGGACAGGTTGATTGAAGACTATCTTCTGAGCTTTCTTAATATGTCAAATGCAGGGAAGAAATAAAAAAGAAAAGTATTAAATAGATCCTCCTTGACAAGTTCATTTTTCATCTCTGGGATACTTCAGAACTAATCAAGTCAAGTTTGTTTTATTGCCTCTGACATTTTGAAATATCAGGAGACTATACATTGTGCTCATTATGTATGTAGAGAGTCCTCCACCCATGAGGGGCAACCAATGCAAATTCTGTGGCCAAACAGAATTCCTGAAAGGCTGACATAATGCCTCTGCCCTATGAATCGTGTGAGTACTTTACAAATATTCTCCTTACATCATTCCTGTGACATCATCTTATGGTGATCCCCACCTCTAAAATAGGGATGGGGAAGTTCAATGACTAATGAAACCTAAATATCCTGCCCACCTCTCCATTTTCTTCTATGCTCTTTCCATTATGATGTGGATGAAATCCAAGTTTGTCACCCTCCTCCCCGCTTTAATATTTTTTGCAAAACTTTCTGGGTGTCTTGGGATGATCTCTTTGTCATTTCTTCCCAACTACCTTACATATTTATAATTTTTAAGACTTTCACATATATTCTCTTATTCATTTCCAAATGAATTCAGTGAGATAGACAGGGCAGCTCTTATTAACATCATTGAATAAATACAAAAGCAGTTATTAAATTCCTACTATGTGCCAATCACTATGCTACATGAGAAAAGTACAGACATGAAAATGAGGGAGCCCCAACCTCCAGAACCTCATCTTCTAAGATGGGCATTATTGCATACCTAGGGGAGCAGTGGTTAGGGAAAGGAGTTTTGATCTGTGGAGTCACAGGGATCGTGGATGAAATCCTAGGACAATGGATTGGCACGCTCTTTCAGTAGCAAGCCATGGTAAGATAAAGACCTATGTAACAGTAAGACTCCAGATGGTCAGGAATGTGACAGAAGCTCCTATAGTCCGGTAGCTAGAGCAGTCTTTTTTTTCATCAGCTATACTCCCCTCTCCCCTCCCCATCCCTGTCTTAAAGACTATCAGCCTCTTAAAAGCCAGCATCAGGCATATTCTAACATTGATGATCTGATTCTATAAACTTGCCCCCATTTCACCAGGGCAGGTTAGTATCACTCAGTTTCACCGTTGGAATCCTTATAGAACCACATGAATTAATTTCTACAGTGTTGTAACTTCTCCTCCTGTTGCCTGGTTGTATGAATTTGTGAGTATTCCTTGGGAGCCTGCATATTTGGGTTTAGGTCTAAAAAACAATATATTTTCCGTATATGTGAAGGAGATTAGGGGCCTCCAGGTAGGAGAATAATTATTTTATACCTATGGACAGAGGAAATCCTTACAAAGGCTATCTACCATTGGAACCTCCATTTCCTTTCCTCACTGTCATCTGAACTTTGTACTCATCGTCCAACTGAAACTGCTCTTTCCATGATGGTTCCATTTTGTTGTTCAGTAGGTCAGTTTTATCTGACTCTTCAAGACCCCACAGACCACAGCACCCCAAGACCTGCTACCTTAGAATCTAAGAATAACGTGATACTTACATACTCTGCTTTCTTCAACCCATACCTGGAATGTTGTGTTCACTTCTGGGTACCATGTATTAGGAAGGATGTGGAGAAGTTGGAGAACATCCAGAGAATAAAAAAGACACATAGAGTTTATGCCATATGAGGATGAGTTGAAAGGATTTTTGATGCTTAGTCTAAATGAGAGTACTTATGGTGGTCGGCAAGATAGTTGATTGTCTTCAAGTATTTGAGACTCTGCCACATGAATGAAGATTTGGATTTCTTCTGTTTGACCTCAGAAGCAGAACCAATTCTAACAACAAGGGTAAGTTGGAAGGATGCAAATTTAGTTTTTGTATCAAGAAAAAGTTCATAATAATTAAAACTATCTTAACGAAGAATGGACTCTTTTGGGATGTAGTAGTCTTTCATAGGAGGCTGGATAACCACATATTGTGTATATTGTAGAGGAGGATGTTAAATAAATGAGAAAAGGATAAGCTCTGTCAAGAATAGTGGAACAAGTCATTTGTCAGTGACAAATCACACTTGGATGATATAGAAGCGACACTAAAGAGAACAAAAATAGGAAGAATATCTAGACCAAACCAAGTCTACATTGCTGGTCATGCTGGAGGTGGCACAATTTTGAGAATACTAGTGGACTGATCTCAAAATATAAAGGGTGTTTAATGCATGTAGGAAGGCAAGTGTTGGTCACCAAGCCAATAGGGCTTCCTCAAGAATTGATCACACCACACCAACGGCCGCATCCTACCTTCTTCCAATAATCTTCAGTCTTTCCCTGTTTACGGGCTGCTTCTCTGCTGCCTACTAACATGCCCTAGTACCCCCTTTTTCAAAAACCACCCACTTGACCCTTCCTTCCTCTCTAGCTATTGATCTGTATCTCCCTTTTTATACCTGCGGTTGTTCACGTTTCATTTTTGGAAAGGACCAGTGACATCATGGGGCGATAACTTGCTTGTGAACTGGACTGAAGTGAGGCAGAGTTGCACAGGCATTTTTACCGTCTGTCCCTAATGCCTGTAATGCAGAGTTGCACATTTTTGTGGCTAAAATCCTAAAAACGACTGTCTCCAATGGACACCTCCACTTCCTTTCCTCGCTGTCTTCTGAACTTTTTACTCACCATCCAACTGAAGCTACTTTCTCCAAAGTTGCCAAAATCTCTTTGTAATGACCTTTTCCCAGTCCTCAGTCATCTTCACCTTTCTGCGGGCCCCATTGGTGTTTCTCATCCTTTTTCCCATGACACTCTCTTCCCTCCAGATTTTGGTGACACTGCTCTCTCCCTATTCTGCAACTACTCATCCAACCATACGTTTGCCCACGTTGTGCCTGATAACCCAAGGTAGGCCCCAGACTCTATCCCAGATCTTTTTCTCCCTCAACACTATTTCTCCTGATCTCATCAGCTCCTATGGTTTTAATTATCCTCTCTATGTGGATGATTCTCCTGTCTATTTATCCAGGCCCAGCCTCTCTCCTGGGTCAGCCTCTCACATCTCCAACTGTCTCTTGGACATCTCGAACTGATTGTCCTGTTGGCATCTTAAACATAAAATACAAATTGAAGTCAGTTTATCTTCCACCAAACCTGCCCCTTTTCCTAACTTCTCTGTTATTGTTGAGGGTGCCATCATCCTTCCATCTATCTAGGTTTGCAAGCTAGGTATTATCCTGAATTCTTCATTCACACACATCTAATTCGTTACTAAATTCTCTCAATTGTAAAATTGTAAAATCCCACTTTAAAATCCATCATGTAAGCCCCCTTCACTCCTTTGATATTGCAAAACCCTCATCACCTTCTGCCTGGAATATGGCAATAACCTGCTGGTGGGTCTGCCTGCCTTGAGTTTCTCTCTATTCCAATACATTCTCACTTAGTTGTCTAACGTGTGACCTTCCTAAAGAGCGAGTCTGATTATGTCACTCCCCTACTTAGTAAACTCCAGTACCTTCTAGTCACCTCCAAAATCAAATAGAAGATTCTCTGGCATTCAAAGCCCTTGGTAACCTGCTCTTCCCTGAGACATTTCCAGTCTTCTTATGCTTTGTGCCTCCACATACTCTATGATCTAGTGATACTAGTCTCTTTGCTGTTCTTAGCACAGAACAATACATCTTCTGACTCCAGTCATTTTTACTATCTGTCCCTAAGGCCTATAATACTTTCCTTCCTTATCTTACCTCCTGACTTCCCTGGCTTCCTTCAAGTTCCAGCTAAACTCCCAATGTATACAAGAAAACTTTTCCATTCCTAATTAATTCTAGTACTTTTTCTCTGTTAATTACTTCCAATTTATCTTATATGTAATTTTTTGTTCATGGCTATTTGCATGTTATCTGTCCTATTAGACCATAAGCTCCTTGAGGGTAGGAACTACTTTTGGCCTTTTTGTGTCCCCAGTGTTTAGTATCATACCTGACTTACAGAAGATGCTTAATAAACTTAGTTGGTTTGACTTAATTGACCTCTTTTTCTTTCTTTTTTAAACAGGGTTGATTGATGAGTAGATCAAAGGTATTGTGTAGCTTTAATTGATCTATTTTTTAATCATAGCTTTTATTAAATTCTCTCATGCTGTTCTTGTGAAAAATGGGGACAGTAGAGTAAGCAACAATATAATTAAGTAGATTTTGGATTGTTTGACTTTCCAGACCGAAAGAATGGCCATTCATGATTTAATGTCAGCTTGGAAAGTGGTCTCTTGTGAAGTAACCTAGGGATATGTATTGCTTAATTTTTTTTTTCCCAGTGACTTGGATAAAGGTATGAATGGTATGGTCATGAAATTTTCAAATAGTACAAAACTGGGTTTAGAAGCTAACATGTTGGAAGGTAGGATCAGAATCCAGGAAGATGTTGCCAAGTTAGGACTTGTTTTTCTGAAGAAAGATCAAGGAGATTTAGCTCAATGTAAGTCAACAATATGACATAACCAAGGAAGTCAATGTGAATTTAGGCTGGATTGACAGAGACATTTTCCAATACTACAGACATGACAGGCCAATTTATTGCACCTCGGTCAGTTCTGAGTAGGACAAAAGGACACCCATAAATTGGAGAATATACAGAGGAAAGTGACCAACTTATCAAGGGACCTAGGGATATAAAATATGAGGATCAATTGAAGTAACGGAAGGCATCTGAGAACACTACAGTCATCGTTAAGTTTTTGAAGTTTTGTCATAGAGAACAGGGATGAATTCAGTTTTGTTTGGTTTCAGAAAGCAGAACCCATAGCAATGGGTAGAGAGTTCAAAAGGATAAAATCCAGGCTTGTCATAAGGAAATTGTTCTCATTAATTTGAACTGTCCCAAAGCTCCAGGAGACAGTGGGTCCCCCCCTCACTGGAGTCTTTCAGACATACGAATAAACTGGGAGATCTCTTGTTGGATATGTGCAGATGGGATTTTTGTTCAGGTACAGGTTGGACAAGGTAACTTTTAAGATCCCCCACATTCTGAGATTTTGTGATTCTTTTGTCTTGGATAGGTACTATGATTGGATAATGAATTAAGAACAAGATTCTATAGTTGGTGAGTTCCCCCTCACTGGATATTTTCAAGCAGAGGCTTATTGACCACTTGCCAGGTATATTGTACTGGGGATCCTGTTTTGGGTATGCAAGATATTCTCTAAGATCTTCCATTTCTAAAAGTATACTATTCTATTCCTGTCTCCATCTTTAAAAGAAATCAGCAAACATTTTTAAAGTGTCTATTAATGCATCATTCCAGGTACTATCCAGGGGATTCAACAGATTGGAGGAAGATGCCTGGGGGGGAGAGGAGGTAGCTGGATGTCTGGTGGTGATAATTACCAAAACAATAGATCTAACTCTGATCTCTCTCTTAGGCTCCAGAAGGGAGATTTCAACCACTAGTGAAGATATTTTATATAGATAATCTTAACCTCAAGATGTCTAAAACCTGGATTATTTTTTTTTCTAAAAGATCTGCTCCTCCTTTTTCTCTTTCTCTCATGTTTGAAACCTGTTATTTTTATTTTTCTTCTCCCTTAACCACTAAATTGAATCATTTGCCTCTGTCATTCCCACAACATGGATTACACCTGCCTCTTCTCTGTTGCTATTGCTACCACTTTAGATGCCTTCATGACCAAAGTCCTGGGTTATTACAATAACCTGATAACCGATTTTCATTATTCCAGTTTCTTTTCTTTCTAACCAACTATTCCTAGTCAAAAATCAAATCAATAAGTTAATTAAAAATTCTTATCTGTGAGGGGAAGATCTGTTAACTTGGAGCTAAATAGAGATATATAATCAGCATATAAGCTGCAATATAATTGAGAATAGATCACATCCCATCTCTCCTCTGTTTCAAAGTTCCATACCTAACTCCTTGCCTGTTGTCAATTTAGCAGAGATTAATTCAGCACCTACTTTTTGTAAGTCACCACATTGTTGGGTTCTGGAGCCAAGCTGATGAAGCATATGACAATCCCTTCATTCAAGAGGCTTATAATGTAATAGAATGTTTTCCTTTTATTTCTGCTTTCTATAATTTAAAAACATACATATCTAAACATGACAAGTATGAAAATTTTGTTTGCTTAACTGTGTATATTTGTTATGATACCTCGTTTTGCATTTTTCTCCTCAGTGTGTGTGTGTGTGTGTGTGTGTGTGTGTGTGTGTGTGTAAGACAAAATAAATGCTTGTTAATTGGGGAAAAATAAGATGATGGAGGGAGGAGCCAAGATGGTGGGGTAGAAAGACTCATGTATGCTAGCCCCGAATCCACAACCCATAAATTTCCTGTAAAAAGAACTCCCCACAAATTCTGGAGCAGAGAAAGTCACACACCAACGCAGTGGAGGAGATTTCCGTTCCAGAGAGCCCTGAAAAACCGACCCCAAAGGTCCGTCACTCAACCGACGAGGAGCCCAGCCCTGCCTGTGCGGCCCCAGAGGAGCAGACCCGAGCAGGCTTCAGGGATGGGATCTCCAGCGCTGCGAAGGTCCCTCCACCCACAGGTGCTACAGGTCAGTGAGAGAGACTTCTGGGCTGGCCTAGAGGGGAGCGGGGTGTCTCCGTGACTCGGGCCCCCTCGGGAGGCGGTAGCCGAGGAGGCGAGGAGGCGGCAGAGGCAGTGGCGGCCTGGGACTCCCCAAGCAGGCAGGAGCTCAGGGCCATTACCGAAGGTCTCCCCATAAAGCCCCTGAGGGAACTGAGCCTGGGAGGCGGCCCTGCCCCCACCCAAGCACCAGAACTTAAGCTCACATTGAATAGCTGCCCCTCCCACCGTGGAAAGCCCTGAGGCTGGGGAGTAGCATTTGAATCTCAGACCCCAAGCACTAGCAGGGCAGATCTAGGCAGGGGTGCAGAGGAATCTCAGAAGCCAAGTAACTGGCTGGGAAGATGCTCAGAAAAGGGAAGAAAAATAAGACCACAAAAAGCTACTTTCTTGGGGAACAGATGTTACTTTCTCCTTTCATTTCCAATGAGGAAGTACAATGCTTTCCATCAGGGAAAGACGTGGAGGTCGGGACCTCTCTATCCCAGACATCCAATGGATGTCTAGTGGGCTCAGGCCATGGAAGAGCTCAAAAAGGATTTTGAAATTCAAGTTAGACAGGTGGAGGAAAAACTGGGAAGAGAAATGAGAGAGATGCAAGAAAAGTATGAAAACGGGTCAATACCTTGCTAAAGGAGACCCAAAAAAATGCTGAAGAAAATAACACCTTGAAAAATAGGCTCACTCAATTGGCAAAAGAGGTTCAAAAAGCCAATGAGGAGAAGAATGCTTTCAAAAGCAGAATTAGCCACATGGAAAAAGAGGTTTAAAAGCTCACTGAAGAAAATAGTTCTCTCAAAATTAGAATGGAACAGATGGAAAGCTAATGACTTTCTGAGAAACCAAGAAATCACCAAACAAAACCAAAAGAATGAAAAAATGGAAGATAATGTGAAATATCTCATAACTGACCTGGAAAATAGATCTAGGAGAGACAATTTAAAAATTATGGAACTACTTGAAAGCCATGATCCAAAAAAGAGCCTAGACATCATCTTTCATGAAATGATCAAGGAAAACTGCCCTGACATTCTAGAACCAGAAGGCAAAATAAGTATTGAAGGAATCCATCGATCACTGCCTGAAGGAGATCCAAAAAGAGAAACTCCTAGGAACATTGTGGCCAAATTCCAGGGTTCTCAGGTTAAGGAGAAAATATTGCAAGCAGCTAGAAAGAAACAATTCCAGTATTGTGGAAATACAATCAGGATAACACAAGATCTAGCAGCTTCTACATTAAGGGATCGAAGGGCATGGAATAGGATATTCCAGAAGTCAAAGGAACTAGAACTTAAACCAAGAATCACCCACCCAGCAAAACTGAGTATAATACTTCAGGGGAAAATATGATCTTTCAATGAAACAGAGGACTTTCAGGCATTCTTGATGAAAAGACCAGAGCTGAAAAGAAAATTTGACTTTCAAACACAAGAATGAGAAGAAGCATGAAAAAGTAAACAGCAAAGAGAAGTCATAAGGGACTTACCAAAAGTGAACTGTTTACATTCCTACATGGAAAGACAATATTTGTAACTCTTAAAACTTTTCAGTATCTGGGTAGTTGGTGGGACCACACACACACATGTACACGTACACACACACACACACATACACACATGCACACACATACAGAGACAGAGAGCACAGAGTGAATTGGATGGGACCATATCTTAAAAGAAATTAAGGTAAATGGCGAGAGAGAAATGTAGTGGGAGGAGAGAGGGTGAAATGGAATGGGGTAAATTATATCTCATTCAAGAGGCAAACAGGAGACTTTTTAGTGGAGGGAAAAAGAGGAGAGCTGAGAAAAAAACATGAAGTTTACCCTCATCACATTCGACTCAAGGAAGTAGTAAAATGCATAGGAAAACCTATCTTATAATACAGGTAAGTGGGGGAGGAGATAAGCAGGGAGGGAGGGATGATGGAAGGGAGGGCAATGGGAAGAGAGAGCAATTTGAAGTCAATACTCAGGGAGGGACAGGATCAAAAGACAGAATAGAAACAATGGGGGGCAGGATAGGATGGAGGGAAATACAGTTAGTCTTACACAACATGACTATGATCGAAGTCATGTGCAAAACTACACAGATATGGCCCATACTGAATTGCCTGCCTTCCCAAAGGGAATGTGTGGGGAGGGAGGGATGGGGAGAATTTGGAACTCAAAATTTTAGGAAGAGCTTTTGAGTATTGTTGTTGCTACTAGGAAATAAGAAATATGGTTAATGGGGAATAGAAAGTCATCTGGCCCTACAGGACAAGAGAGAAGATGGGGACAAGAGAAGGGAGGGATGATAGAAGACAGGGCAGATTGGTGATAGGGAAAATCAGAATGCTTGGTGTATTGGGGTGGGGGGGGGGAGTGGATAAATGGGGAGAAAATATGGAACCCAAAATCTTGTGAAAATGAATGTAAAAAGTTAAAGAAATAAATTTACATTAAAAAAAAACAAAAAAAGAAAAATAAGATGATGAAAAGATAGTAGAATCTTTCCGCAGTACTTGTCCCTAAAGACTTGGTTCCAATCATACTACTTAGATCTTTTCCTTGAGGCTTTTCGAATGCAGTAGATGGGAACACATCTATGCAGAGTATCCCTGTGGTGTGAGGGCAGTCACAATTTTTAATTTGAACTGCTAGCATGACTGAGCTCATAGAACTTTGATTTTCTTCTTTACGGAAGCAAGGCCTGACTTCTGAGTCTTCTGAGAACATAGGGTACTTTCCTCATGGGCGATTATATTGTAGGCTTTGAAGATAGAGTACTGAGTTAAAGTTAAGCCATGGATGACAGCTTTGCTACCATATAAATGTTGTTTCTTTTTCAGCCATTGTGTCTGGCTTCAAAATCCTACTTAAGTGGTATTCTGTTTTCATCTGGCTTTTCTTGAAGTCTTATGCACATCAGTCTCCTATTAATTCAGAAACCGTCAACACCACACATTCATCAGGGAAACCACAAAAATTGGACTTAAATGGGTCTTCCTGTTGATTCCCTCTAATCTTCTTCCAGTCTGTTTCCTTCTTCTTCCTCTCTTTTGTTTGCTTCTGTCTTCTTTTCCTTTTAACATAGTTTCTTTCTCTCTCTTTTTTCATATGTCCCTCGTGACACTTCCTTTTGTACATTCCCTGGTCTAAATTTTCTCACTGGGGCATGGTTTCTTACATCTTTCTTTCCTAGCTCCCAAATTCTTCCCATTCTTGTTCTTTAACTTCTTGAAGAAGCTTTTTTTCCCAAAACCAGAGAAATAATAGGAGACTAGAAACCAAAGCCCCTTCATGTTTCAGTTCTGTCTGCCCCCAGATCCGGGACTTTTGAAAATGTCAAAATATGAGAAGTAGTCTGCCCTCATCTCTTCAAAATTTGGTTTTATATTCCCACTACTCTTGGGTCCTTTTCTGCCTGAAACTCATTATTAATTATAATTTTAAAAACTTTGTTATTATTAACATAACCTATGTTCTCAAGCTCTTTGTTTTCTGGACCTGATTTTGTCTTGAAGAAATCCCTTTAAATCTCTCTTTTTAGCTCATGCCCCAACCTAGAGTGTTCCTTAGGCACATCAGACTATGTAATTCATGACTTGATACTACCAAAATATTGAGTATCCATTCTCAACTTCCTTATAAACACTTGAGCTAAAAATACTTTGAATATAGGACAAAGTTTATTGGATCCTACAAAAAAATGAAAGGAATTACATCTGACAACAAAAGTGAGTCTACCCTGCTTGCTTTGGTTTGTCTCTGACCTCCATTCTCCTGATTCTAATTTCCCTCTCTTTCCTCCTGTACTTCCCCCCACTCCACCAGCCATCACCAGATACACTCCTTATTTGCTACAAGAGGAAGGGTGATGCACTTGAAGCTGCTGGAAATTCTATACCTCTTAACCTGACAAATTTTCACTTCTTCACCCTGTACTTCCTTTTGAAGATGACAAAATATGAGAGGTAGGGAGTCTGTCCTTATCTCTTCCAAATTTGGTTTTATATTCCAGACCTTCCCTGTACCCTGGGTTCAGGTTCCCTGGTAGGGGATGGCATTGAAGACTGCTAGATAGTCAAGCAACTTTTCTTCCAGGTAGTTTTAACTTCCCAAGGAGCTATTTCCCTCCAGAATTATAGCACTTGAGATTGCTTCCGAATTAACCCCTTTCCTCTGGACATGAACAGCCTGCATAGCTCATAGTCCTAAGGCAAGATCTCTGCATGCTACATCATGGCGCAGCTGTTTTTTGATTCTTCTTGGTCATCTAGGAATTGTTCCATTATTTTATTTTATTTCACTATTGCACTGGCTGTAGCTCACAGATTGACCCAGAAACTTCTTGTTATTTTGCTGCTGTCTTTGGCCATTGTGAGCTCCTGGGCCACAGGACACACATGATGGTTCTTGAAGATGTCAGACTTTTTTTTCCTTGTACACGTCACTCTATGGAGGACCTCTCCTTTCTGTGTCTCTTAACTTTGCTATTCTCTGTCTGTGTCTACTTTTCCTTGTAAACTTTTCTATTCTCTATCTGTGTCTACTATTCCTGCAAAGGAGGAGGCTCTTGTATGACTAGACATGACTCAATAAATATTTTCAAATATGTATTATTTGAGGTACAGGGACATCTTCAACACTGAACAAAATTCTCATTAGTAGATGTGGTACAGGGTCCACACCCCATATATTATAACTATTTGAATTTCCAGTGGATTTGATGGTTTGCACAACCCTGAGAGGTAGATAATATTAGGTCCATTATCCTCCCTTTTGCAGATGAAGCAATTGAAATACATAGAGGCAAAGGCACTTGTCCAAACTCATAGAGATGTTAAACAACAGGGTTGGAATTAAAGTCCAAATCCAGTGATTTCTAGTAGTCAAGAAGTTCTTAAGTTGAGTTTATGCATTAAAAATATTTTGATAACTGCATTTCAAAATAATTGGTTTTTTTTTGTGATCCTGTGAATTTTATTTTATCCATTCAAAAATTTTTTGAGGAGCCTACAGACTTCGCCACACTGCCAAAGGGATCTATGACAAAAAAAAGTTAAGGATTCCAGTTCTACACTATGCTATGTCTATGTGAGTGACTTTTGCCTTTGCTACCTATGCCTGGAATTCTCTCTCCTGCTCTGTCTCTTAGAATTTTTAGCTCATTTCAGGTGTTGGTCTAAGAGCAAGCACTGTCTGACTCCTATTTGTTAGTGCTCTCTGCCAACACAAGTTACATTGCACTTACATGTATGGGGAAGTGTGGCATTCTCCACACATAAACTCTTTGGAAATGGTGACTATTTCCATTTTTTTTATTTTTCCTGACATCAAAGCAATGATTGGCCTGTAATAGACACATGACAAATGATTTTTGGATTGAATTGAACAGTTGATAATAATATACTATGCCTACCATAGATACAACAGTCCATTGGTAGTGTTAGTGGAAACTTACAAACCTTTGTATTTTTTGCTTTTCTTCTGGCTCCTGTTCCATACACCAGAATTGAATATATTCTCAATTAAAGGGTTAGCTGTACTGTTGAAACCACTAGAATCTGGGCATAACTTAGATAATGCAATGATTAAATTATGTCATTATAGATTTTTTTCGTAAAAAATAGCATGCCTATTTCTCCCTTATCTTCAAGAAACCCTTACATGACCCACCCTTCTCCTTTATATCTCTCCTCCATTTCCTGGCTAAACTTCTCCAGAAAGCCATCAATAATTGGTGCCTCTACTTTCTTTTCTTTCCCTCTTTTCTGAACTCTGCAGTCTCACTAACAACCTCCTAATTCAACTAGAACTCCTCTCTCCAAAGTTACCAGTGCTCTCTTAGTTGCCAAAGTCTAATGGTCTTTTCTCAATCCTCATCTTTCTTGACTTCTTTGCAGTCTTTGACACTGTGAATCACCCTTTTTTTGCTGTCTTTAGGTTTTGGTAATACTGTTGTCTCTCAGTTCTCCTTCTCCCGGCTTGACTACCTCTTAGTCTCCTTTGCTGAATTTTTATCCAGGTTGTGCCTGCTAACCCAGAGTATCCTCCAGAGCTCTGTTTTGAGCCCTCTTCTCTTCTCCTTTTATATTATTTCACCAGTTCCCATAGATTGCATTAACTTGATGAAGAAGATTCTCCAATCTATTTATCCAACCTTAAACTTTCTCCTCACTTGTGGTTTTGGATCTACAACTGCTTATTGGACATCACAAACTGATACTTTTAGAGATCTTAAATTTAGCATGTTCAAAACCAAACTCATTATCTTTGACCTAAAACTCTTCCCTCTTCCCCAGTTCCCTATTACTCTCAAGAGTACGACCATCCTTCCAAACATTCAGGCTCCCATCCTGGATGTTCTCCTTGACTCCTTATTCTCACTTCTCTCCCCATATCTAATCAGTTGTCCAGTCCTTTTGATTTTACTTTGAGAACATCTACCACATATGCTCCCTTCTCTTCTCTGACACTGCCATAACTCTGGTGTAGGCCATTCTCTCATGCCTACACTGTTACAGTCAGCTGCTGGCTAGTATCCTTGCCGCAAGTCTTTCCCCCACTCCATGCAGTTATCAAATTGATCTTCCTAAAGTATAGATCTGATAGTGTCATTCCCTTTATTCAATAAGCTCCAATGGTGCCCTATCACCCCAGGATCAAATATAAAATCCTCTATTTGGCTTTTACAGTCCTTCATAAACCTGATCCTTTTCTCCCTTTCCAGTCTACACCCTCTAGACCCCACCTGGCATACTTTTAATATTGGCCCCTCTGTTGTTCCTTATACATTGCACCCCATCTCCTGACTGAGTATTTTCACTTGCCTATCCCATGCTTGGAAAGTGCTTCCCCTTTTTCTGACTTCTGGCTTTTCTGGTTTCCTTCAAGTTTCAACTCTCAAGTCCCACCTTTTACAAGAGATCTTTCCTGGGGCGGAGCCAAGATGGCGGAGTAGAAGGACGCACGTTTACGAGCTCTGAAACCAAAGCCCATAGAATTAATGTAAAAAGAGTCCCCCATAACTTCTGGGTGAATACAAGGTGTGCAGAAGCAGAGTGGAAGAGATTTCCATTCCAGGGAGCCCTGAAGACCCGTCCCCAGGGTCCGGCGCGCCCCAGAAAGTGGACCCGACCCCCAGCGCTGCCCTGGCCGAGGCCCCAGAGAAGCTGATCCGAGCAGGCTTCAGAGACGGAAGCTCCAGCAGCCGGGAAAGTCCCTCCACCCACAGAAGCTACAGGTCAGTGAGAAAGAAGGCCGGGCTGAAGGAGAGGGGAAGCGGGGCGTCTCCGTGACTCGGGCCCCCTCGGGAGGAAGCGGTGGTGGCGGGGATGGGGGCAGGAAGTGGCGGAGGCAGAGGTGTGGGCGGCGGCTGAGGCGGCAGCAGCCCAAGACTCAGGAATCCCTCAACAGCAGGCAGGATCTTCATTACGGAAGATTCCCGCATAAAACCAGACGGAGCTGAGCCTGGGAGACAGCCCTGCCCCCACCCCGCTCTGTTACTGAAGGCTTCTGCTTAAAGCCCCCAAGGGAGCGGGATTTGGGAGGCGGGCCCCCCACCCCGCCCCCACCCGTTCCATTCCTGAAAGTCTCTGCATAAAGCCCCCGAGGGATCAGAGTCTTGGAGGCGGCCCTGGCCCCACCCCAGCACCTGAACTAAAGCTCACTGATTGACAGCCGGCAGGAGGAAAGCCCATTTAAATCTCAGAGGCCAAGCACTAGCTGGGCAGATCCAGGCGGGGGTGGAAAGGAATCTCAGAAGTCAAGTAACTGGCTGGGAAAATGCCTAGAAAAGGGAAGAAAAATAAGACTTTAGAGAGTTTTTTCCAACAAATGCAAATGATCCCGACCTTCGGATCTGATGATGAGGACGTATCCTTGCCATCAGGGAAAGACGTGGAGGGCGGGGCCTCAGTACCCCAGACACCCCAGGGGGGTGGTGGGTGGGCTGAGGCCCTGGAAGAGCTCAAAAAGGATTTTGAAAAGCAAGTTAGACAGGTGGAGGAAAAACTGGGAAGAGAAATGTCAGAGATGCAACAAAAGTATGAAAAACAGGTCAATACCTTGGTAAAGGAGACCCAAAAAAATGCTGAGGAAAATAACACCTTGAAAAATAGGCTCACCCAATTGGCAAAGGAGGTTCAAAAAGCCAATGAGGAGAAGAATGCTTTCAAAAGCAGAATGAGCCAAATGGAAAAAGAGGCTCAAAAGCTCACTGAATTTAATAGTTCTCTCAAAATTAGAATGGAACAGATGGAGTCTAATGACTTTATGAGAAACCAAGAAATCACCAAACAAAACCAAAAGAAAGAAAAAATGGAAGAGAATGTGAAATATCTCATGGGAAAAACAACTGACCTGGAAAATAGATCCAGGAGAGACAATTTAAAAATTATGGGACTACCTGAAACTCATGATCAAAAAAAGAGCCTAGACATCATCTTCCATGAAATTATCAAGGAAAACTGCCCTGACAGTCTAGAACCAGAGGGCAAAATAAGTATTGAAAGAATCCATCAATCACCACCTGAAAGAGATCCAAAAAGAGAAACTCCTAGGAACGTTGTGGCCAAATTCCAGAACTCCCAGCTCAAGGAAAAAATCTTACAAGCAGCTAGAAAGAAACAATTCCAGTACTGTGGAAATACAATCAGGATAACCCAAGATCTAGCAGCTTCTACATTAAGGGATCGAAGGGCGTGGAATAGGATATTCCAGAAGTCAAAGGAACTAGGACTCAAACCAAGAATCATCTACCAGCTAAACTGAGTATAATACTTCAAGGGAAAATATGGTCTTTCAATGAAACTGAGGACTTTCAATCATTCTTGATGAAAAAACCAGAGCTGAAAAGAAAATTTGACTTTCAAACACAAGAATGAGAAGAAGCATGAAAAAGTAAACAGCAAAGAGAAGTCTTAAGGGACTTACCAGAAGTGAACTGTTTACATTCATACAGGGAAAGACAATATTTCTAACTCTTAAAACTTTTCAGTATCTGGGTAGTTGGTGGGACCACACATACACATGTACACGCAAGCACACACATACACACATGCACGCACATACAGAGATAGAGAGCACAGATTGAACTGAATAGGATGGGACCATACCTTAAAAGAAACTAGGGTAAATGGTGAGAGAGAAATGTAGGGGGAGGAAAGAGAGGGAAAGGGAAGGGGGTAACTATATGTCATTTAAGAGGCAGGTAGGAGTTTTTCTTAGTGGAGGGAAAAAGAGGAGAGCTGAGAAAAAAAAAAAACCAAGAAGTTTACCCTCATCACATTTGACTAAACGAAGGAGTGAAATGCACACTCATTTTGGTATGAAAACCTATCTTACAGTATAAGAAAGTGGGGGAGAAAGAGATATTGCAAGGGGGGGGGATGATGGAAGGGAGGGCAAAGGGAGGAGGGAGCAATTTGAAGTCAACACTTGGGGAGGGACAGGATCAAAAGACAGAAGAGAAACAATGAGGGGCAGGTTAGGAGGGATGGTAATCCAGTTAGTCTTACACAACACGACTATCAGGGAGGTCATTGGCAAAACTACACAGATATGGCCTATATTGAATTTCCTGCCTTCCCAAAGGGAATGGGTGGGGAGGGAGGGATGGGGAGAATTTGGAACTCAAAGTTTTAGGAACAACTGTTTAGTATTGTTGTTGCAACTAGGAAAGAAGACATACAGTTAAGGAGGAATAGAAAGTCATCTGGCCCTACAGGAGAAAAGAGAAGATGGAGACAAGAGAAGGGAGAGATGACAGAAGAGAGGGCAGATTGGAGATAGGGAAAATTAGATTGCTTGGGGTATTGGGGTGGAGGGAGGGGATAAAAGGGGAGAAAATTTGGAACCCAAAAATTTGTGAAAATGAATGTAAAAAAATTAAATAAATAAATAAATAAAATTAAAAAAAAAAAAGAGAGATCTTTTCTGATCTACCTTAATACTAATGCTTTCCCTCTGAGATTACCTCTAACTTTTCCTTTAAGTCTTGTGCCTATCTTGTTTGTGCCTAGTTTGCATATGTCTCCCTCATAAAATGTTAGCTTCCTAAGGATAAGGTCAGTCAGATCTTTGCTCAGGGCCTGGCATATAAACTTACTAAGAAACAAGCTTAATAAATTCTTATTGACTTGAGTTTTCAAAATGAAATAGAAATAAAGACTAAAAGGGCAGCTAGGTGGTAAAGTGGATAGAGAGTCAGGCCTAGAATCAGGAAGATTTATCTTCCTGAGTTCAAATCTGATCTCAGACACTTACTAGCTGTGTGACCTTGGGCAAATTCCTTAATCCTGTTTGCCTTAGTTTCCTCATCTGTCAAATGAGCTGGGAACGGAAATGGAGAACCATTCTAGTATCTTTTGCTAAGAAAACCCCAAATGGGTTGAACACAACTGAAAAACGACTGAACAAAAAGGATTAAAAAATAATACATCCAATGCATTAGCTTCCAAAAGTATTTTTAAAGAAATGTTTGAGTTACCTTAAGTTTACATCTCTTAAAAGATGATTGAACCATTCTACAATCTCAGATGCAAATTCAGTACCATAAATTTACTTATCGTTAGTGTTAATGTCACTGACAATGCTCAATGTAGGATTTTGAAATGTGGTCTTTGGAAATTGTCCTCTTCCAAGAACATAAATTTTTCATTATTATTCATGATATTTTTTGATTGACAGCATTAAAACATTTTTGAAGTCTATAACATTTTCTTCAGGTCCTAAATACTAAATAATTACTATTCTTTAGGTTTAATAGATTTTAAGAAAAAGCAGGGTAACATACCACTTTTAAATGCCTTTATGAACCACCACAACAAGCTAGAATGAACGTATACACCCCAAGGAAAGAGAGGAAAAAAGACCTGGAAAAGATGGCATGAACTCTGTGACGCCATAGATGCATGGATAGAATTTTTGAGTGAGAAGGGAAGGGACCTTATACATTGCATGATCTAAACTTGTCATTTTCTAGAAGAGGAAATGGAGGTTTAGGGAGCCTGGTGATTTGGAAAGCTGGTATCCTCTTCTCCCAGCCTCACGTCAGGGCCCTCTTCCAGACCACTTCCAGTTTATAGAAGCTTTCACCCAGGGCCAATTGACAGTTGTTTTCTAGATAGATTATTCTAATAAGTTTGGTGATCTGTTTTCTCAGTCTAAACCAGATTAGATGTTGCAAACTTGAGGGAAAGTGCTACTCATCAAAGAAACAAGTAACAGGTAACCACAAAGAAAGAAGAAAAAAACAAGAAACAGCATTATTTTTTTAAAAAAAACTATTTATTTATTTTTAGTTTTCAACATTCACTTCTGTAAGATTTTGAGTTCCAATTTTTCTCCTTTCTCTCCTTCCCTCTCCCTAAGCTGGTGTGCAATCTGATATAGGCTCTACATGTACAATAATATTAAACATATTTCCACAGTAGTCATGTTGTAAAGAAGAATTAGAAACAAAGGGGAAAACCATGAAAAAGAAGAAACAAAACAAAAACAGAAAGAGAGAAAATAGTGTGTTTTGATCTTCATTCAGACTCCATAGTTCTTTCTCTGGATGTGGATGGCATTTTCCATCATGAGTCGTGGAATTGTCTTAGATTGCTGCATTGCTGAGAAGAGTTAAATCTATCAATTGGTCATCACACATTGCTGTTATTGCTGTGTACGATGTTCTCTTGGTTCTGCTCACTTCATTCAGTATCAGTTCATGTAAGATTCTGAGTTTTTTCTGAAGTCCACCTGCTCATTATTTCTTATGGAGGAATAGTAATCTATTACATTCATATACCATGACTTGCTCAGCCATTTCCCAATAGATGAACATCTCCTCAATTTCCAATTCTTGACTGCCACAAAAAAGAGCTGCTATAAATATTTTTATACATATGGGTCCTTTTCACATTTTTATGATCTCTTTAGGATGTAGATCAAGAAGTGATATTGCTGGGTCAAAGGGAATGCACAGTTTTGGAGGCCTTTGGCCATAGTTCCAAATTGCTCTGTAGAATGGCTGGATCAGTTTTCAATTCCACCAATTATTCATTAGTGTTCAAACTTTTCCACGTCTTCTCCAATATTTATCATTTTCCTTTCTTGTCATATTAGTCAATCTGATAGGTGTGATGTACCTCAGAATTTTTTTAAATTTGCATTTCTCTAGTCAATATTGATTTAGAGCATTTTTCATATGCCTATAGATAGCTTTAATTTTTTCATCTGAAAACTTCTTGTTCATATTTTTGGTATATTTATCAACTGAGAAATGATTTGTATTCTTATAAATTTGACTCATTTCTCTAAATATTTTAGAAATTAGGCCTTTATCAGAGACACTGGCTACAAAAATTGTTTCCTAGCTTTATACTTCCCTTCAAATTTTGGTTGCACTGACTTTGTTTTTGCAAAATCTTTTAAATTTAATGTAAATCAAAATTATGCATTTTGTATTTCATAATATTCTCTGTCTCTTGTTTGGTCATAAATTCTTCCATTTTCCATAGATCTGACAGGTAAACTATTCCTTGTTTTCCTAATTTGCTTATAGTATCACCCTTTATATCTAAATCATGAACCCATTTTGAATTTATCTTGGTATGTGGTATAAGATATTGGTCCATGCCTAGTTTCTGCCATGCTATTTTCCAGTTTTCCCAGAAGTTTTTGTCAAATAGTGAGTTCTTATCCCAGAAGTTGGAGTCTTTGGGTTTATCGAACAGTAGATTACTATAGTCATTGATTACTGTGTCTTGTGTACCTAACCTATTTCATTGATCCACCATTCTATTTCTTAGCAATTACCAAGAAGTTTAGATGATTGCTACTTTATAATACAATTTAAGATCTGGTATGGCTAGGCCACTTTACCTTGCATTTCTTTTCATTAATCTCCTTGATATTCTGGACCTTTTATTCTTCCAGATAAATTTTGTTATTATTTTTTCTAACTCTATAAAAAGCTTTTGGTAGTTTGATTGGCATGGCACTGAATAAGTAAATTAATTTAGGTAGAATTGCATTTTTATTATATTAGCTAGGCCAACCCATGAGCAAATGACATTTTCCAAATTTTTTAGATCTGATACAAATAGCATTCTTAAGAACTAGAAAAACACAGTCATTGAAATCAATTTACTGTAGAGGCCCCAATATCACATAGCTCAGGACAGTCATTGGTGTTTGTAAAGATGAACCTGAGCCATCAGGAAGAGATTAAGTAGAATGGAAACATTTTAAGAGCAGGGACAAACTTTCTTCCTGTTATATATCTGGTCCTTACTATAGAGGCTGGCACAGAGTAGGTGCTTAGGGGAATGCACTGAACTGACATAGGCTCTGTTCTCTTCATTTATGATGCTTGCTGCATGTCCAAACCTCCTCCTACTTCAGCTGGGTCATTCATTTAGCCCTAGGACCAGTGGAAGTTGAGATGTCCGTAAGTCAAGTATTCCCACTGCTTTCAGAGCTGGGTGGTGGAATAGATTGGGGAAGGACTGAGTTAAACTAGCACATTGTGAGGTCCAGTGGCAGTACAGTGGAGTAAAGGATTATAACCTGAAGACCAGAGTCCTTAATCATTTGTAGCCCATATTATTAATTGTTATAAGACAGAACAAAAGAAAAACCCATACCTGAACATGAGAAAATATGACTAACTACTCAAGTGTGAGATGCTCAGTTTTGTTATTTGGTGATGCTGGAGTGTTGTCCTAATAACAGATTTAAACATAATGAGGGAAATTCCTCCTCTGCCCTAAGTAAACCTCTCAAGGGTAGGGATTTTTATTTTTTTCTTTAGATCCCTAGCATCTAAGACAGGTCTGACACATAATATGTATTTAATAGATGATTGTGGAATTGAATATCATTTAATAAATCATGAGAATCCATGAATCAGAAAGATCTGCATCAAAATGGCAAAACAAACCAGTGAACAAATAAACAAGCAAATGCAAAAATAATAAATAAATTGAGGTTGGATTTTTTAAAGGACACAACTTTAGTTATCTGGCCAATTCAGTTATGTAGAAGACTTTCATGTGCCTGAAAAAGGAAGTGCTTCTGTAGAAGGCAAGATGGTAGCTTTTCTTCAGCATTTTCCATCTTTGATACTGCTGAATAATATTTTTAAGTGGTGCTGGCTCACTCTCTTGACATTTGCACAAAGAGATTATAAAAAAAGCTCTAAAACAAACTGTGGTTTGACTTTAAGGGCCCAGTGAATTTACTTACCCCTCTGGGAAGCTTGCACAATAGACTTTGACTCTGCTGTTTCCCAAACCTCAAAAGAATACAGCTATGAGCTGGGAGTGAGACTTGGAAGTGACTTCTTCTTTGGGCCAACATGGGTGAAAAAAAGAAAGAGCAGAGCAAAGGCAGCTGGGGCGGAGGATGAGGTGGATTGACTTCAGGGGGTGCATAGGGATGTGGTGGGGGAAAGAAGAGCCAACTAAAGGGAGTGTAATTCAGAGCAAGTTCTTCTAGAACTTGCCTTGGTATAGAAGGCAAGGGGGTGGCATTGAAGGGAATTGTACAGGAGTTCAGAAAAGCATCCAATGTGCTGAAAATAAATGAATAAGTAAAACATCTGGAAGTTGGCTGAAAAGAGGAAATGACTGGAAGTGAAACTGGGGGAGAGGAAAACAGGATCCAGATTGTATCCGATCTGGAAAGATCAAGAGCACCCTGAAAAAGATCTTGCAGCAGAATGACATGTAATGGGAAACAAACAAATGCTGTGGGATGTCCAGGTTGAGAAACTGAATTGGGCATTTCACCATGTCTTCACCACCACGAAATACAGGCGAGAGAATGAGGGCCCCGAAGAGCCAGGAATTCTGGTGATTAAGCAAAGATGGCAGTACTGGAACAAAAACGGAAAATCTGCTGAGATGAGTGGAGATGGTCTATGAGAGCGGTAGGTCATTTGTTAAATAGAAAACAAGCTGATTTCATTACCTCTTCAATCATTCTTTCATGTCCTCACATTCTGCACTCTCCACCATGGAATCTTTTCAGGAGGCCCCGGGTCACAACATCTCTGAGCTGTTCAGATGACACATGACACACTCATGTGATGTACCACTAAAGAAGCATCTTCTGAGTCTGTTAGCTCTGCATAATGATAGCGCTGGATAATGACTACATCAGCACAACCAGTCATAAATCATGCTATCATCACACTTTCCAATCATATGGAGCCAATCATAACTTTCCCTCTCTGTTTCAAAAGAATGCAGAATAAGTCCTTCAACACAGTCCTTCACACATGGAGTTTGAACATTACCCACTGGCTTCTTTCCTTTGTCTCATTTAAATCGCCAAAGAGTAAACCCATGGTGGTCTCTGAAGCTATAATGGGGATCCTTGTCATGTACAGCTTACTAGTGGTGAGAAGGCAAAGACTAGTAGCACTATTGCCTGGATCTTTCTAAGGGAAGAGGAATCAGAAAAGACATAAATGGTTAGGAAAATGATGGGGCTATTTGCCAAGAACCTGGCCATGTGACTGAGGAAGAATATAAATCCTTCTTTGTGATTACCTTCTCACTGCTCTGTATTTTCTTTGGGACCTACTGCTCAGCTTTTCCAAGAAGGGTAGAGCTGGACCTACTTTGGTGGGATCAATTAGAAGGACTGGCAGGTCTTAGGGTTTGATGATGACCACCTCAGTTTTGTTAGAACTAAGTTATGCTAATCTAAAATGGAAACTGGTCATAGCTGAAAAAGAATTCTGCCTCTGGGGAGAAAAGAACAGAAAGCACTAGCTTGATTTTGGCATCTATCTTGAATATTCTTGATCTACTTCAGCAGGAACTAAGCTCAGAACTCCTCAGTCCTAAAACAGGGGAAAATGTCTCCTTCTGCTTCATCTTACTATTCTGCTAAGTTCTTTAAATTTGATAATAAACATTAAGCACCTACTATGGCAAAGCACTATGCAAAGCATTTGAGATACAAATAAGAAAGACAGTTCCTGCTCTCAAGGAGCTTATAATCTAATGCTTAATAAATTTTACCAAGTTTTCTATAGTCATGTCTTCAGCAATACTCTCCTAGGAGGGATATGAATTATCGTACTATTCCAAGATAATTAGATCTGGGTCTGAAAGGAATTTCAGAGATCCCCTAGTCCATTCTCCTTCCTCCCAATCTCCCAATTTTCTAGATGATGAAACCAAGGCCAGGGAGGACAAATGAATTTCTCAAAGTCTTATAGGTAGCATATACTAGATTCAGGATTATTCATACTTGCTTCAAGGAAATTGTTTTTTTTTTTTTTTCTTATTTAGTTGAAGGCAAAGGGGCATAGGTACAAGGGTATAGGAGGGGGGGAAACAAATTAAAATTATTTTTAAAAAGTATTCATGAAAAAATAAGTCTTAGACATCTATCTAGGTATAATGTTAATTATGTTAATGAGAGTTAAAGATCTTTCCCACCCATTAACGGGCTTGCCCATTAAGGGAAGCTTGATTAGGGGAGATTTGTTTTGTAGGAAGGTCCATACCTTTTGTTAATTTCTAACCAGGCACTGGTTCTCAAGGGTTTGATGCCCTCTGGCTCTGAAAAGTGTATACATATATCTATATCTATATATCTCTCTATATATGTATATGCACATACATACTCTGAGATGAGGTTTTGTTTTGAGGCTTACTTATTGAAAGTATTTGTTTGGCCAGATGAGACTCTGGGTAGCTGCTAAGGAGTCCCCTGGCTTTGAAAACCCAGATGCTGGTGCTTCTCTCTCTGGTAACTATATATGTATGTAATGGTCAGATGGTTGGATGTCTGTTGATCTGTGATGTAGTTATTGCTTATGATCAAACAGTTGGAAACCCTGTCTGTTGGTCTTTGTTTTTCTGTTTGTATTTTCTCTGAAGTTCAGGGTGCTGACTTTTCTCCTGAACTAAATAAATGATATGTGTGCTTGATTAAAGGAGATTACTGACCCCTCAAAAGTTGCTTTCATTTTAGAAAAGCAGATCAAAGAACCTGTAGAGCAGGCCCTCCTATGTACACTGGGGTCCTTGCTGTTACATTAGGCTATATGTTACGTGCCTCTTTCATTTCTTGATACTAACACTTGCTACTTCCACCTATGCCCCTTTACCCCTATCTCCATTGAAGCAAAAGACTTTAAAAAAATTGTCCTTTTCTTATTGGGCAACGATGTGGAGAATGGATCTATGTTGTAAGTTTAATGAATACTTCAATTAACTATCAACAGTGGGGTAAAGTGAATTTCGGCATTACATGAAGAAAAAGCCCAGAGGGAATTTTTGATTTTTTGACTATATGGGAAGAGAGTCCTCAAGATCTTAGTGTAAAATTTTAATAAGACTTTGGGAATTCACTGCATTTAAACACTTGCTTTATGTGTTACAAGTATTTCTTATATTTTTCCAATTTTTTTTTCAAGAATTGAACTCAGAAGGGAAATTTCAAAAAGCTGAAAAGAAAACAAACTCTTGAAGTGTCATGTCAACAGTGAACATTTATTTTGTATCCCCTGAGTAGGGGTTCCAGGGATACAAAGACAGCAAAGACAACAGTCTCTCCCCTCAAAGTTCTTATAGTTTACTGGAGGGAAACAAACATAGATATAAAAAATGCAAAGTAAATTTGGGGGAAAGTGGGAGTGCACTAATAATGATCTCACTTGATAACAGCAGCACAACCAAAATTTTCTCATAGGCAGGAAAATATTTAGGTTATTTTTACAAAGATCACGTCAGCTAGTTTTTAATGATTGCAGGAGCATTTTTAAAAAATCTCTTAAGGGACTGGAAAGGTAGCATCTTTCTCTGCAGGTTACTGGATTTTCACTGGTCTCTTTCCTAAGGAATGAGAACGTGAAATAGAGGTAACTGTTCATGTGGTCAAGGGTCATTATTTGACAAAATGAAAAGGATAGTGGAATTTTCTACTCCCAGTTCAACAAGACTTTTCACAGTTTTTTGAAAGACTCTAGATCTCTTCTCCTGAACCATTCTTAAAGTTGTTTTCTTTCTGTTTGTTGTCGTTTTGGGGAAGGCAGAGTGGGTCAGTGGAATTCTTCCTGTGTGGCAACACTAATAATTAAATTATGAAAACCATTTGGGTCTGAAAATTATGAAACAAATTCTTTGTGAAATCAGATCTGTGCCTATAAACAGTGGTGTTTGTTAAATATCTGTCTAAATATTAGAAGGCTTGGATGAAGGCACAGGACATTTCTGGACTATTAAGTGGCAGTATTGATTTTCATAACTCCTTTCACTGCAAAGGCTCACAATGTTTTATACACATGACTTGAACCTCATGTGCAAGACTAGCCAAGACACAGGAAATAAGGAAATACAGTTGAAAATGCAACTTAAGAATCAGGGAAAATTAGAGTTGGAAGGACCCTGAGAAACCATTTTGTCCAACCCCCTCATTTTACAGACTGTGGAAAGAGTAGAGTGAGCTGGCTTCCTACTCACTGGAGGTCTTTGTGCAAAAGCTGCATGACTGCTTGGCTGTGCTGGATTGGGGATGTTTTTTTTCAGGTAAGAGGCCACTGAGGTCTCTTCCAATTCTGTAATTCTGTGATGATTCTAATTTACTATCCAGAAGCAAATACCATCCCTTCTAAGCAGGGCTGGACTTCTCTCAAGGGGATTATTAGGTATTTTATCTAGTGATCAATCCGGTAAAATGTATCTATTGTACTTGATCAGAGGCAAGAGTGGACATGTAATTGCCCTATGAGCTTTGGAAACTTTACTTAAGTCAAGTTACCAAGCGCTTGATGGTGCCTTCTTTCTTTTTTTTTTTTTGCCAGGCACTGAGCTCAATTCTAGGAATAGAAATCCAAGCAGAGCGAAAGACAGCCTTGCTGTTTTGCATTCTAATCTGCTGTGTTTTGGTCATTTCAGTTGTGTCCTGCTCTTCCTGTGTGGCAACACTAATTGAACTATGAAAAGCATTTGGGTCTGAAAATTATGAAACAAAACAAAAATAGTCTACCAGAGGGAAACAGCAAGTACACAGACAAAAAAAAACACAAAATAGATATAAAAATGCAAAGGAAATTTGGGGGAGAGTGAGAATGCTCTAACAAAGATCTCAATTGATAACAAAACAAAAACGTTTGGGATTTTCTTGGCAAAGATACTGGAGTAGTTTTCCATTTCCTTCTCCAGATCATTTTACAGATGAGGAAACTGAGGCTAACAAGGTGAAGTGATTTGCCCAGGGTCATGCAGATAGTCAGCGTTGGAGACCAGGTTTGAACTGAGACAGATGAGTCTGATTCCAAACCCAGTGCTTATCCCCTGCAGTGCCTAGCTGCATGATAGGGCAAGATAATCAGAAGGAAACTGATAAAGATTTTGGGGTTGAGTACCTTCAGGGGTAGAGGATTGACTAGAGAAAATTGGGAGAACCATAAGGCAGGAGAGAAATGAATACATTGCTGGCCTGGGGGCTTTCCCTAAAATGGAGGTTCTGGGAGGATTTAACCAATCAGAGGAAGTAAATCACAGGGGCACGAGTGAACTTCCAGAGTGAGGGGGCACTTGTCAAACTGTAGAGAAAGAAGAGTCAGGAGGAAAATCTGGAGAGGAAAGAAAGTCTGATGGCTTTACATCCTATGAAATGTGCCCAGTTTTGCCATTTTCATCAGTTTGATTTAACATAGGGCACACTCCTCGTTCATTTTTTTTCACTGGTAGCATTCTTCTGTTCCTCAAATTTACTTGTTTGAATGTTATATCTCCACCACCATCTCCTAATATCATGCAAGCTCCTTGAGGAGAAGAGAATGATTTTCTATTTGTCCTTTATCTGTAATGCCCAGCACATGGGAGGTCCATAATAAATTGGATACTGAATTGACTTGAAAAAGTATTGCACAAAGTAGATGAACCTCATCTTTAGGTTGAGCCAATTAGGGAGTCCATTAATATTCTGAAAGTTAATAACAGCTACTGTTACTTATATAGACATCTCTTTCTAACCACTTTCTCTTTTGAGTTTTTAAACAACCCTGTAGGTAAATATTATGGGCTTTATTATCCTCATTATATACAGATAGAAAAACTGAGACTCAGGGAGCCTGACTGAAGGTCACATAGCTTGTATGTAAAAAAGGCACAGTGTGGTGGACAGAGCAGTGGACTTAGAGTCAGAAAGATGGGTTTGAATCCTGCTTCTTGCTAGCTGTGGGCAAGGGACTTAATGTCTCTAGACCTCAGTTTCCTCCTCTGTACAATGAGATTGTTGAACTTTTCTGGTGTTAATGCTAGGATCCTAGGAAGTGGTGAGGTGTGAACCCAGGGTGCCATCCATTATATGGCATCAATTCATTCCTCTTTCAATGCATTTGAAATAATTTAGTGAAAAGTGATCACTTCCAGAGCTAACCTAATCAGTTTAGAAGAGGTAGCCTTATTTGTTGGAGAGGCAAGAGCCAGTCTTTTAAGAGGCAAAGCTACCAAGTCTGGTCTGGCTGAACTAAGGGGTCCACTAGGTGGCAGGATTTTTAAGCGATCGTGAACCTCGTGTCCCAGAACTTGGAGAGGGATAGTCAGGAATCCTTCACATGGACTACTCAGAGAAGGTGTCTAGCAAGCACATGTCTGTGGTTCCATCTGATCACCTTGTTACGTCCCCCTCCCCCACGTGAAGTTTATTTTTCCAAGCACACAATGTGTCTTAGCTTTCGACCTCATGTCCCAACTGCAAAAATGATTTTAATCATAGGTCTTTGAACTGAAACACATGTTGTTCCTTGCCTCTTGGAAAGAGAGAAAGGAGGATGTTTCAGTGTTTAAACCTACAAGAGGTTGGATCTTTCCCATCTGCTAGAAATCTTCGAGTATCACTGGAAGAGAGACACAACCATGGGACACATGATTAAGATACCAACACCGTGGAATTCAGCACTGATCTAAGGTAGATTGCAACACTAGAGCTGGGTCTTCTCTTAAGTGAACATGAGTCCAGCTATCTCATTTTGCTTAAGAGACTGGAGCGAAGTGATTCATCCAAGTTATTAAGTTCCAACAAAGACCCCGTGTGGGGCGGGGAGAGGCTTTTGGCTCCCAGTTCAATCGTCTTTTCAATATACTGTCTAGATCCTCTTCTCCAGTGGTATCAAACTCAAGCAGAAATCAGTCCACAAAACCATGTATAAGGATCCCTACAGGTCACATAATGACTTAGAAAACCACATCTTAACATTATCTATGTTTTATTTTTACTTATTTTGCTAGACATTTCCTAATTACCTTTTAATTTGGTTTGGGTCACACTTGAAAGTGTTATTTGCTCCCTCTGTTCTGTGCCCAACGTATCCCTTTCCTTTTCTTTGCATCCATAATGGATGCAATATTTATGTAGTCATCCTTTGTTGCCAAAGAAGACCATGCCATCAGAGTTGGCTTGCATCATGACTTGCACTTGACTTTGTTTTGAGTGAGAGTGGGCTCTGTAGGTCACCAGCCTCACTTTTCCTCCAGAGCCATCTGAATCCAGTGACCAGATATTCATCAGGATGACTGAAGATGATCCAGGATGAGGCAATTGGGGTTAAGTGACTTGCCCAAGGTCACAAAGCTAATGAGTGTCAAGTGTCTGAGGTACATTTGAACTCAGGTCTTCCTGACTCCTGCACTGGTACTCTATCCACTGCACCACCTAGCTGCCCCCTAGCTGCAATATTTATAAAAAGAAGGAGAAATCATACTTCTCTAAAAATCAGATTGAAAGGAAAATATAAAATCCACAACCTGACATTTGAAGTGGTCCATAACCTGGTTCTCCCCTGCCTACCTTTCTAGTCTCATTTCATCTTACCCCGCTTCATGCCCTCTCTGTTCCAGTCAATTTGGTCTAATAGCTGTTCCCTGTTGGTGATGTGCCATTCCTATTTTCATTCCATTTTATAAGCTGTCTTCGATGATTTGAAAGCTCTCCCTTCTCGTTTTTACCTTTTAGAATTTCTGTTTTCCATCAAAGCATAGTGAGGCACTGCTTTCCTACAGGAGGCATTTCCTGATCTTTTATGCTTCTTGAAATTACACTGTATGTTCTGTGTGTAGAATGGTATTTAGGTACCCATGTATGTGCTGTTTCTCTTCAGAAGCATGGAGTCCCTACGAGGGAAGGTACTGTTTCACTTGGTGTCTTCTTATCCCTAGAGCCTACCACATACGGTGGTGTGCCTTTCATATAGGTAGCATTTAATAAGTCTCTGTTGAATCAAATGGTGTTGAACTGTGGTCCAACCAACCACGTGGTAGAGAAGTCAGTTGAATTTCATTACTTCTCTGAAAAAGAACCATGTACATTTACTGATTTCTAGCTCTTAGAATCTACAAGTAGTGCAGAGAAATTCCAAAATAGCCAATTACATTGGATGTGAAGAAGAAACTTGTTAGCAGTTAGATCTGTCCTAGTGCAATGGGCTGACTCAGGAGGTAATGGGCTGTCTCTCATTCTCCTTTCAAACAGATTGGATGACCATTTCTGAGGTAGGTTACAGTGGGGAATCCTTTAGCATATGGGACCTTGAGGTCCACCTAACTCTCAAATACTGTGATGTTGTGATTATAGATTTAAAACTGGAAGAAACTAGGTCTAACCTTCTTATTTTACAGATGAGGTACAGAGAAGTCAAATGTCTGAGTCAAGGTCACTGGATGTTTGTGAATAGAGAACTCACCTCAGAGGCAGGAGAAAGGTCTGGGTTCAAGTCTCACCTTTGATACATACTGTCCATGTGATACTAGGCAAATCACTTAATCTTTCTGTACTCTAGGCAACTAAGATGAGAAACTGCAGAAGAAGTACCTCCTTGTATTGGAAAAGGGAATTAACTTATCAGGAATTCCCCTATACCTCTGAAACCACTGCCCCAGATCCTATGCCACTCTCTTTCTCTTTTATAAAGGTAGCGGAGGTGGGATTTCATCCTTTCAGTTTGAATCTAGTCATGCCAAAGGTTCCATCCCTGAAAAATGGGAGTCAGAGTTTCTGATTCAGTACAAAAATGGCACATCTCATAGAGTCTAGTTAAGTTGGAAGTTAGTTAAGATGCTTTTTGGAATAACTTTATTCAGTACAAATGGAAAAACAAAAACAATTTTTTGATTATCTCATGATAATCTAGCACAAATTGACAGGCAGATCATGAAGCAGACTTCATGGGCACATGGGCACAAATACCACCTTTGGCACTTATTGACTGAGTGAACCTGGGGAAATTACTTTATCTCTCTATCTTCAGTTTCTTCATCTCTTAAAATGGAGGTAATATTGGCATCTGTCTTAGAGGGCTATTTTAAGCGTTTTGTGTGTACCACACCTTATAAAAGTTAAAGCACTGTACAAATTAATTATTAATAGATTATTGATATTGGGTCAGTTAGGTGGGACCTGGCTTGGAGTTAGGAAGACCTGAGTGGCCTCAGACATTTACCAGTTGTGTGACCATGGGCAAGTCACTTGACCCTGTTTACCTCAGTTTCCTCACCTGCAAAATGAACTGGAGAAGGAAATAGCAAGCTACTTCCATTATCTTTGCCAAGAAAACCCCAACTGGGGTCACAAAGAGTCAGACATGATTGAAATGATTCAACAAGAAAACTGACATTACTAAATTACTAGGTTAATAATAATAAATAGATCTATAATAACTCATAGTAATGGGATGTTAATAGACTGCCATAATTGTGTGTGTGTATGTTATAGGTAGCAGTGACAGATCCTGACAGCTCCATCACAGATAATTTGAGGTTATATTACATGAAATGAGTCTTTGAAATTAAGTTGAAGGGTGGTCCTTTGGTACTGTTAATGAATATTCATAAATGGATCCAAGAAAAAGAGTCCCACCCAAATGATGACTTCCATTGAGAGAAAGATTGCTTTCAATTGGAACTGAAGAACTCAACGCATGTAATTCCACTCCCTCTTCCCAAACCCTCTCCTTTGGATTTCGATACCAAACACCATGAAGTATTTACGTTCTGGCTAACCTGAATTTTGGTATTGAATAGGATGTGAAAGATTTGAAGGAGATGCTTCCAGGGTGAAGGCAAGCAGCCTGTCTTCAAAACTAAGGATCACATCATAGATGCAGCTGTTGGAAGAGTGGAGAAACAGAAGTCTCCCCAAGCCTGTCTGAGGTAGATTGTCTTGTGCACTTCATGTGACTTTCTTAGAGACACCATGCATAGGCATACCTGTTCATAAACACCTTTCATGAAGAATGAAAAGGGTGGAAGGGAACACCGTCAGGGTGAATGATGGGTGCGGGGTGAGTGGGCAAAGTTCTGGCAGTGGGGTTGAAACCTGAACTACTCCAGTCCCTTGGAGCAGGACATCTAGATTGGCCCATACTTTTTGATCTTACTCCTCTTTGTTGTTGTAATTGAGTTGATTCACTCATGTCTGACTTTTTGTGACCACATTTGGGGTTTTCTTGGCAAAGATAACAGAATGCCTTGCAATTTCCTTCTCCAGCTCATTTTACAAAAAAAAAAAAAAAAAACAAAACCCCCCAAAACCAAAAAAAACCTGAGGCAAATAGAGTTAAATAGTTTGCCCAGAGTCACGAAGTGTCTGAGGTCACATTTGAACTCAGGTCTTCCTGACTCCGGGCCAGGCACTGTGACACCTAGCTGCCTACATCTTCAGCTCCATATCCTTTACATCCAGCATGCAGTATCTCTCTCCCTCTGTCTTGTTCCCTGAAAGTTACCTTTCTCTGCCCTGATTCTTTTTCCTATGATACACTTGGTTAAAGCAGAGAGGAAATGTTTGAAAAGGATTTTGTGTCTGGTAGGATCTACCATCATGCCTTGTATTTATTAGGGACTCAATAAATACTCATTGGGTTAAGTTGAATTAAATTGTGTAAGATTATGATAGAGAAAAAGATGGAGTGCAGTGGGAGAGAGTGCTGAATTTGAAGATGGAAGACCTGAGTTCAAATCTTAGCTTAATCTAATCTTAGGTAGTTATTAGCTATGTAATCTTAAGCTAATTGCTTCCCCCTTGCTCTTGGCCCCAGTTTCCTCATATGTACCAGATGACCTCTGATCCACTTCCAGATTTAAAGGGAAAATCTTATGGCTTCGAGACTTGGCTGGAGGACTCTCTTTGTGGCCAGTATGACATTAGCTGATATTATTACAGAGAAACAGACTCCTCCATTTTCTTGGCTGTTAAACAATAGAAGTGCTTTCTTAATTTTGAAGTAAAACTCATCTTGGCAAGGTCCATTGCTGTGAGTTTGGTGACTTCAATTCACATCTGTAATTCTCTAGTTGGATGTATCTCCTTTGAAAAAGCGCACTTGACTCAGTGACTGCAAATATACTAAAAACATCTTCTCAAGATTCAGTTAATATGCTTTTTAAAGAAGCTGTGTATGGTAGAGGGAAAAAGGCACTGATATCAGAGGGTCTGCGTTCACATTTTTGCTCTGATGCTTGCTATCTGTGTGATTTTGGGAGATCGCTTCCATTCTGGGAACTCAATTTCCTCATCCATAAAACCAAGTAGAAAGGCAAATGGCAAAGTAGCTAGAGAACTGACTGGGAATCAGGAAGACCTGGGTTCGGGCCCTGCCTCTTCCTCCTCTTTCTTTCTCCATGACCGTGCAAAAGTGTCTCAACTTCTCACCGTCCCCGAACTTCTCACCGTCCACAAACTCATCAGTTGCTAAGTGGTATGGGTAGAAGAATGTTTTGCCCCAGCAGTTCCTTAAATGTATGGAATCATAAGAACCTCCCAATGAATGGGTTACACTAGATAACATGGAAGTTCCCTTCCAATCCCAAATCCTATGATTTTGTATCCTTAATAAAATTAGTGAAAAGGACAGTCTGAAATGATTGCCTCCTGATTTTGCCTCATTCTAAGATGGTTATTAGTAGCAGCTAGGCAAGTGATTTTCCTATGGAAGCATTTGAACTGTCCAGACTTGGCATCTGACCCCTGAAGTTACACTGGGAAAAGACAGCTGCAGAATAAGCTATTTTAAAACAGAGTTACCCCATGTCCAGGAGGCTGACTTCTCTTTACAGTCTTTCTCACATTATCCAATTCAATTCAATAAGCACTCATTAAAGTACCAGGCACTGTACACTCCAGCTAGGTGCTGGAAGATATAAAGGCAAAACAAAAGAAAGCTTCTATATTATTAAGGGAAAAATTCTAAGTACCACGATTTCTTTTGGAAAGGAGATTACCTTTTTTTCATATAGTCAGCAAGTAGTACACCTAGGGCATCCAACATATGACCCATAAACTAAAGGTGACTTACCTAAGATTTTTCACAATGCTTTTTGTTTTTTTACACAATAAATAACATGTGTTACCCATAGCCCAGGAGGGCCCACCACCTTCCCTCTCCAATCATAGTATGAAAGATTACCACTAGGTGTCATTGCTACTCCCCTCCCCTCATTCCATGATTTAGCTAGCCCTGCTAGACTGCCTGTTATTCCTGATTCCTCTAATTTTGTGATTTTGCCTTAGTGGGCTCCCATGCATCAGTACTTCCTTACTTCCAGCTCTTAGAATCTCTTGGCTCCTTAAAACCTCTACTCATATGCCACCTTCTGCTTGAAGTCTTTCCTGACCCTCCTCCAGCCTCAACTGCTAGTGCCTTCCCCCATCTATTTTCTTGTATTTATATGTATATATAGTTTTATACACACATATATGTACATAATATCATATACACACATATACACAAAAATATATGTGGAGGTGTGGAGGTTTGTGTGTCCTTGTGTACGTTTTGTCTCTCACAATAGAATAGAAGTTCCTTGAAGGCAGGGGTGGTTTCATTTTGTTTTTGTATCTCTGGTGCCTAGCATGATGACTCTCAGTATTCTATCAGTGAATCCTAATTTCTTTCTCCTGACATCCATTCCCTGACTTCTGTCAAGTTTCATCTTCTATAAAAAGCCTTTCCAGATCCACATTAATGCTAGTTTCCTTCTCTCTGTTGATTTTCTCCAATATATACTGTCAATGTGTTGTATGCATGTTGTCTCCTCCAATATAATGTGACGTCTTGGAGGGCAAAGACTTTCTTTTGTCAATTTTTGTATCTCCAGAGCTTAGCAGAGTGACTGTCATGGAGTAGGTGCTGAATTGACTGACCAATCTTTGTGGTTCAGTCTTTACAGTTTTGTCTGACTCTTCTTGATCCCTTGGGGCTTGGCAAAGATACAGGAGTGATTTGTCATTTTTTTCTCCAGTTCATCTTACAGATGAGGAAACTGAAGCAAACAGGGTTAAGTGACTTGCTTAGGGTAACACAGCTAGTAAGTATTTGAGGACAGATTGGAATTCTCAAAGACGAGTCTTCTTCCTTTTTTAATCAAAATTTATTTATTTAACTTTTTACATTCATTTTCACAAAATTTTGGGTTCCAAATTTTTTCCCCTTTTATCCCCTCCCCCCACCCCAATACCCCAAGCAATCTAATTTTCCCTATCTCCAATCTGCCCTCTCTTCTGTTATCCCTCCCTTCTCTTGTCTCCATTTTCTCTTTTCTCCTGTAGGGCCAGATGACTTTCTATTCCTCATTAACTGTATGTCTTTTTTTCTTGTAGCAACACAAAACTAAACAGTTGTTCCTAAAACTTTTAGTTCCAAATTCACCCCATCCCTCCCTCCCCACCCATTCCCTTTGGGAAGGCAGGCAATTCAATATGGGCCATATCTGTGTAACTTTGCAAATGACTTCCCTGATAGTCGTGTTGTGTAAGACTAACTGAATTACCCTCCATCCTACCCTGCCCCTCATTGTTTCTCTTCTGTCTTTTGATCCTGTCCCTCCCCGAGTGTTGACTTCAAATTGCTCCCTCCTCCCACTGCCCTCCCTTCCATCATCCCCCCCCTTGCTTATCTCCTTCTCCCCCACTTTCCTATACTGTAAGATAGGTTTTCATACCAAAATGAGTGTGCATTTTATTCCTTCCTTTAGTCAAATGTGATGAGGGTAAACTTCTTGTTTTTTTCTCAGCTCTCCTCTTTTTCCTCCCACTAAAAAGTCTCCTGCTTGCCTCTTGAATGAGATATAATTTACCCCATTCCATTTCACTCTCTTTCCTCCCACTGCATTTCTCTCTCATCATTTACCCTAATTTCTTTTAAGATATGGTCCGATCCTATTCAATTCACTCTGTGCTCTCTGTCTCTGTATGTGTGTGCATGTGTGTATGTGTGTGTGCATGCATGCGTTTACATGTGTGTGTGTGTGTGTATGTGTATGTGTGTGTGGTCCCACCAACTACCCAGATACTGAAAAGTTTTAAGAGTTACAAATATTGTCTTTCCATGTAGGAATGTAAACAGTTCACCTTTGGTAAGTCCCTTATGACTTCTCTTTACTGTTTACTTTTTCATGCTTCTTCTCATTCTTGTGTTTGAAAGTCAAATTTTCTTTTCAGCTCTGGTCTTTTCATCAAGAATGCTTGAAAGTCCTCTGTTTCATTGAAAGACCATATTTTCCCCTGAAGTATTATACTCAGTTTTGCTGGGTAGGTGATTCTTGGTTTGAGTCCTAGTTCCTTTGACTTCTGGAATATCCTATTCCATGCCCTTCGATCCCTTAATGTAGAAGCTGCTAGATCTTGAGTTATCCTGATTGTATTTCCACAGTACTGGAATTGTTTCTTTCTAGCTGCTTGCAATATTTTCTCCTTGACCTGGGAATTCTGGAATTTGGCCACAATGTTCCTAGGAGTTTCTCTTTTTGGATCTCTTTCAGGTGGTGATCGATGGATTTTTTCAATACTTACTTTGCCCTCTTGTTGTAGAATGTCAGGGCAGTTTTCCTCAATAATTTCATGGAAGATGATGTCTAGGCTCTTTTTTTGATCATGACTTTCAGGTAGTCCCATGATTTTTAAATTGTCTCTCCTGGATCTATTTTCCAGGTCAGTTGTTTTTCCAATGAGATATTTCACATTATCTTCCATTTTTTCATTCTTTTGGTTTTGTTTTATGATTTCTTGGTTTCTCAGAAAGTCATTAGACTCCATCTGTTCCATTCTAATCTTGAGAGAACGATTTTCTTCAGTGAGCTTTTGAACCTCTTTTTCCATGTGGCTAATTCTGCTTTTGAAAGCATTCTTCTCTTCATTGACTTTTTGAACCTCTTTTGCCAATTGAGTGAGCCTATTTTTCAAGGTGTTATTTTCTTCAGCATTTTTTTGGGTCTCCTTTAGCAAGGTACTGACCCGTTTTTCATGCTTTTCTTGCATCTCTCTCATTTCTCTTCCCAGTTTTTCCTCCACCTGTCTAACTTGATTTTCAAAATCCTTTTTGAGCTCTTCCATGGCCTGAGCCCACCAATAGAGAGGCCCCGACCTCCACGTCTTTCCCTGATGGTAAGAATAGTTCCTCTTCATCAGAATTGAAAGGTGGGAACATCTGCACCCCATCAAAGTAGCTCTCTATGGTCTTATTTTGCTTCCTTTTTCTGGGCATTTTCCCAGCCAGTTACTTGACTTCTGCGATTCCTCTGCACCCCTGCCTAGATCCTCCCAGCTAGTGCTTGGGGTCTGAGATTCGAATGGGTTTTCTGTGGCAGGTGGGGCTGCTATTCAATGTGAGCTTAAGTTCTGGTGCTTGGGTGGGGGCAGGGCCACCTCCCAGGCTCAGTTACCTCAGGGGGTTTATGCAGAAACCTTAGGTAATGGCCCTGAACTTCTGCCTGCTGGTCCGGGAGCCCCGGGGGCCGCCGCTGCCACCTCTGCCGCTCCCTCTGCCACTTCCTCCCATGGGGCCCGAGTCACGGAGACTCCCCCCTCCCCTTTCGGCCAGCCCAGAAGTCTCTCTCACTGACCTGTAGCGTTTGTGGGCAGAGGGACCTTCCTGGCTGCCGGAGATTCTGTTCCTGAAGCCTGCTGCTCGGATCCACTCCTCTGGGGCTGTAGCCAGGGCAGCTCAGGGGTGGGCTCTGCTTTCCAGGGCGTGACAGACCCTGGGGACGGCTCTCCAGGGCTCTCTGAACGGAAATCTTTTCCACTGTGTTCCTGAGTGCCTTGCAGTGCTTCAGAATTTGTGGGGAGTTTTTCTTGCAGGAAATATATGGGCTGTGGGTTCGGAGCTAGCATACGTGAGTCTTTCTACTCTGCCATCTTGGCTCTACCCACCAAAGACGAGTCTTCTTGACTCCAGGTCTAGTGTCCTATCCATTATGCCACCTACCTGCCCCTCTGACTGACATGCTAGGCGCTTCATGAATATTTGGTGATTGATTAGATAATCAAAGTGGATATAACTAATCCTATACCTACAAGTTACCTTCATGACTCTAGTGGTTTGTGAATATCTGTAAAGCTTTAATCTCTCTCACTAATAGGGCTTTCTGCACTCTCTCTTTTTAAATTCTATTTTGAACTTAAGAAACAAAAGAAAATGGCATTTCCATATACATAGGAGATAAGCAGGGTTGTATATGAACTGCTTATTTCTATTATGTACAGCTAGCTTTTCTTTTTAAATTATACCAAGTGTCAGCTTAAAACCACACTAAGACTTATGGGACACCTGTATTCAACCTGTAGATTTCAAAATTGATCTGCTTCTCTGTACTTCCTTCTGGCCATTCTTCTGTTCTCATTTTTTAAAAAGATGCTTCAAATTTTTTCTTTTACCCATTTCCCTCTCTTCTTTCTCTCTCCTTTCTGTCTCTCTCCCTTTCCCGTCTCCCCCCATCCCTCCACCATATTGTGCTCTCTGCTTTTTCAGATGTCTGTCAAGAAACTGAGGCAAACAGGATTAAATGACTTACCCAGGGTGCAGCTAGCAAAATAATCTGAGACTAGATTTGAATTTAGGAAGATGAATCTTCATGACTCCGGGCCCAGCTCTCTGTCCACTGGGCCACCTAGCTTCCCCCACCAAATTACTTTGTATTTATTTTGTAGATAGTTTATAGTTACTTGTCTCTTTGCACCACGCCCCTCCCAGTAGAATATAAGCTTCTTGAGGGTAAGGATAGTTTCATTTTTTTCTCTGTATTTCTTTCTTCCCCCTCTGTAGTGCCTAGTACAGCACCTAGAATATTTGCTAATGCTTAATCTGAATTGAATTTACTTGACTATAGAGAACCTCTACCCCAGAAGTTCTTAAACCAGGGGTCCCTGAACTTTTTTTTGTATTATTGTATTCAAAGTTCTCAGAAGCTCTTTACTTTTCTTCTCAACATCTTCTGCAGCCTTCTTGGCTCGTTTTGCCTGGATTCTGAAGAGATGAGCATTGGCCCTGGCCATTCGAAGACTAGGGAATGCCTTGAAGTTCTTCTCATCTTCAATAATGACACGAGCTTTCTCCTCCTTGTAGACATTTGAGATGGGCATAACTGGTTCTGTAAGCTGGGTTGCCAACTTGAGTTTTTCAGCACAGCTATCTCTTTTCTTGGGTGCAGATGGTTTCCTTGGGAAGAGGTTCAGTTTGCAATCATATTCCTTCAGCCCTGCACATTGGCCTGGAGAGACTCCGTAGACTTATTTTGGCAATGAGGGTCCATGGAGAAACCAATGATCCATGCCACTTCTTTATGCATACCAGCCACCCGAAGTTCTTCTAGGTTGAATCCTCTACCAGCACGTACTTTGGTGTGGTATCAGATAGGAGGGCACCTCACAATGGGCAGAATAGGACCAGATGTAGGAGGAGGAGCCATTCGGCGGGATTTTGTCTTCTGATTTTCCTGGTTGGCTGGTTGAACCATGTAGCAACTCGTCTTTGCCAGTCTTTGTGGAAATGGGGCTTCAGAATCATGCCATTTTGCCTGGACACCATGGCTGCTGAGAGCTCTCCTCATGGGCACCTCAGTTGATAGGAAAGGCCCTGAACATGTTTTTTAAAAATATTTTTGATAGCTCTATGTATGTCCTGAAAAGAAGTCTGTAGGTATCATCAGACTAGGGAACCTGCCCCTCAAGACCACATGTAACCCTCTAGGTCCTCGAGTGCAGAAGTACTCAGTGGCAGAACTGGAACCAGAGCTCAGGCTCTTGACTCCTCATCCAAAGCTCTGTTCTCCAGTCAACAGGATTCTGTTGTATTCCCAGTGCTGGCTTTGGAGACACTTAATGTTCGTGTGAGCTTTGGTAAGTCGCAGATCTGATTAGGACCTCAGTTTTCTCATCTTTAAAATGAGGGGGTTGGATTAGAGGCCACACTTAGATTCAAAGTTCTATAGTCATGTAATTCTACATTGAAACATCAACTCTTACCCTGATGTTTTCCCTTAGGCAAATCTCTTAACATCTCAGGGCCTTATTTTTTCTCAACTATAAAATGAAGGTGGGGGTGGGGTGGGGTGGACTTGATGACCTTCAAGGTCTCTGCCAGTTTTTACTTGCTGTGAATTTTTTTCTCCATTAATTACCTCTGCTTAAGAGATATGAGAAAAATTGAATTCTCACTGTCCGATCTCCCTACCTTCAGACGATCATCCTTAAATGTGAGAGATAGGAAACAGGTGGTTTAGAGCTCCGAGAAAGGGAGAATCAAGTGCTGTCTTCCCAGTTGTGACCTCCAGGCCAGCCTATATATGTATGCCAGGAACAACTATCTGAATAATGAATCTGAAGTTTATAAGTCTTCTTTAGAGACTGTAATTATCTCAAAGACAAGGAAAGAGTTTCATTTTGTATTCCTAGCCATTAGTAAGTGCTTATTGGATTGAATTGAATTTTCATTAAGTATCCCCTAGCCCAGAATCATGGCCTTAATAAATACCATTTATTGGTGATCCACTGATAAATCCTTTGGATTAGAATGTCTGAGGATCTTTGAGGTTGGAATAAAGCTTGGTCTGAAGCTTCTCTGTCTCTATGAATGTGAAATAGAAGTTCAATCATCTCCAGCCACAATCTCCCGCCCAACCTGCCCTCTGATGAATCTCGTTCCAAGGGAAAGGTGTATTGCCAAGCATACTGGATGGGAGATCTGCAGTGTGGACTGGAAAGGACAGTCTTGTCCTGAGTTGGGAGGTGTTATTTTTCCCATGGTTTGATTTGCCTGGCATTCTTTGCCTGGCATTTTTCCTCCCTTTTCCTTTGCAAGGAAGAGGAGAAGAGAGGAGGGCAGGTTGCTGACGAAGTCAAGAGGGCGCTTGGGCTGGCTGGGCTTATTGCTTTTGGCAGATGGTGCCCGTGATGTGGTTTTACTTCCTATTTGTAGAGCCTTTCTAGAAACCTATACTCTGTTCATCAGTGAGTCTTCCTTGTTCATACACACACATACTGTGCATATATATGTATTTGTATATGTAGAAACACATGAATATGCACATATGTATGTATATTTACATGTACATATTTTGCATTTTATCTGCTTTCTGGCAAGCACATATAGGTCCTGTAAGAAAATAGGGCATCTGCCTTAGGGAGCAGAAGGAGGGACTTCATCATATTTATAAACCATCTTCCTCTCTAAATTCAGAATTTGCTTTTTTAGCATAACACACTTGCTTAAGATAAGAGATTTAGAGTTGGAAGGGTCCTAAGAAGCCAGTGAGTCCAATCTCTGCCCCCCTCCCCAATTTTACATTTGAGGAAACTTAGACCCAAAGAGATTTGGCCAAGGTCTTAAAGTAAAATGTCAGATACAGGGTTTAAACCCTAATCCTCTGACTCCAAATGGGTTCTTTTCCAGTTCATCTGCTTTCAGTAAGAAGAACACTTTGCATACATTCTTATTGGAATGTTGGATTTCTGGATCTGAGGAAGATGGCTTAGACATTTGATTGTGTTAAATTCCTAACTTTCACAAAAACACAACTTCACAGTCAAACTGGCTGGTTTCTATTCCCCAAGAAAGCAGCTCATTCAGAGGTTCACACTTGGTTCATAAAATCATTATCTCCCCAAGCATTCAGCTTGCTGGGAAAATATTGCTCTTTTTTGCCAACATTTCTATTTTGAAAACAGAAAGAAGGCTCTAGGAAAAGGTTGAAATAGTTGTGTGTAGTGCAAGTATTGTATAACGGCCCCACTGTGTTACAAGTCTAAGGAAAACAAGAGCCACTTACTTAGCAAAGAGAGAAATGCCAAGACTTGAATGTAGCTTTAAGCCAGGAATGTCTCCAATTTGCACACGAACAAAAAAAAGTGTCCTGTTAATTCAAGGGGAGTTTCTAACAGGCTGTGGAAATAGGGAAAAATAAAGAAGAGGTAATCATATCTGCAGACAGGAAAGAACCATTTAGTTGTGTTTAAACAATGATCTGATGATTGGGAGTCTGGGTGGGTTGGGTTGGTAGAAGACTGAGGAGGGTAGGAATGGTTGAAAGCACCAGTGTTTAAATCAGGCAGATTTTTAATGAAGAAATGAAATGATGGGAATCATGTTTCTTCAATACACAGGCTACTTCCCCACACACCTTCCAGCAGGGGATTGTCACTGGAGAGGGCTTCCTTTTGAGAGATGCAGAGGGAGAGCCAGGGAATGGGAAGACTGGGGCAGGGGAGAGGAGGGGTCCTTTGAGGTCTTCAGGCTCAAGACTCTCATTCCTCTCTGGGACCAAGAGGGTATCCTTCCTTGGTTTCAACACAGCATTGTGGGGTCCTGTGTCCTTAGAACCACTGGACTTAGAAGTGGAAGAAATCTGAAAGATCATCTTTTTCTTTTTTGTATTTTCTTTTTAAATCCGACTGCATTTTATTTTTAGTTCCAAAGCCTCTTCCTTCCCTACCTCTCCCTCATCCATTGAGAAGGCAAGAAATAAAAAAAAAAAAATCTATTACAAATATGAACTCAAGCAAAACAAATTTTCCCATTAGCCATGTTCAGGGAGGGGGGAAAAATGAAAAAAAAAATATATACTTCAATCCACACTAAGAATATATACATTTTCATCACGCATCCTTTGGAATTAGGGTGGGTCATTGTTTGATCAGTTACTATATTTTTCACAGTTGATTTATCTTTACAATGTTTTTATAAATTGTTTGTGTAAACTGTTCTGCTTCTGCTCACTTCACCTTACATCACTTCATATATCTTCCTCAGTTTTTCTGCAACTATTCCTTTCGTCATTTCTTATAGAACAATAGTTTTCTATCATAGTCATATACCACAACTTGTTCAGCCATCCCAATCAGTGGGCATCCCCTTAGTTTCCAATTCTTTGCCACCACAAAAAGAACTGTTAGAAGGACTTTTGTATATGTGGGTCAGAGATTATTTTTTAAAACCTTAATGAAACGGACACCCAGAGAAACTAAGTAATTTGCTCAAGTCACACAGGATTTGATCTTGGATCTCTGAAAAAACACTGGATTTGGAGTCAGAGGACTTGGGTTTGAATCCCACTCATATATACTATGTTCCTTGGGGTAAGCCATTTAACCTCCCTAGGTCTCAGTTTTCTCATCTGTGAAAAAGAGGAGATTGGGTTAGATATCTCTTCTGATTCTCAATCCAATGCTCCTTCCACTATATTTCACATGGAACAACTCATCATCAGAAATATAGTTGGAATGGGGGACCAGAACTCAGGTATCATTGAGGTAGCTGGTTTTTTGAGGGGTTGGCACTATGGTCTGGGGCAAGGAGAGCCTCTCATTCAAAGCTGAGTAAATTAAAGAAAAAAAGACAAGAAGCCTCCTGGCCAGAGGAACACCAACAGAGGCAGGGAATGCCATGGTTGGCAAAGTGAGTGTTTCTGCAATGACTCCTGGCCTTCGAAGTCCCCACCCAGGCAGTGGCTCTTCCCCATGAGGTCAAGGGTAACTTCTCTCCAGCTGAGCCTGGGGTAGGACTGAGGGGGGGCACTTTTCAGTTCCTCTCCGTTGGAAGTCTCTCCTCACTACATCACACCTAGCTGTATTTCAAAGATTAATGATCAGCATCTTGTCAGGTTTGATATATCGCCCTGGGGGAGTGGACTTGGACGATGTCATCATAAATTCCCGGAGCTGCGAATTCTACCTTAAGGACTTAGCATGAGGTTCGGGTGAGAACTGAAGAAGAGGGAATGGCCGTAAAATGTGGAAAGTGCCAGTTTTGAGAGAAAACTGTAAATTTTCTAGGACATTAGGTTTCAAAAGAAGGATTACGCACAGACTAAACAAAGTAGAAGTCATAAAAAATTTAAAGACACCACAAAGCATAACAGAACTTAGATCCTTTTTAGGTATGACAGAATCCGAAGAGGAAACTTATACCAAATTATGCCACCCAGGCAGGGCCATTAATTAACCTAATGAGAAAATATGTTCCATTTCCATGGGCCTAAGCGTGTCAGGAAGCTTTTGACATTTTAAGACGGAAAAAAAAGGCAATTGCTCCATTCTGAAAACTTCCAAATGTTAAAACTTATCGGTTCAAGTTCCCTGAGGTACTTCTGATAATGGCCTTCTGGGCTCTCTAGGGGGATATGGTAATTGGGGCATAAGTAGAATGGGAATTAGAAAAACAGGGAGGGAAGAGGAAGTTGGAATCCAGGGAAAGATCAGGGCACCAGGAATCAGAAATCTTAAGCAGGAGCTAGTCTTTGATTTCCCAGCTAAGCCTGCAGAGCAGAGACTGATAGCCCAGTGGATGGGAACAGTGTAGACAGATAAACAAAATGATCCTGACTCTTCACTGTCCCCTCTCCCATTGTTGACCTAAATTAAGCTGTGTTTATGTATGAAAAACAAAGTGGAGGGCTGAGGTAATCATTGAATTATTTGACTCTAGAAGAATTCATCTGAATTATTCAGATTTCTTTTGGGGGGTAGGGAATGTGATTTTTTTTTGGACTTAATTGTTTATGGGTTGACATAAACAAGCAATCTGGAAGAAGTTGCCTTTGGGATTTATGAGACAACATGGACAAGGAAGGAAAGAAACAAGTATTTATTAAGGACCTACTATGTGGTAGGTACTGTACTAAGTACTTTACAAATATTAAAGCATTTGATCCTCAAACAACAGCCCTGGGAGGTAGATACTATCACTACCCCCATTTTACAGATGAGAAAATTGAGGCAAAATAGAGTTCCTATGACTTGCCCAGGCTCCTACAGCTAGTACATATCTGAGGCTGGATTTGGTCTCCCTGACCCCATGCTTAGCACTCTCTCTACTGCTCCACAAGGGGTTACGCTGGATAAGCAAACATGGATGGATTACCATCATCGTTGATGGATGGACTATATACATCTTTGAAATCCCAAATCCATTGGAATTTATAATTGTTGGATAGTTCAATTCATTATTTTATTCTATGTATATAAATATAACTTTCCACAATCTCCCCAATAAGAATTGTATTTCTGTTCCTGGATTTGGGGGCTGGTCTTCTATAGTAGTTGGGCTCATGGTGGAATTGACAACTCTTCTTTCTTGTCTCCTACCATTTTATCTTCTTTTCTTGCTGCATGCTAAGTTGTTGCTGTCACCGGCCTCTCACTCTACTCTCTGGAGTCATTGGAGTCCAGTGGCCTGATATAGGTCTACATCATTCCTTTTCCTTCTCAGTGGGGCCATTCTAAGACACAAGTTATGTCTATATCTTCTGCCTGAGAATACCAACACTGGATTTCATGTTGATTGTGTAGTCATGACTTCTAAGTGACTCATCATATAAACCCTCTGTTCCTCAGGTTTTTTCCATCTTTGAGATGGAGATGATAAGTCTCCCCATCTCTTTTACTGAATTAGTTTCAAGGATTATTGAGGTAATATGCTTAAGAGTTTTGAGGTCTTCGGATGGATGGGGTAGAGATGTGCCACGTTAGTCAGTTATGTTCAAATTGTCGCATAGTCTTGTAGTACCAAAGTTGTAGTTCTAGGCAAGGAGGTTATTTATGTATTTCCACCTCAGATTACTTTCAGAGCTGAAATCTCAGAGTTATTCCAGGTGCATAGGAAACTGGGAGTGGTGGTATGGGGGTTTTTGGTCTACTCTGAAGCTGTCCTAGGAGGGATTATAGCCCCAGAATTAGGTGTTTGCCTGACAGTTTGTGGGAATGACTTTTTATATTTCTGAAGTGACAGAGGGAGTAGCAGTCATCTGGAAGCCCTGGGGATATATATGCCCAGTCTGCTTTGGGGAGGTTAGTCTTTGTCGGTCTTGTTCATTCAGAGGTTGTTTTCTAAAACTCTCCAGATCACCAGAGAGAGAACTGAGAGAACTGGTTCTCTTCCTATCCATACTGTGGAACCCAGCATCCACTCAGACCTCTGGAAGCCCCTGTTATTGTACCCTTATCCCAGTGCTAATGCCAAATAGCTTGGTGCCCACTGTTGAAATATTGGGAGCTACTTTGAAATCTGAGCCCTCTAAGAGTGCTCAAACACCATTTCAAAGCTTTGAGGATCTGTGATTTCTTTGGTATGGATTTTCCTTTTGCCCACAAAGATCAAAATCTCTCCATAATTTCACTGACTTGTCTTTAAGAATTATTGTGGCCCCAAAAAATAACCCTTGAGCCAAGCTGGTGATGAGCCTCCCTGACTTTCCCAGGCTATTATTAAGTGCTATCATTATCCTAATTTTACACATGAGGCTGAGGCAAGACTTACCCAGGGTCACACAGCTAGTATGTGTACTAGCTTACATTCCTTTCCTTTACACACTCTACTCTCCAGCCAAACTGGATATTCTTGCAAGTCTCGTGAAATTCCTAGCTTCCTTCAAAGCTTTTTCTACAAGAACCCTATCTTCTGCATTTTCCTCCCTATTTCTAAGTGCCCTCCTTACTGTTCCTCCCCACCTAGAAATCACTTTGGATGGATTTTGTATTTACTCATTTTGTATATGTGTTGTACTTACCCAATAGAATGTAACATCATTGAAGGCTGTTTTTTCAGTTTTTTTGCAGTAGTGTCCAACTCTTCATGGTTCCACTTGAGCTTTTCTTGGCAGAGGTACTGGAGAAGTTTGCCATTTCCTTCTCCAGCTCATTTTACAGATGAGGAAACTGAGGTAAACAGGGTGAAGTAACTTGCCCAGAGTCACATAGCTAATGAGTCTAAGACCAGATATGAACTCAGGAAGACCCGTCTTTGTGACTTCAGTCCCAATACTTTATTAACACTTTCAAAGTAATGACAGCTGATATTGTTTTATTTCCATTTTCATACCTGTCATTGTTTAGCCTAGTGCCCAGAATCTATGCTTAAGAACATTTGCTAGTATTTATATAACACTTTGTAAATATCTCATTTTTATTTTCACAACAACTCTGGAGGTATAGGAACTGTTATTTTCCCCATCTTCTAGATGAAGAAGGTAAGGCAGAGGTTAAACGATGTGTCCAGAGTCACATAGCTAGGAAGTGTTTGCGATTGGATTTGAACCCCAGGCTTATAGACTTTAGGTCCAGTTGACTTTAGCTCTATCCACAATGCCACTTAATTACTTCATAAAAGTGACTTAATAAATGCTTGATGGATGAGCGAATGGATGACCTTCAGACAACGGAGCTATATTGGATGGGAACAGTGGCCAATGCTGCGACTATGCTAGAAAAGAGGGTGTTTAGAGAAAGACACAGGAGAAATTTGTTTTGCGTGAAGAAGCTGTTGCGGGGGTGGAGAGGAAGGGATCAAGATTTTCTCGTGTTGAAGATACGTCTCTATCAAGGATAGAAAGAGATGAAATGAATTAAACAATAGGCACAACGTTTAGGTTCAGTTTCTCAAAGTGGCCTGATCTGAGGGCTCATTAATCACTGGAGCAGATTCTGGTTACTGTTCCTGGAGTGCTTATCAGGACAGGGACCCATCCATCTGAGTGAGTGAAGCCTGTCAGGGCAGGATCTCTGGGGTCCTGCGCCTCCCTGTCATTATTTCATAGCCTGGAGGTTTGGACTCTGAACTCTGGAGTAAGTGGCACTCACCTCTGAGAGCCCTGTGGCCTCCAGGCCTCTGGCAGTTCTGGGGCCCCTGACTCGGCTCTGCCAGAGCTCTGAATGGATGTGAGAGCCAGGTGGCCAAGGGGCCTCACACTGAGAATCGGCTTCACATGTTGCCATACAGGGTTTTATTGCCAGCTGCTCATCAGAACAGCTACAAAAGGGGGAGAGGGGAAATGAAGTGGACTAAACATGTGAACATGCTTCATGCAGGAACCACAAAGACAAGGGCAAGAGGGACAGACACACGGAGGAAAATAGAGACAGAGGGAGAGGAGATAAAGTGAGAGATAGAAATGATAAGGGACAGAGACAAAGAAAGAGAAAATGAGAGGCAGGAACAGATAGAGAGACAGAGACAGAGAGAGAGACAGAGACAGAGAGACAGAGAGAGAGACAGAGAGAGACAGAGACACAGACAGAGAGAGATAGAGAGACAGGGAGAGATAGAGAGACAGAGAGAGATAGAGAGAGACAGAGACACAGACAGAGAGACAGGGAGAGATAGAGAGACAGAGAGAGAGACAGAGAGAGACAGAGAGACAGGGAGAGACAGAGAGACAGGGAGAGATAGAGAGACAGAGAGACAGAGACAGAGAGAGAGACAGACAGAGAGAGACAGAGAGAGATAGCGAGACAGAGACAGAGAGACAGAGACAGAGAGAGAAGAGAGACAGAGAGAGATAGAGAGAGACAGAGAGAGACAGAGAGAGGAGAGAGAGGGAGAGGGAGAAGAAAAGGGAGATGGAAGGAAGAGAAAAAGGAAAAAGGGAGGGAGAGAAAAGGGGAGGGGCAAAAGGGAAGGAAAGAGAGAGAGAGAGAGGGAGAAAGGGAAGAAAGAGGGAGGAAGGGAGAAGACTCATGGGTGGATTAGGAGGCTTTGTCCCTGCAAGGCCAGAATGAACAAGGGCAAGCCTACGGGGCAGCCTCTTTCTGGCCCAAGTGAGTGTCAGTAGACAGCTGAAATATAAATATCATACTTGGTGGGGTTTGCCGCTGTTCTCAACCAGGTGTCCAGCATCAAATAACATTACCTTTGACCTAAAAATATTAGAGAAAATTTTAAATGAAAATTAAGCAGTTATGATAAGAATGAGTCAGCTATCTCACCTCCCCTACTGGTGTCCTCATCCACCCGGAGGATGCTGGGATATATGGATAACACATAGCCTTCAGGAACCAAAGCAGAACCACTGAGATCCCTCTCCCTCTCCCTCTTCCTCTCCCTCTCCCTCAACTTCTCCCTCTCCCTCTTCTTTGTCCCTCTCCCTCCCTCTCTCCCTGTCCCTCTCACTGTCCCTGTCTCTCTCTCTTTCTTTCTCTCTCTCTCCCTGCGCCCCTCCCCCTCTTCCTCTCCCTCTCTGTTTCCCTCTCCCTCTCCTTTTCCCTCTCTCTCCTTCCATCCATCCCTCCTTCCCTCCCTCCCTCTTTCTCTCTCTGACTGTTTGCATCTGTATGTGTGTCTGTAGGTTGGATCGCCATCTGTGTCTCCACGTACATAGTACATATCCTGTGGGTCAGTTGCCTCATCTATAAATTGAGCCAGGCTGTGCCAATTTAAGGGTCCCTTCAGATCAACATCCTACAATCCTGCCCAAACTAGTATGCATTTATTAATTGCCTAATATGTCCAAGAAGGCCCTGTGGCATAGAGGATAGAGGACAGGTCTGAGAATCAGAAAGTTTGTGTCTTGTACATGCCTATGGGGAGACCATCAGCAAGGGTCAGCACCCCAGACAACCCTCTAAGATCTTTAAGGCACAGAGATATTTCTGATCTATTTGAGTGGATGGGATTTCCAAAAGAGGAATTTCTCACAAGTTGAAATAGATGTCTAGAACCCCTTTCCAGCCCCCCCACAAAAGCCCCCAACAATAACAGTAAAACCACACAAGGCACTGCTGAGGTGTTGGAACTGCAAAGACAACATACAAGACAATCTCTGTCCTCAAGGGCCTTATACTCCTTTGGAGAAACACAACAGGAATTCAGAGAAGCATTTGCTTGTTGTTTTGAGGAGGAAGAGAACAGCCATTTGATCACTAAGGATCTTCTGTGTGCCAGGCACCAGGTGAGATTCTGGGCATACAAAGACAAGAGTGAATCCATCCATGTCTTCAAGGAGCTCAGTCCTACGCAGGAGACAACATGTGTACATAGACGTACATATGAGATAAATTCAAGTCTTTTTTCAAGGAGGCACTGACCTTGGAAACGTCAGGAAGGCCTGGCATTGCATTTTGAAAGAAACTAGAGATTTTGAGAGGCCGAAGTGAAGATGGAGAGTCCTTCCTGCAGGGAGGCAGCCTGTGCAGATCGTGATGGATGGGCGATGCTATATGAAAAGTACAGCAAATAGGCCAGTTGGGCGTAAGATGGGGCTGTAGAGTATATGAAACAGATTAGCATATAAGACTGGAAAGGCAGTCTGGAGTCAGACTGAGGAGGACTTGAAAGGCCAAACAGAAAAATTTGCATTTGATCCTAAAAGCAGGCTCACTTAGGGAGCCACTAGAGTTTACTGAGCCAGGGAGTGACGTGGTCAGATTTGTGCTTTAGAAATGCCATTTTGATAGCAGTCTATAGGATGCATGGTTGAAGGGTGGAGAGAGTTGAAAAAAGCAGAATTATTAGTATGGTATCGCAACAGTTCAGATTAAGAGTTAAATAGGGCCTGAACTAAGGTGGCCACTATGTCAAAAGCAAGAAGGAGATGGACAGGAGAGATGTGAAAATAAAATGTAGAAGATCTGACGGTGGATTGGATATGGGGCATAAGAGGAAAGAGTTGAGGATAACACCTGAGTTGTGAGCCTCTCACACAGGGAGGATGGCAGTACCCTCAAAAGAAATAAGGATGTTTGGAAGAAGGGTGGGTTTGAGGGGAAAGAGAATGAATTCTGTTTTGAACATGTTGATTTTGTGATACTGATGGGACATCCAGCTCAAAATATCGAATAGACAGTTGCTGATGTAAAACTGGGGTTCAAGGGAGAAACTAGAGCAGGCTATATAGATCTGGGAATATCTTCATAGAGATGATAACTCAACCCATTGGAGCTACTGACATCATCAAGAGAATGCGGAGAGAGAGGAGAAAGTCTAGCATGGAGACTTGGAGAACACCCACAGTTATTAAGTGGGATACAGAGAGCACACAGCTATAATCCTGTTTCCTTGATGATCATAATTACCAGCTTATCACTACTGAATGTTCCATTTTGACATGAGTCTTGTACTGTTCTGTTCCTTGTTAGGGTAATTTATGACACAATGCTGGGTCACTTCCTGAGAGTGCTGCATAGGCAACAGGCTGGCTCAGTATACCTGCAGTTAATGACCTTCAGAGAAAGGCAAACATAGACTTTCTAGAGTCTATCCCTTGCACCTTCTTGTGAAGAATGTTTTTCAGTGATTTTAACCTTTTAGCGGTTTTGTTTGTCAGTTCTTAAAGAGGACTATGACATCTGGGAGGTAATGCTGTGACATGCAAGTGGATTGGTTTTAAGTGAGGCAGCGCTGTGCAAAGTCACCAGCCTCACTCTCTCCTCTGGAGTCATGTGGGTCCAGTGGCCAGATACAGATCAGGACAACTGGAGATGGCCCAGGATGCAATGGGAGACCTTGGCCTCTTTTAGGCTAAGGTCCTTAAGAGATCTCAGCTTGACTAAGGCAATACCCATTCAGGGATTAAGGCCAGACAAGAAATGAGGCAGAGAATGCCCTCTTTACCTAGTCAAAAAATGAAAAAAAATTGGTCTAGGAGGTAATGACTAAGGATTTCTGGTCAAAACAGAAGTAATTGCTATTAGCATTCACTCTGAGCCAATCAAAGCCCAAACAGTGACCAAGTGAAGTTTTGTCTGGGACCTATTGTTGGCCAATCCATGACAGCCAGAGTGATTTGGGTTTAAGGAATGGTCTTTAAGGGAAAAAAGTGTTTCAGAGATCAAAATTTACATTCCTTTGGGCAAAGCACCCACAGGTAAGGGTATAATACCCTAAGTGGACAGAGAAAAGAAGAGACAATTAAAGAAAAGAAAAGAAGGAGCTGTGTTGTCCAACTGACCAGTACCAGTTATGCCCCAGTGGTGTAGCTCCTACTACTCACAGAGGTTGTTTGCTTTCTCTTTCTTCTCAAAGAGGACCATGACATCAGGTTGCCTTCAGTTAATGACCTTCAGAGAGAAGCAAGCACAGGCTTTCCAGCTTCGGCTCCTCCAGTTTGGCCTGCCCAATCGCTTCTTGGGAGGAATGCCCTACTTTAGGGATTTTAGCCTTTTGGTGGCACCAGAGGAAAGCAAGTTGCCTCCAATGTGGACTAGTGGTGATATCAATAGATTCACAAGCAAGTATCAAGAATCTACTACATGCAAAACATCATGCTGGATATGCAAAGATAAAAGTTAAAAACTGCCTGTCCTCAAGGAGTGTATATTCTAAAGGAAGAGATAGTATGGACTTACGCCAAATGAGCTGCAGAGTGGTGGGAGATAGAGTCTTAAAGCCAACGAAACTATGTGAAAGGATCTCCATCCCTGAACAGCAAGAGATGGGCTCCAGAGGTCAGCCAACAGAAAAAAATATGTAACACAATTATGCAAATTAACTTTTCTTTTATCTTTTTGCCTATGAATGCAGTTTTGGATTGATTTCTTGTAGCCAAAGAACATTTTTAAGTCCATAGTAGCAGCAAGAAGCCTTTTTTTGTTACTGTTTCTTTTAAGTCAAGGCTTTTCTTTGAATCTCTTCCATTGCAGCCATAACTATGGCAGGCTGATCGGGCTTTGCCACTGGCTGCTGGATTTAGAAGACATCTATTTTAGAGGGTGCCAACAATATTTTCAGTTATTTGGTGCCCTAGAAACACTAGAACTTGATAGTTGCAGTAGTTAGTAAGAGTAATCAGTTAAATTAGGAAGTGATCAGATGACAAACTCAAGTGAATTCCACCCAGACAGCATCCAGCTCCCCAGAACCTACAGGGCTGACTCCAGAGATGGCCTCAAGCCAGAGGCCCATGGTCTCCATCACTGGGTTCCTCCCTCTCCCATTTTCCACAGAGGACTAGCTTTATATTGTTTCCCCTGGGTGCAAGCATTTCGAGTTACAGCTCTGATTTTATTTATTTAGACATTCAGTGATTATTAACTTTGACTCATTCCATGGCCAGGACCCATCCTCTCAGATACAATTATTGCTGCTGCTTACTGGGATAATCTACCATTTCTTCCATTTCCCATCTCCATGCCTTTGTATAAACTGTTCTGAATGCCTGGAATGATTTTCCTCCTCCCCTTGGAAACTTGAGCTCCCTTTAAGGCTCAGCTCAAGTGGCAACATGTTCAAGAAGTCTTTTTTTGCTTCTCTTGGTTCTTAGTACTCACGTATTTCCATACATTTTCTATCTATTTTATATTTTCTTATCTGTGTACATGTTGTTCTTTACCCCCACTTCTCTCCCTTTCTAGTAGAATATAATTGCTTTGAAAGCAGGCACTGGTTAGTTTTTCTCTTTGTGTATCTAGCACTTAGAATGGTACTTGGTACACTGGAATAACTACTTGCTTAATTGAATTGAATTCTATTATGCCCCAGGCCCTTAATTATCCTAGCACTTCCCCTCTAGAACCTGTAGGACAGAAGCATCTGAATAGAGGAGGGAACCCTTGTCTACTGATTCCTGATAAAGCAAAGCCTGGTGGACATTGCACAAAGGCAGGGTAGGCCATGTGGCCCACCACTAGCCTTCTACATAAAATTCAAGGCCCTGATTTTAAAGGCTAGGTGAGCCGAGTAGGATGTTCTGGCTCTTTCTGTCCCTGATTCTTGTGGTAGCTGAATTCTCTGTTACATGCATCTCATCTGTTGACTTGAACTGCTTAGAAAAACGACATTAGGCTAAATGGAAGTGAGCTGAATCATTCCAGACTTGGCTTTCTCACTGGGCCTTTTCTCTGTGAGATGGGGATTGCATGGGCTGCTCCTCCGGAATGCCTGTAATGAAATGAACCCTGTCTGTCTCCTTAATGAATAGCAGTGATGTGCCCTCACACAGAGCTTTTCATACGAAGATTTCTTCCAAATATGAACTTCCCCACATCTCCTCTATAACGAGGGGAGAAGTGAGTTGGGTCACGTAGTAAGCCTGGCAGAGTGTACTGCTCAGTCCCCAGACCGATCTTTGGAGCCCACATCCTCCTGTTTCAACATCTGTAACTATCTTCAGTTTGTATCTCAGGATCCATGTGCCAGAGATCATTGACTGGGCCTATTATGCTTGAACTGTATTCTCATCAAATGCCATCCTGTTCCTGGCCCAGGGCAGGCTGCGGGTGGGGGTGTGGAAGGCAGTTTCCAAGTTTGGGCCTGTTTTTTTGCTACTACTACTTTCACCAACTGCTTCAACTGGAACCAAATGGAAGAGATGTACCCAAGGATTTGAAATGAGGAGCTTTGTGGTGGAAATCGAAACATATGTAAGATAAGAGAATTTGAATTAAGGGTCTATGTAATAACCTATCTGTATCTATGAGAAACAGTGTGGTGGAGCGGACAGACAGCAAGACAGGAGGGAGGATAACCTGAGCTCATGCCCCACACCGGACCTATACGGGTTGTATGCGCTGTTACTTAACCCCTCACTGCTAGGAGGGAAATCTCTAAGGCTATAAGAAGTTGCTGAGACGGTTCTAACCTGAGCTGATAGGAGTTTCCTTACCAAGAGATGACCTACACCAGTGAAATCCCAGGTTCAGGTTCAGCCCTAGTCCCTACCCCTTATTCAGGACTTCATGGTTCTTTGGAAAGAGCTCTCAGTTTGGAGTCAGAGACCTTTCCTTCATATCCTGGTGCTGCTTCCTTCTCATCCTCCAAGTTCTTGTCCTCCTTCTCCTCTTCCCCTCTCCTCCTCCTCCTCATTGATAACTTTTTTATAGCACCTACTATGTACCGGATACTGCGCTATGTGCTTGACAAATATGGTCTCATTTGGTCCTTGCAGCAACCCTACGATAGTGGGGCTAAAATTGTCCTCACTTTAGAGCTGAGAAAAACTGAGGCAGAAAGAAGTTCAGTAATTTAACCAGGACCACATGGCTAGTAAGCGTCTGAGCCTGAACTTGCACTCGGGTGTTTCTGAGGACGGTGCCGCCTTAGTGTTCACACTCACTATCTGTGAGACACCTCTCATGTTACTTCTCTGGGTCCCAGTTTCTTCTTGTGTAAGGGAGGGAATTGGACACAACTTTCAATTCTAAATCTATGCTTTTAGCCAGTGAATGTCAACAGTGATTCCATTCTCTTTTAATGGATTATGTAGGATTTCACATCCTATGATATATGTAAGATGAAGGCTTTTCTCAGGGTCAGATGCCTAGATCTGAGCTCTGTTGGTGTGTTAACCCACCAAACGAGATATAGGAATGGAAATGTGATTCTTTTCCTGAACTGATATCTTAATTCCCCAAGTAGATTATAGGCTCTCTTGGGGAAGGGACTGGGTTTTGTTTTTCATTTTTGTAATCTCCTACCTTTTCTACCTGCCATACACATACTATGCCTAGCATCCTGTACACACAGTAGGCACCTAATTGATATATTTGCCACTTTAGTGGGTCAATTTTTTTTTATTTCATTGATGTCAGAAATGGTAGATCCAAACAGAGCTACATCTAGAAATGTTTTGAATTAAGGTTGAAATAACTTGGGGAGAACAGGGTGGAGGGGTGATGGTAGTGATAATGGTACAGAAGACAGTCCAACTGTGGGAGGTCCATCTCATGTCTCTGTGGGCATCAGGAAAGAAAGACGTTTGCATGAGCTACCATTGCAATGGACCCCTGCGGGTGCTGTTTGCACCAGGGGGTCTATGAGCTGAGGCACTGGGAGGATGGTTGCCAGGGGGAGGAACATATTTACCCCACCCTGGTCTCAGCACCCTGGGACAAAGTTCAGTTTCCCCAGATTAATTTTTGCTCAGTTCTTGTGTTTCTGTTGTTTGAATGATGAATTTCCAAGCGAATCTAGTCTGTCCGAACAGCTTTGGAGCGGCGTAGACACTGTAGACATACAGTGCCAGGCTAACTTCCCCAAACTTTAGGAACCCAATATCCCTTTCACATCAGCAGGCTACCATCACACATTGGTGAGACTTCCATGGTCAACCTAGTTCAGTTTTGTGGGAAATTAACTATTTTTGGTAAATTGTGTAAAGCACGTAGAAAGAAATGTCATATGTTTCGTTCAAACAGGAGGATAAGAAGCCATTAAACAAGCTCTTAAGAGGAAGTAAGAAATGATTAGTTTACTCCATTAAATATTAAAGTTATAGGATTGAGGGTTGGAAGGGACTTTAGAGATTTTCTAACATAACTCCCTCATTTTACAGAAGCAGGCAGCCAGGCGGTGTGGTGGCTAGAGCACTGGGCCTGGAGTTAGGAAGATCTGGGTTTTAATCCTACCTTAAGATACTTTCTTTCTTTCTACATACTAATTCCATCTGGCTCCATTTTTCCCTTCATAAAATAAGCACAATAATGTCACTACTTCCTAGGGTTGTTTTAAGAATAAAATGAGATAATATTTGTAAAGCACTTTGTAAACTTAAATCACTATTCAAACACTATGATAATCATGATAATAAGGAAGAAATAGACTCAAAATGTGAAAAACCTGCCTCTGTCACTTAATAGTTGTGTGACCTCAGGCAAGTTAATTGCCTCCTTGGGCCTGGGCTTCCTTATTTGCAAAATGAATGGGTTGAGTTAGATGCCTTAGGTCTATCGTCTTTATGATCTCTATGAAGACTAGCTTATTCAAAGTCATGCATAGAGTCAGGAGAAGAGCTGATATTTAAATCCAGGTCCTGTGACTCAGCTTTCCATTTTCTAGCTCTTTCTATTATGGAGAAGGAATCAAAGCTCAAACAAATCTATCACTGAGTTAAAAATATGGCAATTCTCCCATGTCTGCTCAGCTTCAGAGAAGCCATCGGAAGGAAGCAGCATGGATATCTTGGGTCCTGAGTTCTGATCCAGGCTCTGCTACTGTGTGACCTAAGGCAAGGCATTTCCCTTCTTTGGGTTTCCATTTCCTCACCCATAAAATGATCAAAATGAACTTGTTGAGACTGAAAGTCTTTTCCAGCCCTAGGTCTCTGATTCCATGAAGTAGTCCTTAGCTTTCAACATTTAGTAGCCCATGGACTTTTGGCAACACTCTATGGACTTATTTTATTTTTACCAAAGTTAGTAGCATATTGAGGCAAGCAAAGTAAACACGTGTCTTCCTAACAATAGTAACAACATCGTGAGGCTTAGTTTCAAAAATAAATGTTTGAAAACAAAATGGGAATAAATATTGCCATTAACTTGGCCATCCCACTGTTGAAAGAAACAGTCTTGGCATTTGGGGAAAATGAAGTCACTCTGTAATTCTTGTGTTTGCTTATTAGGAATGTATCAACTTAAATGCATTCCAAGTTGCATTTTTTAACTTGCTTATTGGTTAGGGTTATGGTAGCCATGGTCATCATGGTTGTTTCTTTTACCCTCTTCACCTACTGATGTTTTTACTGTTTTCAATTGTTTTCAGTCATGTCTGACTCTTCATGACTCCATTTGGGGTTTTCTTGGCAAAGATCCTGTAGTGCTTTGTTATTTCCTTCTCCAGCTCATTTTATAAATGAGGAAACTAAGGCAAACGGAGTTAAGTGACTTGCTTCGGGTTACACAACTAGTAAATATCTGAGGCCAGATTTGAACTTAGGAAAATGAGTCTTCCTGACTTCAATTCAGTTCAAGCCACCCAACTGCTCCCTATCTTTTCATAATTCAGATCAAAGGCCACCTCCTTTGGAAGGTCTTCCCTGGTCTACCTTGTCTACAATGACCTTTTCCTTTGTATATCTCCCACAGTTGCATCTTTCTCAGTCTTACCATATGTTAATAGTTATCCATGTACATTCTTGATTCTGGTACTAGACTGTAAGCTGCTTGAGAGCAATGACCATGTATGCCTTCTTTCTCTCTCTCAGTATATGGCATGGTGTGCCCACATCAGAGAAGTGCTGTGCTCTATGAGCAAAGCAGAATTGAAGCAACTCAAAGGAAATGTAGGATGTGCAAAGTTAGAGTAGCCACCCCCAATGTTTCCAAGCTCATACTGGTCTGATCAGCCACAGTCAGACACACTGAAACTTGACTTTATTATAATGATGCCATTTTGGTCCTCTTCAAGTTCAAGAACAACAACCAACCAACAAGTCTCTAGAGTAGGAATCTAATAACTCTATTGAACGGAGTTCCAGTTCCGTGTCATCCACTGTCTATTGGACATTTGCAATCTCATATACCATAGGCATCTCAAACTCTACATGTCCAAAACAGAACCCAGTGCATTTTCTCCCAGACTCATCCCTCTGACCTTCCCTTTTTCTGCTGAGGGTGCTATCATTCTTCCAGTCACTTGGTTTCCCAGACTTAGGGTCATTTTCAATCTCTTTCACCCCATATATCCGAATGTTTTCCAAGTCCTGTTGATGCTACTTGTACAATATTTCTCCTATCCATTCCCTTTTCTGTACTCACATGGAAACTGAGCCAGGTTGTAAACATCAGAGGTGGGATTTGGATCTGGGTCTTCCCTCTCCAGAGCCCTCCTGGCTTAGAGTGAATATCAATGGTAACTGTTTCTCTTTGGAGACAGCAACCCTGAGGGTCTTTCCCTCTCAGTTTGATTTTTTTTTCTCTAATTGAAGGGGCCATCCATTGACTACCTCTTAAAGAGTCCTATTCACTGAATAGGCATTACCCCACTCTAAGTGACTATCTGAAAAGCCCTTAGCCTAAAAGGGCCAGGGTCTCCCATTCTATCCTGGGTCATCTCCATTCATCCTGATGAATATCTGGTCACTGGATCCAGATGGCTCTAGAGGAGAAAGTGAGGCTGGTTGACCTTGCACAGCCCTCCCTCACTCAAGACAAAGTCAACTGCAAGTCATGTCATCGTTTTACTTATATCATGGTCCTCCTTGAGAATGAAAGACAAGCAATGACAACTCACGTGCCACCAGCCTGTTTCAAACCTTTACCACCACTCATCTAAATTATTTCTATACCCTCCTCACTGGTCTTCCTGGTCCTCCCCAAACTAATTTTCACACAACTGTCACACATTCCAGAAGCATAGATCTGACACATCCCTTCCTTGCTGAAGAAGCTTCGGTGGTATTCAGATTGATACAGGGATAAAATACAAACTCTGCTTTGGCATTTAAATCCCTTTACAAATCTGACTCCAACCTATCTGTACAGATTGTTTTAATGAATAAATGAGTGAATGAGTAACTATCTATTAGGTACTTACCATGTGCCAAGCTCTATGCCAAGGGCTTCAAATACAAAATCAAAGACAGCCCTGCCTAGATAGCGTTTATATTCTAACGGAATGGACAATTCAGAAGGTCCCATAGTAGTCTGGGAAGGACTTTAGTCTAGAAGGCTACAGGGATGATGAATAGACCACAGAGCAAAAGATCTGACCCACTCCATCTAGAAAGAGTGGCAGAGTTGATCTGATGACAGTTCATGACTCTAGAGATAGGGGCAAGAGGTGGGGCAGGAAGGGGTAAACATGTGCTGTAGCAAGATGGTCTACAAAGGGGTGATGGCCAGAGAGTAGGAAGTGAAATGAAATGTGGTCTCTGGGTCTTTCTTGAGATAGGGTCTGGGAGAGGTGATCATCAGTAAGGACAGTAGGACCCTAGGGTGAACTGTTTTAATACTCCGTTCCACATGCACTCTTTGTTCAAGTCAAATGAGAAGACTGGAAGTTCTCTGAATTCATCATTCGTACTCCCCCACCATGCCTTTGCTCAGACCATGCCCTATTATCGAAGCGTCATCCGTCTTTACTCCTGCCGCTTGGATTCATCATGTTACTTCAAGGCTTAAGGCAGGAACGAGGTCTTTCTTCATTTTGTCAATTGTTATTTTTGTCCTCCTTTACTTTATGTGTATCTTTGTATCTTTGTATTTAATCTGTATACATGCTTTCCACCCAATAGAATGAAAGTTTCCTGAAGAGAGGGACCTCATTTTTTCTTTATAACCATACCTAGTACAGCAGCACATGGTAGGTGCTTAGTCAATATTAGTTGAATTGAATTTAAATTGTTACCATCACTTAGATTTTTAAAAATGCTTTATGATGACAAAGGTCTTCTATATATATTATCTCATCACATTTTGTCATATGGTAGCAGTGACAAGATGAACCTTTAGAGTCAGGCATAAAGTCAATGAACCTTATTGGCATTAATATAGTACTTTCTACTTTTCCAAGGACTTTCACACGCATTTTTTTTTTTTGATGCTCACAACAACCCTGTGGGACATTCATTCATTCATGCATTCAATAAACATTTATTGTGTCTGCTGTGTATGGACCATTGTGCTAGGCACAGGAAAAAAAATTAATGCTAGAATTTCTATAGAGATGGTCTGGAAGGATAAATCAACAGGACAGGACAGGGATTGAATATGGGGGTGGTGAGGTGGGTACATTAACATATTTAAACCCTAGGGGAGGGATAAATCAAGGGGACATGACAACTGATTGAATGTGGGTAGTGGTGGTGACAGAGGTGGAGACATTAGCGTATTTAAACTCAGTGAGATAGGTGGGGTAACTATTATCATTTCCCAGTTTTCCAGAAAGGGGAAATAAAGAATAATTGTAGATGACTCATCTAAAATCTCACACCCAGTGGTGTGAACCTAGAACCTAGGTCTCTTGACTCACATAGTCTTTTCAGTACACTTTGATACCATAATGTGGTTCTTCCTTGCCTTTCTTTTCTTTCTTTCTTCCTTTAATCTGGGGCAAAGAGTAAAATCTGGTTCAAAACCTTCACACATAGGAATGGTATGGCATATAGAGAGCCAGCCTTGAAGCTAGCAAGACCTTAGTTCAAATTTTGCCTCTGGCACATCTTGGCTGTGTGACCTTGGACAGTTCACTCAACTACTCAGTACACAGGAACTCTAAAAGTATAAATTACAGAGAAGATGCCAAGCTTCATTGGCAGGGTTCCCTATACAATGAAATCAGAATTCTAGCTCTTATTCCCATATATTTACATACACTGAGATTAGACACAGGGCATTGAGGTCATTTTGCTGAGGAAACAGCATAGTTAGCCCTTTGGTCTCCTTCATCTCACATTATGCTGCAGAGGAACTCTGTCTGATGGCATCCTTGTCCTATTTAACATCATCTATCCAGGCTAACTCTTTTCTTTCTCATTGTGTCTTCATAACCATTTATAGCTCTCTCACTCTCAAATTTGTCCAAATCCCATTGAGCTCTGATGAAAGTTACTTAATGTGTGTTGAATCCTTTAGTCAGAGGCTGAAAATAGTCTTCTCAAAGAGGCTACGGTAAGCATTGGGGAAATGAGGTAGTTGTGTCCCTAGTGGGAATAATCAGTGGACTCAGATTTACATGATCTTGGTCTGAGTCCTGGATTTACTTCTTAGCAGCTATGGAGCCCTGGGGAAACCATTAGATCTCAGTAACTGATGGCTTCCTCAACTGTTGGATGGGGAGAATTTCCTGGATCTTTCTGCCTTACAACTTAGTTGTAAATAGTTAATTAACTTCTGAGAAGCATTTTAGAAACAATAAAGTGTTCTGTCAATTCCACATTATTACTATACTTTCCAGCTTTATTCCTGGCTTCAGTGTGAAGACAAAAGCTTATTATTTATCTGGTATCTATGGTGAGTGTTGCCCTATGCCTTTCAGCTTTACTTATATCTGGACCTTAGTTTCTTTAAGCCAGTCATATCTGCAGCCTGTAACACTCCTGAGTACAGCCAGAACCAGACTAGAATATAGTATTTGGGGAAATAGTTAACAAAATAAATAAAAATACAACAAGACATAGATAATATTAATATGTGGTTTTCTAAGTTATTACGTGTGCGATTTGCAGGGTTCTTTTGTATGTTTAGTGGCCCTATTTCTTTTTGAATTTGACATAATTCTTTTAAATTTTAAAATGAGGGGATTGGATTAGATGACTCTAAGATCCCCTACAGCTCTGGGACTGTGACCCTTTGATATTGAGACTGTTGGCTAAGGAATCATGGCTCTAGTTAATAATGTTGATAGACTCTAGTCTTAGAATCTAATTTAGGGTCCTGAAGTATACTGCAAGGACAGGCTTTAGAAAGGAGAGAAGTCAAAAAAAAAGTTTTGCCTTGGACTACACAAGATTGCCTTGACCTTGGCCTGAATTCAATCAAGGTAATAATGGAATGTTGACTCTAATAGCAAACAGTCAATTAGTTGCTGAAATATTCCAGTGGAGGGAGGTTCTATTCTGGGAGTTTCCCACAGCGCTGGAATCACAAATATAGAATGTGCGTGATTTTTGAAAAAATGAATGTTAGGCCACATGGTTTAATGAACAGAATACAAATGGACAGGCCTTGGAATCAAAGAGTAGGGGCTTAATAAGCATTTGTTGAATTGAATTAATGTAAAAATTCTTACCCCAGACATATGGAAGTTTACAAGCTGACTCTTCATCTCATTTTCCCACAGCCCCCAAGCAACACTCCAGATTGGAAAGGCATCAATCAACACCTACAGAACACACCCAAGCACAGCTGGCCCAGGGATAGGGCATGGATGAACCTAGCCCTATCTCTGGGTGGGTAATAGAGTATGTAGATATAATACAGTCCCTCCTTCATGAAGCCTATCAATCAATTGGTCAATCAATCACTATATATTAAGTGCCTATGTGCCAGGCACTGTGCTGTGTCTATAGTCAAATGGTACCGTAATTCTGTGATAGAAGGTACTAAATAACTATACTGACAGACCTCTGTAATTAAGGCAGTTAGAAGACCACTAGCATTTTCCCCAGGGCAATGACATCCATCCAGGTGTATTTCTTCTCTGTTGGACGCTAATCAATAAACCTCTGGTTGACTGGTCTTAGGCCTGTACCCTTTTCATGACCCATTTCCTCCTGGGGGTTGGGGGTCGAGGTAAAATGACATGTCATAGGGACTAAGGATGGTTTTATAGAGGACATGCTTTTCTCAAAGTGACCACACCCAGGTAAACTGCTCTCTGTCCCAGATCCTCATTCAGTGGAATCCATCCCAGGCACCAGAATTCCTTGTTGGGACTACATACCCATTTTTCTTTGAAGAACGTGCAAAGACTTTAGTTGAGACTAATACCTTCTTTTTTCTAGCATCACTAATTATGTCTAAATAGCCTAGATGTTTATACTCTTGTACTGCTCAAGAGAGATTTTTTTTAAATGGCTAACATTACTGAGAACAATCTAAATCAGAATTTATCTGCTTATTGATATCATTTTGGGAATGGCAGCAAGATATATAAGCAAATTGGAAATTTCAAAGATGTGACACTAGGCATAAAGCAACATTTTAGGTTAACTCCCTTGTGCTAACAGTTAATAGAAAAGTACATGGCACTATAACTTTAAGTTGGCTGCCATATATTATCCACGGTGACTTGTAAAGTGATATAAAAAGTACTATGAAAGATATGCCTCCCATTACCTCTAGGATCAAAAACACACACCTCAGTGGGGCATCCAGAGCCCTCTAGCTCACTTTCCCAAGCTTATTACACATTACTGTCTTTGAGCTCCATAGTCCAGTCAACTTCGCTGACTCGTTGCCCCTCACGTACAACACATCTCCTGTCTCTGTGTCTGGAATGCAATCCATCTGCCACCTCACAGAACCTCAGATCTCCTGCTGGGCTCAGCTAAAGCGCCCCTTCCTATGTAAGACCTTTTCTGATTGCTCCTAGCTTCGAGTGCCTTCCTTGCTGAAATATCTTGTATGTACACACACACGCATATAAAATATATATCCACTGTATGTGTGTATAATACACAACGCGTATGCACATATGTATGTATATCACACACAGAAACACACACATATTATATACATATACACACAAATTGGTATCTACCCATCTGTATAAATGTTATTTCTTGGAATGCAATGGGAACGCCCTCAGAACAGGTATTCAGGTTTTTGTCTCTGTATGCTGTCCAGTTCTCAGCATGGCGCCTGGCGTACGGTAGGCACGGGACAAATGCTTATTGGTTGGTTGGTGGGCTGGTCACATAGAGTGATAAAGCAACCTTAGAGATCCACAAAGAGTATTAAAAGGTCCAGAGAAGGGCCTCCATTGTATTGGGTAGATAGATCCTCTAGGGAAGGTATGAACAAGAATAGTGCAGAATGCAAAGGCGTGTAGTCCGAACCAGAGGAGCAGGAATCCACACCAACGGAGTGGCAGCTTTGTTTTCTGGTTGTAGTATTAACAGAATGCTAGAGTTTCAGAATACGGGATCATCTGTTCAAGTCTCTCTTTTTTTAAGGTGACGTAATGTTACAAAGGTATTAGGTCTCTCTCTATTCTCTCTTTTTCTTTGTTTCTCTCTCTCCTCTGTTCTCTGTCTCTTCTCTCTCGTCTCTCATCTACTTCTCTCTTTTTTCTCTCTCCCCTCTTCTCTCTTTTTCTCCGTTTCTCTCTTTCTCTCCCTCCCCTCTCTCTCCCTCTCTCTCCTCTCTCTCTCTCTCCCTCTCCCTCTCCCTCTCCCTCTGTCTCTCTCTCTCTCTCTCTCTCCCTCCCTCCCTCCCTCCCTCCCTCCCTCCCTCTCTCCCTCCCTCCCTCTCTCTCCTCTCTCTCTCTCTCTCTCTCTCTCTCTCTCTCTCTCTCTCTCTCTCTTTCTCCCTCCCTCCCTGCCTCCCTCCCTCCCTCTCTCTCTCTCTCTCTCTCTCTCTCTCTCTCTCTCTCTCTCACTGGAAGATAAGAAATAGGTCATTCAGATATAGCATCTGTAAAGGTCCTGCCATCACTGTCCCTAGATACTGGGATTGTTCTGTGGGTACTCTTTTACCAGCTAGACTCCCAGCCTAGCCCTCACTTTCTTCATGCTTCCTCAGACAGTGTTCCTCCTCATGACAAACCCATCCCTTTGTGGATCCATACCTGAGCACACCCACCAGCTTCTGGGGCTCTTTACTAGAACACTTCCAAGCTTGGTCAGAAGTCTGCGCCAGACACACCTATGAGCTGCACCCAGACACACCTTTAAACAAACACATGAACTAACTTACACACTTTTAGCTTCCACACAGTAAAATCACTCTCTAGTGATTCTCTTTCTGAGTCAGCCCACTAATTACGGACCCTAACACTAACTCTGTCTGCACATCATTCCCTGCACTTTGTAGTTCACATTCGCAGAGAGTAACGTCTTAGCCACATCTACTAAGCTGATGACCAGTGTCAGAAGAATGCCTTGACCACTCTTTTATAGCCTAGGGAGGGAGGATAATTAACAATTGTTCTGTTCTTTTTCTTGGATACAGTAGTTCCCTGTTCTTAGAATAATATATCAGGAGCTGAAAGGGACCTTAGAAGTTATCCAATCCAAGCTTTTAATTTTACAGATGATGAGACTAGAGCTCAAACATAAAGTGGCCAAGGTTTTACTGTGGCAGAGCCAGGATCTAGATTGAAGTCCTCTGAGTCCAAATCCAACACTCTTTTCACTATCCTAATGAGCTGATAATCTTCATGTATTGACAGTCTTCTTCTGATCTTTTTGTCCAGTAATCCCAGCAAAAAAGGAAATGAAGTAGTCTGGCATGACTGACTCTGTGAACCCATGATGAGGATCACCTGGTTATCCTCCCTGTTTTTTTGACATACTCTGAAACCACTTATTCTTTCTATTTCTAAGTCTTTCTGTAATCTTTATGAGGATCTAATGTTTCTTGGAATCCACTTTTTGGAAGCATATTGTGTTCTGATACCAATTCTTTTCTCTGCCCTGCAAAGATACTGTTTGGGGACCATATTTGCTATTTCTTTACGTAACTTGATCAGGGGAAATGAACTCATCTAGAATAGTTGGGTGCACTTTTTCTATCTCCTCATCTATCTTAGGATACAGTTTGGAATACAAATGAGTATGATAAATTTTCTTTTGCGTTTGCTTTTCTGACTGAGTAGTTTTGCCTTTTCATTATTTCCACTGCCCTGGTCAGTTGGCCCACTCAATCCATGTTCTTCATCTGACTCTTGTTTAAAAAATATATTTGTTTTAATCCAATGAAATCTACCTTCTCACTCTTCCATCTCAAACCCTTTCCCCAAATGAGAAAGAATACGTCTTCATTTTACTGTTAAGGTACTTAAAAAACATCTCTTCCTCTTTGTTGTCCCCTAAAGATGATAGCCTTAATTCATTCCAAGTTTGGGATCTTAATCTTCCTGTTATTTATACAGAGCCATGATGTTGGTCATTTGTCTTCATATCTGGATATATGTCCCTCTTTCTACATGTCCTTTAAAAATGTAAGCTAATCAGGCAAATCCCAGTGAACCCACGTCATTTGTTTAAGATTCTTCCTCCCTTTCCCCCCCTTATTACCATCATTCATAACTAAATGATGAGAATTTTCTTTTTGAGTACTTCCACTTAAGCCATCATCCATGTACAAATTTCAGGCTACGGGCTCATGCTTATCCGTTCTCTGAACTTTCTCCTCTCACTAATATGACATGGCCATTTCACCCAGCTTTCCTGTTACTTACATGTTAAACATTCTTGATGGATAGAATGTTGCTTGCCCTAGTATCTTCCTTTATCTTCTGAGAAGTGATGCTCTTCTGCAGAAAACTTTGATCCATCAATTGCTTTGACCATGGAAATGGATGTCCATGATACCCTAATGACTGCATATGAGCCACATGGATTTTGAATCAAGGACTAGTTTAATTATAAGACTATAAATATGTCAAAGGAATCTGGCAACATCTTACTAAGTTACACGAGTGAGCTCAAGCACTTTCTAATTTTGGCATAGTCACAAGAAGAACAAATTTTTGTAGTAAAGAACTACACAGCCTTAAAAAAGTTTTTAGGTATTCATGATACAAAATGCTTTATGGAAACATGAATATAAATCAGGTTGTGAAAATATAGAAAAAACCCATTTAATATGTCTTGTTCTTCTGTACACTGTGTACTGTTTTTCTTATAAATGCCTCCCCTCATTTCTTTGAATAAATGCAGGATTAGGCTTCTTTGGAACCTTTCTGAATCATTAACAAGGAGAACCAATGCTTATCCTGAGGAGAGATGAAGTGTGACTGCTGCTTTAAGAAACACCTACTGGAAAATGGCAAAAAAGCAAATCTCTAAGTTTCTAATGTAATAAGCAAATATGTTATGGATAAAGTTCTGTCCTCCCCAACCCCCATCTCTCCCTGCCTTCTTCCCTCCCTCTGTCTCTCTTATACACACACACACACACACACACACACACACACACACACACACATCCCTTGGGACTGACTGAGCAGAGTCTCAGGCAATTACCTAGACAGAGATGCAGCCAATTTGGTCTCAGGATGACCATATCACACTGATGTACTTCTACCAGAGAGATGCCCCTCAGCCATCAGAGAGATTCAAATCACAATCACAGCACACAAGACATGTTGAGAGGAGGGGAGACAGATAAATCCTCCTTTTCTACTACTACTCTGCTCTCCTGGGTACTTTCCCATGGGCCTGAGTTATAGAGTAACACTAGCTGGATCACAAATGGTTCAGTTTGAATCCTGAAGGCTTATTTGGGTCTGAAGTCCTCTTGAAAATAATCAGCTATTAACAAGTTCCTCAGTTGAGGCAAGTCTAATTATTATTTTTTTAAATTAGCAGCCGTTACTCCCTCCTGCTAGCTACACACATCATTAATGGTGTAGTGTAACCCAACTGTGGCTGACTCCAATGCATTTTACTAGCCATGGTGCTGAACCCTATAGATGCTAATGGCTCCCTGCCTTCCCAAGCCTTGGTGCTGACAGTCTATGAACATGCCACCCTCCCACTCACACTACAATTAATTTTAAATTCCCTACTCATCTGCTTCATTAGTCACTGATCTGATAGATCATAGGTTTCTAGGTCTAGAGTTAACAGGACTTCGGAGGTCAACTAATTCAGCCCTTTTCTTGTACAGATGAAGAAACTGAGGTCCCAGATGGTTCATTTATGTGGTATGAGAATAACAAAAATAATATTAGTAATAATAATATTGGCGTATCTATGGAAAACTTTGAGGTTTCCAAAAACCCTGTGAGGTAGGTGGCGCAAATATTTTTATCCTCATTGTACAGGGGAGGGAACTGACACAGAGAGGTTATGGGACTTGCCCCCAAGGTAATAAGCATCCATATCTTTCTTTAGATTTATCAAAATGTTCTGTGACAGCATTGATTGTTTATTTGATTCTTGAGTATTAAGTACTTAATTTGGAAGTGAGATTCCCCTCATCATGCACGCTATAGAAGACAACATAACGGGGATTTATAAGAGTTACGCTTGTGGGGTTGATATACTGCATCCCGATTCCTAACTGGAGTACATCTTCAGCTGCTCCACTTACTGAATGCTTCCTTCATTTAATTAGTCAGCCAACATTTTTAAGTGCATAGTATGTACTAAGTGCTAAGTGCTTGATACACACGGAAGGCAAAAGATGCCCTGCTACTAAGAAGCCCCGAATCTAAGGGGGGAGATAACATGTGGACAGCTACATATAAATAATATATGTATATGTACGTACACATATATGTGTATATACATACATACATACATACATATGTATGTATGTATGTATGAAGGCTGAACTTCAGCCAAGACTTGAAAGAAGCCAGGGGAGCCAAGAGGTAGAGATGAGGGAAGAGTGTTCCTGGTATGGGTGACAATTTATGGGAAACTTTTCATTTAGGAACTTCTTTCACCAATGAAGGCTGCATTCATTCTGTGACTTAGCAGACAAATCCTAGGGAACTACTCAAGGCACACAGAGTTTCAGTGATTTGCCTAGAGTCACCAAGCTGGTAAGAGAAGGGATCTGAGCCCATGTCTTCCCAACACTAGACTTAACACTTTATCGACTCTGCTTGCCGTCTGTACATTTATATTGATTGCTGGGTACTCTGAGGGACATTAAAGCAGTAGAAAAAACAATCCTTACCCTGCAGGAAGCTTACAGTCTCCAAGAAAACATGATTTTTCATTCCCTCTCCCCTCTTCTGTCCGTCTGTCTCTCCCTCCACCCCCCATAATTACAGTACACCAGACATGTTGAGAGGAGGGGAAACAGACACATTATTCTTTTCTACTATTGCTCTGCTCTCCTGGGTATATACATTCTCTCTGTACACACACACACACACACACACACACACACACACGTGAATGAAAGAACAGGAGACAATACAATCTAGGGCTAAATTATGTGGTACGCACCCCCAAATGCTAGAAGTATAGCTCAGGAAACTAAATTCTAGTACTATGGTGCTCTATGACAATGATGCACTAATGGTATTTGGAGTTGTAAAGCAAAGTGAATTTGCCTCCCTTGTCAGGTGTCAATTTTACCATAATCGAAGCAGCACTGAGTACCCTACCCCCTTCACAAGGACCTCTCACTGCCCCCAGCTAGACTCTTAGATTTGATCCAAGTGCATTTTCTGACCTATCTGGAAATAAAGGAGCAGAGATGTGTATATTTTACTTTCCTAAAGAATGGATTTTGGGTTTATGCTCATATGAACACTAATGAGAGGGCTAGACGTAGACAAAAACAGGGCTGTTTTGACTGACACTAGCCTCTCATTTCTGGATCTTTTTCTCACCCTCATCTTGCCTGGTTTCTCCATTTTGGGCATCCAACACCCCACTGCCCTATGTTCTACATGTCCCCTACCAAGTATGGCTCTTGTGCAAAGATCTCATATCAATCATTTACATCTTAGACTAAATATAAGTCCATGGGGATATTTCTCCCATTGCATTTGTATTTTAAAACTAATCTTTAATTGCGGATGGAAGCACTTTGTTTCCCTTGAAAGGAATCTTGGCTATCAGCCAGTAGGTAGAGAAAGCCTTTTTGAGGAGTTGAGGAAGAAGATGGGGAGGTTGTCAAGAAGGATCTTCCCAGAAGCTTTAAAATCATATGTTCTATGTCACAACCTACTCTGTCTAAACACTAAATCAGCTCTCGATATTGGTAGACATTTTTATGAATAAAATTTCTAAGCTTTAGCATGAAAAGATTACATTACAAAAGGCAAGGATGACTGTAAGGAAGCAAATGGGATGTAGACTGCTTTCAAAATGGTTGTTTATAAAGTTGGTGCAAATATGAAACACTTTAATGCACTTCAAATTATTCATTTCACCATAGAGTTTTTAAATTACTGAAATAAAATAATTTAAAAGTAGCGCATGTACATTAGCTCATAAGATAAAGTTTAATACATTTTATCAGTTTAAAGGACAACAACACCACCAATCTAACCAGAATTCCAGGCATGCATTTACATAAATATATTAAATTAAGGAAAGAAATTATACACTTAAACATCCTTTTTTGTCTAGAAGTCATTAAATCCACAGATCCACAATAAAACCAGTTCTCTGCATTTACCACTTCAAGATACAACTGTTCCATTTTCCAGATAACACAAATACACTTGTTAGAATTTATATGCATTATACATATATATTACATAGATAGTGTGTATACATATATAGTGTTTGTACAGGTAGATAAATACATACATATACATGGGTGTGCGTCTGCATACAAATCCACACTGATGTATTGTATGCAGTATGTACTGGTCTTGCTGGATGCTGATAGCTAAAGTGGAGATAGTTGGGTGTATATTCTCCATCTTTTCCAATGGACTTTTGAGCATAGGGATCCCAGCCTCCATCATCGTACACCTCTTCATCTCCCCTTTACGGCTTAGCCCAGTGCCACGTCCATAGTAGGCACTTAAAAAAATCTATTGAATGAAGGAATGCTGTTTTATGGAATATTAAGCACACTATTTTTCCTTGGTTAAACTTGGAATACAGAAGAAAAAACTGTGCTAATGAAACTGTGAGGTTCTTTGCAAAAAAAAGAAAAAAGTTGCCACAATCTCAAGTGTATGAACCTTGATTCCGTCAACATGCATCTGCCTTCTCAGCTTGTTGCCACAGATGATTGCCCTTTACTGACAAAGATGCTAACATGGGCTGGGAACAACATCTTTTGAGGAAAAGAGTCCAGAGAGATCATTCTCACTACCTCTGTTTACCCAACAGAACATTAAAGAAGTGAGGAAGTATTCCAGAGTTATGAAACAATCCTTCCACAATTCAATGATAGTGTAACAAATTTGTCAGAACTAGAGAAAGCCAGGAGACTTGAGTGATATTCTTGTGGTGCTCATATTTTTATACTTATTAATCCTTGTCACATTTTGTGATGTTTACTTTAAAAGAAATAACCTAATAGCTGAATAGTCAAATATCACAATGACAGAAAAAAGTACAGCAGAATCCCATTAGAATTATCCTGTTACATGACTTTGAACACCTCATAGGACAGATTGTCCCTTAAAACACAATTATCTACTGCAGTCTATAGTCTGAGTTTTGGTCTGGCTCCAGTAAATAGTCCTACAGAAGGGTTCTACTAACAATCACAATTTATTCCAAGAAATGTACGACTGAAAACTGTTGAACTAATGACATGTCCAACCTCCATGACCGTCCAAATAAAAAAGTGCATTTTATGGCAGAAACTGGACTGACATTCTCCTTGAAAGTAGGATGCTATTGACTGTTACTCAGAAATGGAACAGGAGGAAAAAAAGGAGGAGCAGTTCTCCCACTGGGGGAGAGAGAATTTCACCTCTTAGCTATGTCATTTTGAGTCTCCTACTCTTACCCTTGCCCCAGGAAAATAGAGTAGATTTACTACTAGGTCATAACAAAATTCTTTACTGTCCCCACTCCAACGTTGATACTCAAGCTTCCTGAAGAAAAAATATCATAGGGAGGTGAGAATACTCACTGTTCTCATATTGCCTCTTATATATATTCTGCCTATATGTGTACACATATTTTGCATTTTAGTGCTATATCATTCTTACCCCATATGCAAAGATAAAATAGCTTTTGATTGCCAACTTCATCATATACCAACCTTCACAACTCATGACAGACCTGACACTGCATCTTTTGGGCAGAGGTTGATGAAGATTCTGGATAAAGATAGTAGGTACTATGGGTAATATTGATAAAATGGGACCATTCTTCTTCATGTATTTTCCTGTTACTACATTCTCAATATCACATATCTATTTTTTTAAAGTTGCGAGAAATGAGATTAGGTCAACTTTTATGCATTTTAAAAGAGAAACTTAATTTTAAAAATCTTGAGTCTGATAACTGGATATATCCAGTCTAGAATGTTTATTGAGCTGACAAGGGACACTGAACTAAACCATCTCCTTTTAAATAGCTATGCTTATGTGATTCATTAAATGCACACAAGAAAAATTTTGAAAGAAACACTTGTAAGAACTTGAGTATTACTGGAAGGCATGATGACCCCTTTTCATGGCCTGATAGTGGAAAGTATATCCCTTTTCAATTGTCTTTAGCATTTCTTGCTGTTCTCTAGGTCTTGTTTATTATTACTTCTGTAACTAGTTTGTATGTGAAACTGAAATGAAGTGCATTCATTCCTCTCATTCCCTTTTGCTTAACTTAAGGGGAAGCTTCTTAACTATTACAAGCATTCAGAACAGCACTCTCAGATTTCTGGGATTGTACTTATCAATACAGGAGTTCATTGACATCCTTGAGGGTGTGCTTCCCTCCCGCTGCCCCCCAGATGCCTGTATAATCCCAAATGCAGCTATGAAGTCCCTACTAAGGAAACATTCTGATCTCCTCCTCTTGCAATGGCCATGCTCATTGCTCTTAGAACAATGTTCTTTAAAATTGACTCCTGTGTGACAGCTGCTACTTAGGTGGGAAACAGCTGCTAACTTTTCCTCCTGCAGCTCTAGACTCTATAAGTAGAACATTTGAGACTTCTGCCCTTGACCTAGAGGATATGGATCTGTGGTGAAGTGACCAGTTGATCTGGGGCATCAAGACCTCATTTCATTCCCCAAGCTTGACTGGCCACAACAGCCAATCTCTTAGGTTGACACTTGACTACTATCCTTCATCATGGAGAATCTGACTCAGGAATGTTGAACTTGACATCACCAGTGGGATAATTTGTAGTGAAAATGTTGAATGAGATTAGATACAGCAAAAGCTTGAGCTTGAGATTCTGTAACTATGGATGTTGTGAGACAATATCTATTCAGTCTAAACCTCTAGAGATGGAAAACAGAGAAGAAAGTAAGGAAAGAATGAATGGAGGCAAAAAAAAAAAGAGAAGAAATCACTGGTAGCTTTCTACATAGGCTCACAATATATATCAATTTAATTGATTTGTTGCTCAAGGGTTAGCCAGTAATATGCTTACTGGTTTCTCTTTTGGTTTGATGGAGATCAAAGACAATCAATTAAATTTTTAAGAGTTGACCTAGTTCAGGGGTTCATAAGCTGGGGTCTGAGAACTTGTTTTTAAAAATTATTTTAGCAACTGGATTTCAATATAACTGATATCTTTTGTAATTTTGTTTATTTTAATTTATACATTTAAAAAGATCATTTGAAGAAGGGATTGGAAGACTTCACCAGTTCACCAAAGTGGGTCTGTGACACAAAGAAGATTAAGGACCCAGGGCTTACTGGGACAAATAAGTAAGCTAACATGTATTCCACAAGACTGTAGGGACAGCTCATTGAACAGTGCCATAAATATTCTTGAGAAAAGATGGTATAAAAAGATAATTTAAGTAATGAGTAATTATTAGGTTAGTCATTTTATTACCATGAATTCTGATTTTTCAGGTAGAAGTGAGTGGAAATAATACCTTCAAACGAATGTGGTAAGAGCTAGTGTGTCTTAGCTCAGACTGGCAACTCTGTCAGAGTGGGAGGCTTGGAGGGTAATGGGATGGCAGAAAAGTATGGCACTTTTTTCCCCACGTTGGGCAACTGCAATCCCAGATCCTCAGGTCAAACTTATTTTAAGTTTAAGCCAATGACCAGGCAGAAAAGACTATTTGCTATATAAGATTTTCATTAATTTTTTCTTCATTTGTAGGTATTTCCTCAGTTTCATTTTAAAACATGAGCTGTTGGAGCTAAATGCTGACTAACTTATATAGGGTAAAATGATTACCTTTCATGACATACCTCTTAACCACCTCCTACCTGCTTTCCATCATAAATAAACCAATTGAGAAGATTTCCTATAAATGTGTATGAGAAGTTGCTCTGAAAGAAATGTTCACTGGATATAAAAAAACTGAGCGGAAGATGAAATTTTTGGTCATTAATTAGTTACTGATATCTCTTCCCCCACAGGACAAAAAGAGGTGACAGGGACCTGAGAGTGTGTTTCAGTTTAAAGTCCATGAGACTTAGGGTGTATCTTTCTTTGAGAATTTCATCTTCTATGCTGAAAACCCACAGCAAGCAAAGCTGTGACAACTGGGGCTTATGGAGATTTCTAAAGCCAGTTGGAACTCTTTCAATTTGGGAAAAAGAAATTTCCTTCAGTTAATGGAAATTTAATCGACAGAGGTGTTGGCCAAATGATCTTTTTGGAAATATGTTAAATATGTAAGAAGAAAATTTGAATGGTTCAGATTTTGCTGAAGATATGGCAGTGTCCCTAGTGATTTGTGCAGAAACTATGAAGAGTTTAACATGTAATAAAACTGCACGAGTTGACAGATTTAGACAGCTGGTTTATTCACGAGAAGTTCACATTTTGTTAATGTCACCCACGTTGAGTAGGGAAAGATTAGGTGGTAAGGTCAATTTACAAAAAAATGGTTGTCAGGACATTTTCTTAATTGTCAAACTTTTTTGTGATGGAATTTAGCACAGGGGCTAGGAAGAGAAAGCATTGGAGACAAAAGACTGCTCTTAACCTACAGATGCAAGCCGTTGCAGGGTTCATGGCAAGATTTGTCACACCATTGGGCCAATGAAGTGTTAGACTAGTAGGGACCACCCCTTTTCTGGGGTAAGAGGGCAATTTGGTCTCCATGCTCATTTAATCCCAAGACGTCTTTGAATAGACTATCAATTGAATCTAAATCATGCAAAATTATGCATGCACTTTTTAATGCAGGGTATTGTTCACCAAGCTCTGGACCAAGATTTCTCAACCAATTTCCATTTGCCATGAGGTCACTGGAAACTGAAGCATCATATATGGAAGACAAATGCTGGGGACTTAACGCATCCTTTTGCATTGTGGTCTAGTTATAAAAGCTCCCTGGCTTTAATTACAGAGCTCTCATTTTAAAACAACAGAGGAATACCGCCTACCAAGACACTGTTCCTCACTCTCCCCTCCTCCTCCTTTACCACCCCCTCTCCACCCCAATCAAGGCTTATTTTTCTAAAGGTGAGAAGTGGAGCACATTTGAAAAGCCAGCCTGCATTGCCTAGTTTACAATACAGTACCCAGGACTCAGAAAGAACAGGTGTTTACAGGAACACCAAGGTGGGAGCATGCTCATCATAGTAGATTTTTTTTTTCAGTAGTGCAAAGAAACCTAATCTATTACAATCCAAACATGACAAGCTGGCCACTTAAAAACCATTAAGAAAAGGCCAACCAGTCAGAAGATGTCTTTCTCAGGTTTAAATTAGAGTATTTCATTTCTTCAAAAATCTGAACAATACATTTACAGAAGATTTATTGATACATTAACCAAAGTGAAGGTTTCCATGGCATCCTGGAGGGACACTTACATGAAAAGTCCTATTTGGCAAGAATTCATTACGTAAAGAGCTTTCCAAGATTGGTTCAGGACAAGCTCTTCTCCAGGAGAGTTCCACGCGGTGTGAAATTGGCACAGTTCTAATCCCATACAATCTGGGGAGTCCTGCTATGGTGAAAAGCACTTTACAAATGTCTACTGCTGGAATTTTATAATGACTGGTTGTTTTCTTGCTTTTTTTCATCCCGTCGTGAAAGATTACATGTTGACCCAAGGATACATGGCTAGCTTAGATCCACAGCACATTAAAGAGCGTGTTTGCTCTCTCACTCCCCGTCATTCCAATTAAGTTGGTGAAAAATGTAACTTTAGAATTTTACAGGACATGGTAAAGCGGTTTCATCTAGGTGATGTCTATATTATAAAAATAAAATAAAATAATATAAATATGTAACATGAACCCAGTGCCTATTGTTAAATAAAATATACAATAAAAAACAGACCTTTTAGGATGGTTGGTTTTGAAATATGCTGATATAATTTAATTATAAAACACTGGAAAACAATCTTGAGATTAAGCTGGAATAACCCGATTTCTATGCCAATAAAAAGGTAAGTGCATAACATTCTGTAATGCAGTACATTGATGAAGGTGAAGATTACAATTTTATATCAAGTTGTCCAATTAGAAATGTATCAAGGAGTTCTGAAACATTATCTTATCATATAGTCCTATTTTCAAATGTTGCTTTTTTAAAGAAAAGGATTAAATCCATCAATTTATACAGTATAATGTTTCAAAACCCCATCTTAAAAATTGTTCTTAGTTATTACAGACACAAAATGGCTGGGATGTCAAAGAATCTATTCTGGCGACTTAAAAAATGTTCTTTCTCGGTGTACAGTGGATTCACTGTGTTAACTAGTCCGTAAAAAGAAATGTAGTATATAATAAATCCACCAGGAAGCAGTCACACTTGTGGGACTGAGGGTAGGGGATGGATGAGTGTGTGTACACATGTGTGTATATATCCAAATATATTACGATACATGTAACATATATACAGATACATACGCAAACAGCATACCTACACACACAGTATCTGCATGTTTTTGGAAATGATTTTTTAAATTAATATAAAAGGGAATGAAATCACAGGAGTTTGTAGCAGGATAACAGTCTTTTCATTTTGTTTCTTTTTTTTTAAATGACAGGATTAAAAATAAATGCCCATCAGGAAGGAGAATTCGGAAAGTCCCCGAAACTATACAATGTAACTTGTTAGATCCAGCAAATAGGATGTCATGTCAATGATCTGATCAAGAATACCTGCCCTGGTCACTCTGCGGATGTTTCTATCCACTTGTTCACACTGAGGTCCCAGGTAGCCTTTTTTACATAGGCACTTATTTGGTCTAACACAAACTCCTCCATGACGACAGGCTGGCTCACATTTTGCTGGAAAATAAAAGGAAGAAAAACAAATTCTGTGAATGTAGAAATAGAGCAATAAAAACTCACTGCTGATAGGAGATTGTCTCAAAAATATACAAACGGTGTTTTGTGATTTGAAATTATTGTCTTTTTTTTTTTTTTAAAGGATGCAGGCTGTGAATCTCTGTACCTTGCCCACTCTGGATCTACAGGGGCTACTCGTGGATCTGACCCCACTGATCAGCATGGGAGCTTTAAACTACTGTTACCTTTCACTCCTCCTTAGCAATCTGGTGGTCGACTGGTCCCAGGGTTTCACCATATTCATACTCAGTTTACTATGGACATCCAACTGTCATGGGCATCCTTAGCTCAAAAGATTCACCAGCCTCAGCCTCCCCTGTTGCTGGGATTATAAGGTATGTGTCACCATGCACAGAAACCATATTTTAGAACCATGAAACTATTTCTGAAGAAGCAAGATTCACTCAGGAACTTCCCTCCTCCTAAAAAAAGTCTCCCTGGTAAATCACCTGCCTTTTCTAATGGGAACTCCACAAAGAAATTCCTCTTTTATCCCTGTTGGGACACTAAGGGACTAGTTATTCAACTGTGTGCTATATTTTTCAAATTAAACTTTAAAGCTCAAAGCAGAGGAGTTTGCATTTCACCAGGCCTCTGTTCCCATTTGTGGGGGTGGCAGTCAAAAGTTGACTGTGATAAAACCTTCTATCCAATCATTAACACATAGACTTGATTTCTTCCCCTGCTCTCCCCTAACCCTGACCCTGAACTTCAGGGATACTCTACTACTGATGTATGTGTGTTTGTCTTTCGTTGCCAAAGAGGACCATGCCGTCAGAGAAATAATGACATGATTTGCACTTGACTTTGTTTTGAGTGAGGGAGGGCTGTGCAGGTCACTAGCCTCACTTCTCCAGAGTTATCTGAATCCAGTGACCAGATATTCATCAGGATGACTGGAGATGACCCAGGATGAGGCAACTGGGGTTAAGTGATTTGTCCAAGGTCACCCAGTTAGTGAGTGTCAAGTGTCTGAGGTGAAATTTGAACTCAGGTCCTCCTGACTCCTGCACTGATGCTCTATCCATTGCACCACCTAGCTGCCTCTTTAGTACTGATAGTTACTTTAGAAATAGCAATGAAGGAGGCAGATTAGGCATGTCTAACTATGGTCTTTCCTAACAGGGTGAATTTTGGGATGGGAGTCAATATAATCTTCCCTGAGAGGGCTCAGTGGGAATATTTAAACCTTGATCGTACTTTAAATCCTGACTCCCCTACTCTGCAGACAATATTATTCATGCCTTTTCAAATGCTAGTGTTCAGATAAGCTGCTGATAGTGTGGGCGCTCATACCCAGGGAGGAAATGATATAGAAAAAAGTTATAGTTCCTTCCCCCAAAGTTGGGAAGACGAACATATAGGGATATATTTGTACAGACACTTCTCTCGTTGGAACAAGAATACCAATCTGCAGATTTGTTTACACGTAACAAATATCTCCATTGGGTTCAGCACATCAATCTTTTAAATATCATTTAGTCATTATTTCTATAGAAGTTATGTGCTTTGTAGATAAAGGCTAAAACAATGAACTTCACTAGATGAATTTATTAATTAAAAATTCCAAGTTCACATGAATTTTAGCATTTTTTTATTTAGGACTTATTTCCTTCTTGTTTCAAAAAAAAAGTTTGAGGTGCTTTACAGATATTAGCATGATGTAAAATTGGGACAAAAAGGGAAACGACAACAACAGATCTCACTAGGCACCTGATACGAGCTGATTACTACAGTGGGGGCTGAAATGGACTCTGACAGAGAAAAATGGGAAATATGGCAGCCAGTTGAAGATCGTTTTGAGTATTAACTTTATTGATAAGTTGCCAAGCATTTATTAAGTGTTTACTGTGTGCCAGGGTCTGTGATACGCCTATGGAAGGCAAGAAAATAGGAAGGAGGAAATATCCAGAGGTAGAAAAATTTTAGACAGACATGGGACCATTTTAGACAGAACAAAGCTTTTGGTTTCCTTGTCTCTTCTTAAGTCATTTGGTTTTGCTTTGTTATATGCTAAGGTGTTATGCAAGATTTAATTCCTTACTGTATTCATCTATTTGATTATTTGTTTTTATGAGCAGTAATTATATTTATAATGCATTTTAAAAGTTTTATCTCATTCTAAATATTAGGTTAACATCGACTGTAACAGGATGAATCCTTAAAATAAATAAAAGACATTCAAAGAGGTTTTGGGTAAAAGGAAATTTCACGAGTTTTCTATCTGAAATAAAAGTAAAATCCAATTTAAATTAGGAGTTTTATTTTTATTGGCAAGACTCAACCTCAATATTTGGACTTCTTTTCCTCTAATAGTTTGTTTTTCTTTTCTAAGTCACACATGACTTCAAGTCTAACACAAATGCATACATTTCTGCAAATCTCTGAGTTTTAGCTAATTTATTCTTGCATATAATTTAAAACCAAATTAAATTAGTTTGACCAGAAAGAAAGAAAATGATGGATGGAAGGAAGAACTATCCAGAGGTATCCCTTTCTCGTGTATAAAACCACATGATATCACATTTGTGAATTTTTCCTCAATTTCCCATCATTAACATTAGCCCACATCTTTTGAATCATCTGTATGTAACCCCCAAGTCCAAGCTAAAGTATCACTCTGTGACAGTGAATGATTGGGGAAAGCACAGATTTGTGGAAGAGCCAGTGTAGGGATACGGCCCTTGTGTTCTCTTTCTAAATGGAAGGAAAACAAATGGATAGGAAATGAGCAACTATACCCACCCACCATGCTGGGCCAGTATATTGACTTTCCTACCTTCTGAAGCAGACATTGGCTTGTGTGTGAAATCTTAAAATTTGTAATGGAAAAGACTTTAAAAGTTATCCTAGTCAGATTCCATCCTCCGTAAATCCTCTCATTACAGATAAGGCTGGCTTACAGAAATGTAGAATTCAGCCCATGAAAATAAGGGAAATGTTTCCTTTCTAAACCTTGAAAAAGAGTATCCTTTGAAGCTTTTGCAAATTGGCAAGTGCCGTTTAAGCTTTAGAAGTTTCTAGAAAAAAATGACTGGAGTGGAATTACCGAGTTTGTGAGAGTCCTGTTCTCCACATAAGATGCACCTCTTTCTCCCCATTCCTATTCCAAACCCTTGCAGTTATGGTGAAATACTAACCAATTCTGCAGAAGTCACCCTCCCAACCTGGACTACAGCAGCATCTTCCTGTAGGGGTGCAGTAACCGTTTCTACAAAGCCGAGAGCATTCTGACGTTAGAGGCTGTACAGGCTGAATGGTGGGTCTGCATTCCTCAGGCATTAAAGGTCTGCAGAAGACAAATAAACACAAATACAAGACGAATTTGTATTTCCTTTGAAAAGCTAGTCTTGGAAAGAAAGCCAATGATTTCATAACTTAAGAAAATATGACTTTTTAAAATTTTGTTCTCCACAGAAAACTTTGTTTTTAGGGATCCATTCATAAAGATTTACAGCTTTTCATTAAAAACAAACAAACATGCTTACCAGCAAAAGAAGCCTATTTTAAACTATATGAATTTTAAAAAATATAGTAAATATTTTAAGGATCTCTATTTTGAAACATTAATTTTCATGATTCTAACAGCATATTTCTATCATATTAATACTTAAAAAAATTTGGTAGCCAAGAATGTTCTGCCAATTTCACTTATTAAAACTGAGATTTGGAGAAAATTAGGGAAAAAAAAATTTCAGACCTGTAAATATTTTATAAGTGCCATGGGAAACTTTTACCAGTCATTGTCACACAATATTGAATAAGAAATGAAAAGTAGAAATGAGCCCTAGATGGCTGGATGAATTGGCTGTTTCAATTTTTATTTATTATTTTTCAAAGTGACTTGATTTCTTTTGGTCTCATCAATGGTTTAATCCAACTGGGTGTCAGGTTTTTGCATGATAACTTTAACTATGATCAACCAACATATAAGACAGGCAAGGAAATACCAGCCTGATTCAATGTTAATAATGTATTATTAGCTCATGTTAAAAGGCAGTCCAATATTAGTCATAATAAGTATAAAATTAGCCTTGAATAGAGGAGATCTGTGATTTCATGAGGGGGATAAACTAGTATGAAAACTTCTTTCTCTGATCCTTTCAGGACTTAGCAGATAGGTTCTCTGAGTTGCCTTAGGCACTTAAGAGGTTAAATGACTTGCTGAAATCTCAAAGGCTGAATCTGAATCCAGATCTTCCCAGGGCCAAGCCCAGCACTTTATCTAGATGGGTTCTAATATTAATACCACATAATTAATTATTATAAATGATAGCACCCATTAGAATAATTCAGGGTAATATCCTAGCTAATGATTACTATGATTAATAATGACAGAGGCAGAAGAATGGTAGAAGTGGGTGAGAATATTTTTATTTCTAAAGTTGTAGACTTTTAAATTTCTCAGCAATTGCCTATCTTTATGGATGAGACCAAAACACTGTAGGAAGAAACTCTTTTACAGAAGACCTCCTTGGTGCTGAAATAAAACGCAGCTATTCTCTCTGAGTCAGATTGGAATCATCTCTTACAAGTGACTGCTGCCTAACCTTTGAAATCAAATGAGCAACCCCTCCACTTTTTATCAGTCCCTGCAACCTGGCCCCCCACTCCTGTAAGAATGCAGCATTCATTTAACTAATATAAACAAGAAATTTTCATCACTATCCCAAATGACCACCCCCAGGATGACCAGCCCTGTTGCTATGACTCCTGGAGTTCCATAACAAAGAAAACACACAAGGTGATAATTATAGGTCAAAACTCCCACAAGAGGTAAATTATAGAGCCATGCAGAGATAAGCAAGCCAATTAAACCACGCCGACTCAGCTCCCTTAAGACATGTTACTTTTTTATGTTCCTGTGGCAATATTAACAGCAGCGATAATAGCACTCAGAATAATATGGAATTTAAACAATGCCTCTGGGCTATTTCTATACTGGCTCAGAGGATTATTTTATTTGCAAAATTGCTAAAGACCATGGGGCTCTTCCCTTCCCCCAAACGTCCACCACGTCTCTGCCAACGGCATTCTACTTCTAGTGTGCTTTTCAAGTAAAACATCTGATGCTCTCAGAGACTCCAAGATCCTATGCTTTGTAATGATAGTTCTAGATGAAAAGCACCTAAGGAATTCCCTAGCATTAATTACATTTTCATTCTCAAGTCCTTCCTAATCATTTTCTCTGTGATTCCTCAGAGAGGCAACTTCCTTTTCAGGGACTGGAAAAAGCATTAAGTGCCCATTATGCTAAGGGGACTAGAAAGCGTGAGTTGGCCAAAAGATGGTACTAGTCATGTGGCTCAACATTTGACATATTTTCTGTCTGCTGAATATCTCTAGGGGCTTGTGTCCCACTGGAATAGAGCTGGGGATCTTCCTTGATCTGTTCATCTTCTGGAGACTATTCTCCCTGAGTATCTGACACCACGCTTTTGGGTTTCTTTTTCTACCTTCTTGATCTTTGCAGGTTTATGATCCCAGAGGTCTACTCTGGGCCCCATACTCTTTTCTTCCTACACTTTCAGAATCTCATCAATTCCTGTGGATTCAATTCTCATCTGTATGTGGATTATTCCTGTATCTACACTTTCAGCTCTCATTTTGATTTGGAGCTCCAGGGTCACATCTCCAACTACCTGTTTGATACCCTCTACCTGAGCATCCCATGGATGTCTTAAACTCAACATATCTGAAAAAAATCCCTCATCATCTCTCCCAATAAACCTTTTTTACTCAGTTGTGTCTGACTCTTCATGAATCCATTTGAGGTTTCCTTGGCAAAGACACTGGAGTGGTTTGCCATTTCCTTCTCCAGCTAATTTTCCAGATGAAGAAACTGAGGCAAACAAGGTTAAGTGACTTGCTCTGGGTTACACAGCTGTTTCTTAGGCTGAATTTGAACTCAGGAAGACAAGTCTTCTAGATTCCCAACCCAGTACTCTTTCCACTGTACCACCTTGCTGCCTCCCAACATGCTTTTGCATGACTCATCCCCTAAGCCTGAAATGCTCTCCCTCCTGATTTATACTTCTGGGAACCCTTCCCTAGTTTCCTTCAAAGTTTAATTCAAAGGCTACCTCTTTTGAGGAATCCTTTTTCTGGATCCTCCTGGGTTTTAGTGACCAGTGCCCCCATCAATTTGGATTTGTTTTGTAAATACCCTGTATTTTTTAATTTGTGAACTTGTAGCCTTTGAGGCCTGGAAAAGTGGGCTAGAGACAGATTGTAAAGGGTTAAATGTCAAGTTGAAGGATATGTCTGTACACTTAGCATAAAACACACAATAATGTGACGTTTACAAAGTTTGAGACATAGTTTCTGAATAATTTAATCATTTTGTTAATAAAGCTGGCATGCTTATTAATAAAAGGATAGTCTTTTGGCTATCTCTCTTAGACCAGACCCCTCATGAGAGTAGGCTCACAGTTTATATGGCCTTGGAAGAGTAGGTGTTCATGAGGATGGCAATCAACTCAGATGGTTAACAATTAATGAGAGAATGGTCTGTATTATGAGTGTCTTGGGGTATGTGACTTGGTTCACCCAAATCTTGGTCAAAGAGACATATCAATTTCCATATCACCCGTCTGACAGTAGGGAGAACCAGCATTTCCCCAGACCTGTCTGAGTAAACATCATGAACAGGAATCTTCCCATCTGCCCAAACTTTGAATTTCTTTTACTGTCTGATTAGATATTGACCTGGGTAAATCTCTGAGAAAAATTTACCACACTGGTTGATTTCTGGATGAGGAAGTAGAAAAGTGGAAAAAACTTGGTCCCAGCATAATAATTAGTTATTAAATATAAGAGAGAAATAATGATTTCTCTTGATAAATACTTGTTAATTAATTGATATGTTTAAGTATGGTTCTAATAAAGATTCTCTTATATTTGTCATAGAAGAATAATTGCAATGTGGCCTCTAAGAGCTTCTGAATTGGCTTTTTTAAATCTCAAAAAGCTTTTCATCAGTTCATGAATATCCATGTTTATATATCTAACCTTGCAAATGGAAATCTTTAAAAGATTTATGATTTCCACAGTTTGGAGAATTTAGTTAATAATGTCCTTCTTAAAGGGAAGAGAACTTGAGGGAGGTTTACTGGGTGGGTCTCCTGTGGTGAATTCATGGGAAGACATGGACAGATGCTGGACAAGAGAGGCTGAGAAGAACGAGATCTGTATTGCTGGAAGGATTAATCTTGTCACAGAGAGCACAGATCCAGAGGAGACTTGGCAAATTTAATAACCACAGACTCAATGAAGTCCTGAAGAATTAGATAAGTCCTAGGGAGTTGCCAGAGGTATACCAGGTTAACTGACTTGTCTGGGATCACAAAGGAGAGAGAGGAGGGCTGTAACCCAGGTCTTCCTAATTCTGAGTCTGAACACTCTAACTCCCATGCTACATGGCCTTAGACATATTTGTCTTCCACTAACGTCTTTCTCTGATGCTTCATCAAGGCATGAAGGAGACTATGGAATACATATGTATTGTCTGGCAGGTCCTGGCAAGCAAAAGAGTTCTGAGTATAGAAGCAATAATTTTCTTCATGTCTGCGACCAAAAGGATTCATTGAGCCAAGAATGGAGAGGTCTAGCACTGAAATTATTTAATTAATAATAATAATGATGATAGCAGCTAGTTTCTAGAAAATGTTAAGGTCTTGCAAAGCACTTTACACACACTGACATCTAGGAAACCTCAGAAGAAGAGATAGCTATGCAATCATTTTGACAGATGAAAGCAATTCATAACCACTCTCTACAAAGGCAGTTTGCTTCAGTACATTTTACTGAGGGAGAAGACTTCCTTAACTACACATACACACATAACAGAGCTAGCATTTACCGAATATCTTAAGGTTCGCCAAGTATTTCCTATAGATAAGGAAATTGAGACTGAGAGACATTAAGTAATTTATCCAGACTCATATATCTAGTGTCTGGGCTCAAGGAACTGAACTCAAGTCTTCTTGACTGAGTTCAGTGCTTTCTATCTACTATAGCACCTCGCTGCCTACATACAAATCATTATGTTTGTATAATACTTAGTTGATAGCTGCAATCAGACTTGGATCAAGTTCCAAACTCATTTATGATGGAATACAATTAATTTCCATTTTAGATGAGTAGATACTGTCACAGCCAAAACATTCACTGCTTCACAGTCAACTTTGTAGATAAGAACCTTTTTCATCACTTAAAGCACTCCAGAGTGCCTGTTTGAGCCATTTTCATGGCCCATGGAACAAGTTATTCTCACTGACCCATTGTGTCAGGGAAAGTTTTCAAGTGCTTGGAGGAGACATCTCCCAACCTCACCAATGGGTTTGTCTGTAAAGTACTATAAAAATGCCAGCTGGATGTGTGGCACCCTGTGAAATTTCTATGGAGGTGGGGGGGGTGATCAGTAAGTCACATGCCTAGCTAGCTCTTCCTCTCTGTATTTTCCTAGATGCCAGAATCCAGAGATATAGCATGACTAAAGGTGTGATGCAGATTATAAGTGATAGAAGATGAGTGATCCATTTAGCTTGTGGTTCAAATAACTTTCCTCCAGCTTATGCCCAATTGAGTGAAGCTCAAGGGATATAAATAAAGCATCACTTAGCAGATGTGGGAGGTGGTGGGGAGATCCATTGATGAAATCAAACTGGATACAGTTTGAAAGCTGTAGCACTAACTAGTAATTGTGGTAGGAAAGATGATAAGTCAGAGAGAAAGAAGGAATCCCACAGAACATTTTTCTTTAGAGCTGGATAACTGTCCCTTTGTCTCTTTGCCAGACTCCTAATCTTCCTTGATGTTTCATCCACATCAAGCACTCGAATATTTAGATTCATATAGATAAGTGAATATCCATCCCCCGTGCCCGATTTTGTCTGTTACTCAATGCCCCAGATTCACCATCCATGCCTGTTTGTATACATAAGATCATAGATACATAAATCTAGAGACTGCAAGAACCACAGAAGACAACTAGTCAGCCATCCTCATTATACAGATGGGCAGACCAAGGTCCAGAGAGAGGAAGACACTCAGGTGGTACGTAATAACTGGGTTTTGAACACAGGCACTCATTCTGAATCTGATGCTCTTTTCACTGTATCATATGTTCATCAACATTTGTTTATGGAAGTGTAGTGTCTCTAGGTTGCCTTAACATGGCTATGTCTGTGGAGTAGAAGCCTTGGAAGGTCCTACTAAGCTGTCATTAACTCCAGCGGCTGCTGCCTGAGAACCAGGCTCAGCATGGGTGGGCTCACCAGCAGGTGATCAATTCTTTGGCTATGACAACCCATAAAACAGAAAAATGCAGAATGGCCCTCAGTCTTGGGTGGCCTCTTTCCATTTCTTATGTGATAATAGCAGAGTAGTAGAAAAAGACACAGAGGGTACTAAGGATAACAGAAGTTTTCGACAATCTAGACACATGAATTCATTTAGAGAGTGGGGTTCTTAACCTTTTCTATGTCATGGACCCTTTTGGAACTGTGGTGAAGCCTGCGGACCCCTCTCTTAAAAGTATGAAGCAAAATACATAATATTTCACAAGAAACCAATTATGTTAGAAGAGCTATGAAAATATTTTTAAAATTTATGGTATATCTAGCATATATCTACCAGCAAGTCTAATAATTACAGTAATTTTGAAGCAGTGATAAGCTTAAATGATGCTTTGAGGTCTCTGACAACTGTAATGCTATGTTATAAAAATATCTGTGATTTCGATTGGTGATAAAGTCACAGGTATTACTATAGCTTGTTGCCTGTGTTCAAAACTAAAAGAAATGCTAAATTTCTGTTAGAGGCTAGTGAAAATAAAGATTTTAATTTTTTCCCATCTGTGGAACCCTTGTGGATATCAGGTGAAGAACCAGTGATATGGGGAAAGTCCTCCAGCACAATGAATAGACACTTTGTGAAGGATTTATGGGAAGGTATAGGTAAGAATCATACAAGAATAATGATGCATGGATGACACGCTATTGGTGTCATGGGAAGAACTATCCCCCTGATGAGATCATGTATTTACTGATATGTTAAAATTTAAAATGCAGATCTTGTGGAGTTCTTTTTACTGTGAAATTTTGACTTAAACTCTTGGTAAGATTATTTTTTCATTGAAAGTTGAATGATTTGCTCTATTTACATATGCTCCATATAATTTTTAAACATTATTAATCCATTTTGGATGATAAAATACTTATTTTATTTAGCTTATTTATAATTTGGAAGGATCTATCAGTAATACAGGCACCACCCCCCTGCATTTGATCTAGAACCTTGGTATTAAATTTTTGCTATTGCTGTTTGGTTCTCTGATTTCACTGATAGAAAAAACTCTGGGTGTGGAAACTACCTTCCCCAAAACAGATCAGTAATAATCTATACTTTATAGTCTTTGGGAATTGAGTAGAATTATATATCATATTATACATATTTTATAATATATACAATAACATATATTATACACATTATATAATATATATTAAACATTCCATAGAATATTTAAAATATATTTTATTAATTACATTTTAATGAATAACTATTATCAATTAATCTTAATAATATTATTGTATTATACCGATATAATTATTATAATTAATTAATTACTATTATTTGATTGAGCATCTGGGCAAATTTGACAGCCAACTCTCATGACCCTCACCATCTTGCTCTTTTTTTTTTTTTTTTTGCTTTATGTCTAGAGTTATAACTAGAGAAGGAAAACTGGGATTTTCCCCTAGAGTACAGAAATGTAAAGGAGTGGTATCAGTACTTTTGGTCATTTAGCAGCATGTAAATAATTGAGTTTAACATCTAATTAGTAAAAATAATTAGTTAAAATGGGAAGCAACCACACGAAAGCTTCTTTCCTCTCACAGCTACACCTTCCCTACTGTTCCCACATGAACTCATGGCTGCCCTGGTCCTTTCTGCACTGTTCCTTCCCTCCTCCTCCCAAGTAAATTAAAGACCCATTTTCTGATTCCTCCGGCTCAGTTTCTCCTGGAACCACCATTTCAAGGACAGTGCCCTGGTCAGCCTTGTTCACAACTCTATCTGACTCTCGGAACTTCTTGCTCTCTTCTCACCCCTTCCCCTGCTGTTCATATTTTCAGCTTCCTTTTATATATTGTCTTCCCATATTAGAATGTAAGATCCTTGTGGGCAGACTGCTTTTCTTTTCACTTGTCTCTGTACTCCCAGTGTTTAGCACATTGCTAGGTACATAAGTGCTTAGTAAATATTTGGGGACTTGATTGAACATGCACATTATTAATACATACAACAAGGTATGCTATACTAATTATGTCTTAGCATTCATTCAAAGCACTGGACCAGTCTGAATGGTTTAATGAACAGTGTAGGTCATTAAGAACTTTCCTTTAATATTTAAACAAAGGTCTCAGAATCTTTATTTCTACTATTTGAAGTCAATAGGCAGTTTTCTAGGCAGATATGTTTTTAGTTTTGGAGTCTGAGGTCTAAAGTTTATTGCTATCTCCATATCCCCCACATTTACTTAAACCAGGAACATGTATTTCTTAATCCCACTGAATATGAGAAACAGACAAGGCTTTCTGTAGAAAACTGCGCAAGCCTGTCACTCACTCTCTCTCTCTCTCTTTCTCCCTCCCTCCCCCCATCACACCTTCCCTCTCGTTTTCAACAATTCAAATATCTCTTTTGAAAAAACCTGTCTTGGATTTCATTTTACAGGATCACAATATTTGCAATATTTCTTTTAAATAAGGGAAGTGATAATCTTCTAATTTTCACCATGGCCACAAAGAGGAAAGAATGGAAACATGAGAAGAATAGTCAATAGCAAGCAAAGTATGTGGCCAAAGGTACGCCAGCACAGGGATGTCAGGTATCTTACCCTTTTTGGTAAAAAACCAAAGACAAACAAGTTTATTTCTAAATAGTTTCATTAAAATATTCAGTGTACTATTAGATCATAGGATTAGAGTTTGAAAGGACCTTAGGAGTCATTACGTTCAGCCTCTTTATTGCAAATTAGGGAACTGAAAGCCCTGAGATGTTTGTCCAAGGTTACGGGTAGTAAATCGTAGATCCGGGATTTGAACACAGGTCCTCAATATTCTTTGTATGGTACCACATTCTCTCCCTGGAGTCATTTCCCAGTACAGTTATTAAAAAAAAAAACATTGTTATAGACTTACTGAAAACGACTTTTAGTAGTGATTGAGAAGTGGCAACTCACCTTCCTATTTTACTTCCTCTGCCTAAGGATATGTGAAATTCTCTAACAATAGTAGCAAGAGGTTTAAAAACATTTAAAGGAAAGAAAGAAAAGAGCTATAAGCAAATGGAAAGTCTATGGAAAACCACCATGGAGGGAGGGTAGCATCATTATAACTACGGACTGACCAGACCTTACAGTGCAGAATAAAACTATAGTGGATGAAAAGATGGAGCTTTCCCAGACCCCAAACTGTATTATAATGTAGCAGTCATCAAAACCATCTGATATTGGTGAATATCATATATTATATGATATATAATATATAGGTGTTATATATATGTATATATATATATATATATATATATAGAGAGAGAGAGAGAGAGAGAGAGAGAGAGAGAGAGAGATCAGTGAAAGACACTAGAGGAGGGTGAATTAGTAACAATGGAATTTAAAAACTTTGATAAACTGGAAGACATAAATTATTTAGGAAAAAATCTCCAATTAAAAACTTCTGGGAAAACTGTTAAGTCATTAATCAAAATCAGACTTAGACTAATACCTTATACCATTTCTACAATGCATTCTAAATGAATATATAATACTATTTAAAAATAGTTGAGAAAAAGATCATATACTTCTCACAACTATGGGTAGGAGATGTATTCTTAACCAAAAGATGGAGGCAATTATAAAAAATAAATTAGATAACTTTTATTATGTGAAACTGAAAGATTTCTACATAAATAAAATCAATGCACCCAGGATGAGAAGGGAAATAGTCAAACGGGAAAAAAAATCTCTATATCAAATTTCTCTGGCAAATGTTTGGTATCCAATTAGGACAATGAACACATATGTATGAATGTATATATGAATGAACACATATGAATGTATGTATTATACATAAATGTGACTAAAAATCATTTCCCAATAGACAAGTGGTCAAATGATAGGAACAGTTTTTAAAGGAATTGCAAAGTGTTCACCACCACGTGAAAGAAAGCTCCAAAGCACTAACAAGAGAAATGTGAATCAAAACGATTTGAAGCTTTACCTCACACCCTGAAAACTGGGTGACAAAAGATAAAAATGGTCAGTTTTGGAAGATAGGTAAACTAGTACATTATTGTGAAGTTATGAATTGGGAGAAGCATTTTGGAAAGCAATTTGGAACGATGCAAATAAAGTGGCTAAAATGTATATATGCTTTGACCAAGAGATTCCATTAGTAGGCTTATGTCACAGGGGGGCCATTGATAAGAAGAAAGTCCCCATATACACTAAAATATTTATAGCAGCACTTTTTGGGGGTAGTAAAGAAATACAAACAAAGCAGATGCCCATCAACTGGGGAATGTCTAAATAAACTATGGTATGTGGATATAACGGAAGATTATTGTCCTGTAAGAAATAATGAATGTGATGAACACAGAGGATGGAAAATTCTACACAAAGTGATGCAGAAGGAAGAAAACAGAACCAAGGAAACAATGCGTACAATAACTATGACAATTTAAATGGAAAGAACAACTACAAATATACATAAAACCTAAAGTAAATGATGCAAAATTATAAAGAGCACACATAGCTTGAAGGAGGAGATATGAGAAGATACCCCCACCCCACTTGCCTCACCCTTTGCAGAATTGGAAAGTCTATAAGGATCACACACGTGTGTGTCTGTGTGTATATACATATAATAATTGCATCTCTTCAGATATTTTCAATGTATTGATCAGTTCTGACAATTTTTCCTATTTTTTTATCTGAAAATAATATTTGTTATATTGGATGGTTTTCCGGGAGAGGGAGGGAGATGGGAAAAGAAAGAATATGGGGGGAACTATGGTAATTTAAAAAAACAAAATACATCAATAAAAAATTATTTAAGAAGAGATGGGGCTTTGTTTCATTTTCATTTTGGGGCCCTTGGATAATTGTAAGTGAGGAATTAGTATAATGGAAAGAGCATTAACTTGGAGTCAAAAGACCAGGGTTCAAGTTCAAACTCTGTCATTAACTAGCTGTGACTTTGGACAAGTACCTAAGGGTGCCTCTCTGGGCCTTAATCTTTTCATTCAGAAAAATGAAATGGTTGGATTAGATGACTATGCTTAACCCTGCTTGTCTTAGTTTCCTCATATGTAAAATGAGCTAGAGAAGCAAACAGCAAACCACTCTGATACCCCTGCCAAGAAAACCCCCAATAGGATCACAGAGAGTCAGACACAACTGAAACGACCGAACAACAACTTCTTGATTCCAAGCCTGGTTCTATTTAGATTATACTATGTTGTTTACTTCTATAGACCTAGATGAAACAGTCTATTAAAGGCAGTAATTCTGGGCTTTCTCCATGACATAAAAAAGGCTAAGAATGTTGTAAAATGACTTTCCTGCAATGATATTAGAAAAATCTTTAAGTACACAATTAAATATTAAGTCACAAAATAAGTAGAAAGACAATTTGAGTTGAAAAATAATTTCACTGAGTTGTGTAGACTCTTTCTCTGGATTATATAGAGTCTATGTTCTAAAGCAGTATTAAGGCTGGGCTAGATACTATTAAATCCAGTCATTCTTTTATAAATTTTTTAATTTACAGAATAAAACAAGCATTTCTATATTATAGTATAAACATGATTGCACATGAAACTGCAAATCTGTTACTTACAAAATTGCTTCTCCTTTTAAATATAATAGTGTTCATATAATGTTTTCCCCCTTTTTTCTTCCCTCCCCCCATCCTCCCCATCCTAGACATAGCTACTATTGGAAAAAGAACCTGATCATAGATAGTTACTTGAGTGTAAAAGAAGATTTGGGTTCATATTCAGAGGAAGATAGTGACTAAAAAAACCACTCCTATCCCAAAGAATAACATAAAATGATCAGAAGCACAAAAAGCATTCTTGGAAGAACTTTAAAAAGAATTAAAAATCAAATAAAAAATCAAGAAAAAATTAGGAAAAAGATAAAAGCAATCTAAGAAAATTAAGAAAGAAAGTTAACCAACTGGAAAAAGATACAAAATCTTACGAAAGAAAATAATTCCTTCAAAACTAGAACCGGGCAAGAGGAATTGAATGACATTTTAAGATACCAAGAAATAATAGAACTAGAAAAAATGGAAGATAATCTGAAAAATCTCATTAAAAAAACAATTGGTCTAGAGGACACATCGAGGAGAGACAATGTAAGAACTGAACTACCTGAAAGTTATGATCAGCCATTATTTCCAAAGAGTATGAGTTCAGTACTAGAATGTGAAGGGGAAATTTTTTCCCCAGGATGAGGTTTATTATTCTACCTCAGTGAGGAGTCAATATTAGAAATTTGAGTGGATTTATTAGATGGCAAATCTTCCTTTAATTCATGTTACCTCTTTTCTACCTAATACCTAAGGTGAATACTATACACAAGGTACTCTTTCTTCCCACTCTCTACCTCTCCCCTTGGGATTGTATAAGGTCTATCTGGGTCATGCCAAATTTTTTTCTTGTGATATCAGTTTTCCAGGGAAAGAAATTCAGGATTCCATAGCTCTCACATTTTCTATGAGGCCACTTTGTAACATCTTGTGAGTTGACAACGCCATCCATCAGCTTCCTTTTGGCTGCCAGAAAGTTTAGCCATTCTAAAGGAAACTCTACTGTAGTGTAGAGGAGAGGGTGATTACAGTAGATACCTGGAGAGCTGGCACGGTATGTGACCTGGGGTTTACTGCTCATCTACACTGTTTGATCTTATTAGGATTTTGTGGTGCTGTACCACAAAACAATTTTATTGCCAGTTTCTTTCAAGTAATATTTAAGATGCCATGAGAAATTCAATATTTCCGAAGGCACTTACGCGCATTCTGCACTTGTGGAATGCCCTCCTTTTCGTTCTAGTTCCTGCATGAGTACACAGTTAAAATATTTTCTGACATGTATTTAATGTGAAAATCATCTGAAAATCAAAGGTGTCTATACAGAACAGGAATTCTTAACCCAGGGTCTTTGAACTTGTTTCTAAGATATTTTAAAAACTACATTTCAAAATCATTTCTTTCTTTCACAATCCTATGCATTTTATTGCATGTATATAAAGTCATTATTCTGGGGAAACAGTCATAGGCTTCATTACACTACCAAAAAGGTTAAGGATAATATCGAATACCTTTCCTGCTATGATATTAGAAAATCTTTAAGTATATAATTAAAGATTAAATTAAGTCACATATTAAGTAGAAAAACAACTGGAGTTGAAATTATGGTTATTCTAGCTATGCATAATTATTGCATTATGTTACGTTAGAGTTAGTCACAGTTATTCTATGTCTCTTCCACTGAATAGCGTTTGACTCATTCTTTTTCGTTTGGACTACAACACTTCTACGTTCCAAAGCTGTATTGCAGACAAGCTGGATACCACTGCTGGAAGCATGTAAAAAAGTTATTTCTTAATAGGCTCAAAAACCTATATACCCTGCACTGAAGCTATGCTCAGCCAGCTTCTCTATTTTGTAGCCCATGTCAGCACACACTATCATCTGGCAGTGACCTGTGCTCGGGCACATGACGGGCACTTCATAAATACTATTGATGGATAAGACATTTTCAAAAGGAGGGAGCTTGGGACCCGACTGGTGATAGTAACAGAGAGGAGACAATTGGGCAAGAGCAAATCATACTCAGATTTAATGCTGAAATGCAGAGTTTTTATAAATATATGCAAATTGATTAAATAAAAATGTCATACCTGTGTTTAGTACATCAGTATCAGTCTTAAAGAAAAATTGAAAGCATACAGTAATATTGTCATAATGCCTGAAGCTTATCTATAGACCGAGTTGTAACTAAGGATTTTTGTACTTAGGGTAAGTGGCATGAAGTTTTTCCTGAGGGAGAGCAGAAAGAGAAGGCATAGCGCTGAATGGGGAAGGTATTCACCCAGTAGCTTCCTGGTTTCATTGAATTATATTCTTCCAAACTACATGCCAAATTGTCATTTATAGGCTACTAGAAGACTGCAGGTGTTATCAAAGCCCTCTAATACAGGGAGTGGGGTAGTCTCTAAATTCATCATTTTTGGGAAAATCTGCCCTTTTTTGGTTATGGATATGCATGTTGACTAATAGATCTTTGAACCAAAAGCATTAGATAGATTTCTTAGCAAGATGATGTTTTATTTTCAAAATTAAATAATTTTCTATTTGAATAAAGATTTCAGAAAGTATAAAAATGAAAATGTTATTTTATATCATGTAATAATCTCTGAAATTCAATTGAATACAATAAATATTTGTTAAGCGCCTACGATGTTCCAGACACTATGCTAAAAGCTGGGGATATAAAAGAAGCAAAAGACAGTTCTTGCCCTCAGTGCTCTGACAATTTGATGGGGGAAGCAGAAATGCATATTTCCAGTGTTTCCATCACTTGATCTAGTAATTCAGCAGTACTATAAAAGTTGATCATAATATCATAAGTCCCTCGGGTGTATCACATGCTAAATTAATTTTAAACTGAAACTGATAACAAATTTGAAAAGGAGCTATTTTAATTATAATTTCACACAAAAAACCCAAAAGCTTCAGTTGCAGTGTTTCTTTTCTAAAGATCACAATACTAGAATCCTCATAGGTAATAGTGACTATCGGGTAGTATGATGTGGAAAGTATGTAGATCTGGGTTCTATCGGGGCTCACCTGTGTGACTTTTGCATAAGTTACTGAGTTCACTGGATGCTTCCGTTTTCTCCTTTTCACATGGGGGTGGGATGGGACCACAAGGTCCTCTTTCCACTTAAAAGGTATGAACCTATAGGGGGGAAAAACTGGAGAAAGGAAGGTTTGGGGACTGATTTGAATTTTTTTTCCTTTTTATTCATAAGGAAAAACAAAAACATTCTGACTTCTGCCTGAAGGAGTTCCCTGGAAAAGATTTTTATAAGTACAAATTCCAAAGGATGCCTTATTTTGTTACTATACTTAAAATATCTAAGAGTATTTCATTCATTCACTTAGTAAGTGAATTAAAAATGAAAAAAAGAAACGTATCGGGGTTGCAAAGTAAAAAATGAAATCATCACCAACCTCAAGAAGCTTATTATGGGAGGAGTGAAGGAAAGGGAATAACATGCACATAGAAAAATACAAGGGGAAGAAAGAGGAGAACAGGGATATGGGATAATAGGGACAGCTAACTGAGAGTGGTAGCCCAAGAAAGGGACTTCGGCCTCAGCAGCTCATGACTCTGAATTAAGGGGATTCCAAATGGAGACATAGGACAGTAGACTGACTCATCCTTTGTGGAAGACAGAGATAGGACAAGTTATTTCCAATATGTCAAAATTTGCCTGCGTTTGTTGCAAGTGTTTTTTCCATTTTAAATGGAAACTCAGCACTCCTGTTTTGAAGATTGCTCTTGTTCCAGCAATGGCCAAGAAAGAGTCAGTGGCTTTCCGGTTCGTAAGCAGACTAATTCTGAATGAACATGTTTGACTGAGCAGTCAGTTCAAAGAATGATCAAACAGGTGGACCATGCCTGGCTGGCAATGACACTTTTGATGGGTAAATGAACCCATAGAGTAATGCAGTAATAGGGGAAAGGAGAAAGAAGACAGAAGGATTTCTTTTTGCCCAAATGGAACTATGTACCATCACTCACAAAACTGAAAATCTAAGTATATGTGGTCCTTAGGAATGGAATATTATCTAGTACTTTTCTTTTGGGGGATGTAAGGCAAGTAAAGCACAGTCCCCTATCAGAGAGGTTATATATACTTATTAATGCTGATGGAAAGCCTTGTAGAAAAAGAAAACTAGGACTTTGTTACTGGAACACTTCATATGCAGAACTCAAAATATTCGTGCTTCCTATCCTGCAGATAAAGCAGCAGATCTTAAAGTGGATTAGATCTAGGTTGTTTATGACCTCACTGATATTTGAAATAGGGCATAAATAAAAACACTGCCTATAATTCACAAAGAAAGGAAGCCAAAGGCTGCCCTTTAAAAGGGCATATAAATGCGTCCAAAAAGGCCATTTTTAAATCCAGGAACACTGTTATAAATCCCCCAATTTTGAGATAACACTCTCGGTTTCATCAGATAATATTAACAATAATAAGTCATTCACTCAAAGTGTTTTCTCTTGCTCCTCTAGTGAAGCAACCTGAAGAAAGATGACTATGTGCCTTAGGACTATTTCTCTTTCTTGCTAAAAGGTACTTTCACAAAACCATGTGGGATTACTTTCAACATGTGGGATGGAAAGGCAGATCTGCACTCCGACCCAGGGACTGCATTGTCTTTTGATGTGTTGACTTCCAGTATAATCCCAAGACATTCAGGGGGTGTAATACCAGATTTTCTTTATTGTACCACAAAGAGGGATCATGGCAGGTTCTTTATAATGCTACTAAGAGTTCTGAACAATGAGGCCAGTTTTCAGAACACCAATGAGGTCTCATTTGAGAAGCAGAAAATTCCCACTAGCATCATGTTCTTCATTTCATGCCCTCTTTAACAAACGCATTTTGACAAGGACAACTCAATCATATTCACATAGTCAGCCAGACAATTTCTATATGAACCAAGGTCTCCTTGCAGCATTTGAAATGAATGAGACAGTTGAAAAGAAGCTCTAAGTGGTAAGAAACAGTGGTTTGTGATGGCCAGATGTCACAGTCCCAAGAAATCAGATATTCCCTTGAAAAGCTAGCATTTCTCATAATCTAATGGACATGGATACAACCATTTCTGGCATGAGATAGTTGCTATTTTCTTTGAAACTGAGGATGTCTGTGCAAATAGTCTGTGCATCTCAGCACATAGATACATATATGTATCAATGAATATGCATTAAATATAGATACACTATTACAAACTTGCATATTATTATATATGCACAATACGATTGTTCTTAGGTGGTCATTCTGTTTTGTATGTACATATATATGTATACATATGTGTATCACATATGTGTGTATGTGATACACATATGTATGTATCTGTGTAAATTTATATCTAAATCTACCTACAGGTGTAGTTTCTTCATTATAGACAAAGAAAGACACAAAGAAGTCTGTCTATCTATCTATCTATCTATCTATCTATCTATCTACATCCAATTCATTCATGTAAAAAACTTGTTTCTGATATCCATTTGTTTGGGAATTCAGTACAGCTATTCCGAATGTCAGAAAACATCTGGAGAGCATGTGGGTCCTTACAACAAACTCTTCCTCACAGCATCATCTCTAGCCCATTAAAAAAATAAAATGTTATGAGCCATCAGAGATGCTAACAGATATTCTGATGTTGATGAAAAGAATAGTGCAGCAAATGTCCCTTTGCCTTTTAGACCTGAAATTGACTGCTCTGAGTGTCTTCTTATAGGATCTATATTTGCTTATGACCTCTGGTCTTCAGAAATCCTGTCATGTTTGAAAACGAGTCCCTGGTGGAGCCTGTATCCCTGCTAATAGCTGAGAGGTCAATGGAGCTGTGAAACAGTTTGTATTACTGCCAGGGTGGTCATGAAAACAACACCTGCTGCGGGAGTCCTTGGCAGCTGGGTCAACAGGCACTGTGGGAATTTATCAACCTAGGGGAGGCCACTTGCATAAAACTTTGACTGATGAATTGGGAGAGACTGGCTTATTGGGCTAAAGCTGCTCTATTATGTATGACTTTTCTTTAGGATGGCAGGGCTGCCTGCCTGCCGGCCACAGAATACAGAAACTATACTGGATTCCCCCTGGAAAATGAGGGAAAACAATCAAGTGCTCTATTAGCGGTCAGTCCTGATTGCAAATATAAGATGAAGCAAACACAGAAATAAGTCAACTTCACACTGGTGGGCTTTCGTGGAATGGACAGTGAAGGATGTGGGAGAAGCTGTTTTCTGTATTGGTCACAAAGGGTTTTCTGGATATAGCATTTCTGGCAAGTGAAATTCAAGCCTAAAATTTGCAAGGAGTATTAATATCTATCCCTCTTACAGGAATGGTCATTACAACAAAGTTAGGGTACAATAGCATTGTGATAACATGTATCATTCCACCACTAAAGGAAGCAGGATAAAAAAAATAATGCTGATTTTCAAATGCTGGAAAAGACTAGCAATGGAAATATTTCAAGATTAAAGACGGTCATTTAATTTGCCTAGTTTTGTCCATCTAAAACAAAACAAAGTAAAAATAAAATAAACTCTATTTTGCCCACAGCTGGGATGAAATCTTGCTTGGAACACCTTTGAACAGCTAGCACTGAACCCCAGGGCTTCTGTTTCCATTCTCTAAGAACCTGACAATTACTTCATATGGAATTGTTTTAACTTAGAAACAATTTGTGAAATAGCGAGATTTGGGGCCATAAAAAGACCTTTTGAAAAATGACGTATTCTTAATCACTCAGAACTCTTTGAAAACTTATGCCCAATTTCAAACTAAGAGAGCCTTCTTTAAAAGGCAAGAAAGTCACCTGGGTTATGATCTTTGACTATTTGGCCAGATAATAATACTACAGGATGTGTATGGTGTCTTTCCTCTGAAGAATTCAGGGCTTTCAAAGTATATTATTTCACTGACCGTCACAACACACGGTGAGAGGCAGGTGCACATTTTATGGACTGATACTTGAAGTAAGGGAAAGGTTAAGCAAAGTGTCTTCATCTGACTTCTGCTAAAAGCTTCTTTAATTCAGAAAAAAATTCCTCTGTACCATTTGCTTCTCATTAATAACCTTCTAGAATGGAGAAACTAATTTATGTCTTTTCTAAGACTTTTAAGAATCTCATCATTTATTGTCTTCTAAGAAACTTAATGTCAAGGAAAGTAAATAAGAAGGTCTTTGTATGTTTGTCCATAGGAGCATAAATTTAGGGCTAGGAAAGAAACTTTGGAGGCCATCTGGTCCCACATGCCCATTTTAAAACTGAGGAAACTAAGGTCTGGATGTGCTAAATGACTTGCCTGAGATTATAAAAATGGCAGAACTGAGATTCGAACCCAGGTCTTCTGACCCCATGTTCAGCACATTTTTTTCTGCTGTATATGATGGATTGGGAAGATAAGATGGTGCATAAAGCATTTAAGACTTGTAGAATTCATTCCTGTTGGCATGTTGATCCACCAGTTTATGGTGGTACTAAATTCAGAAACTCAATGTTCAGTTTCATTAGAAAAGACAGTTGTCCCATTTTCTGCCAAGTCTCTTAATAAAGGATTAAGGAAAATTGAAATTGCTGTTCATCTTTATAGGTGAAAGTCAAGAAAGAGCTTTTGTGCTTGATTCAACTTGTTTTCTAAGGCTGTTAGCCTAGTAAAGCTCTTACACAGGCCAGGGCTTGTCTGGCAGTGCTGGAGGCTGCTGGGAATCCCAAGAGCGGTCAGGTCCTATCCCTAATGCCTTTGGACAGCTTTCTCCTTGACTCCACTTGGCCCTATATGGTCATGTGACACTTGAGAATGAGAGCCATTAAGAGGTTCCATTCCCCACCAACCAGAAGTATGCGGAGTTTTCTCATCCAGAAGAAGATTCTTCCTTTTGCTTAATGTCAGCAGTATACTGACCATGTTCTAAGAAAATGGAGAGGTCCCTCAGTACCTTTCATTGTTTTCTGGGTGCTCTGTCTCTATCTTTCTCAGGGAATTTGGGATGTACTTTTGCATTGCACTTCATATTTTTAAATATAAAACAAAATTAAACAACTCAATTTTAAGTCTAGAATTTTATAGTAAAATATTTAATCAGTATTCCTCTCTGTGGTGGAACGCTCCTATCCCATACTGAGGATTCAGTTGACATTAATCATTTGCAGTCACAAACTTAAGAAGGGTCCATGCAGCCTGATGCTTGGGAATTGGGATTCCTACTTTTTCTGAGATGACTTTACATGTGTCAAGTTTAGAGGCTCTCTCCTCTTCTTTTCTTTCTTGCTTGCACGAAAACATGGAGAGTGAGCATAACAGATATTTAAAGTCAGCGTTCTCCTTTGAAGACACATGTATGAGTTTTGTGAGGAGGTCAGATTAAGCTGGTAATATAATGGGAACACGGGGTGATGGCTAACAGGGAAGCCTTGGAGTGCTGGGGATCTAAGTTACGGTTCTGCTTCTGACCTTTGCTACCTCTGTTACCGTAAGTAAATTACCTAACCTTCCGTCCCTCGGGACAACTGAGACCACTCTAGTTACATATATGTTGTGACTGATATTGGGGGAGGCAGTTTCAATTATATTCATGACACTGATGAAATCAAAGATGTAGACCAAAAAATAAAAAGAATCCACATTTCATTTTTTATCCAGAACTATTAGTCAATCCTCAGTTAGAGGCTACTCTCAAAATACTAGTTACTATCACAAGTCAAGAGCATAGAGGCTGTGTAGGGGGAAAATGGCCAGATCTAGAGTAAGGAGAGATCTGGGTTCAGATCTCATCTTTAGAACTTCCTTTCTATGAAATGGTGAGCAACCTATTTTATACCTATATACGTCTCAGTTTCTACCTCTGCAAAATGGTGGTAGAAACAGTTACTTCACAGATGGTCTATGATTGTCAAATGAAGTAATGCATGCAAACTACTTTGTGAATTGTAAAGGGCTGCATTCTGCCAATTGTAGAGAAAACTAGACAGTGAAACTGATAGTGCCCTGGACCTGGAAACAGGAAGGCTTAAGTTCAAATGTGACCTAACTGTGTGACCTTGGGCAAGTCACTTAATCTGTGCTTGCCTTCCTTTTCTCAACAGTAAAATTGAGATAATAATATTACCTACCTCAAAGGGTTGTTGTGAATATCAAATGAGATAGCTGTGAAATGTTTTGAAGACTTTAAAGCGCCGTATGACTGTTAGCTTTGTAAACGTTGGTTCTCATGATTACCTACTGGAAGCCAACCTAAACTAAGGCTTTAACGTGGATAGATTTCTGTGGTAACAAGAGGCCACTGAAAAAATAGCCAGGCTTTCTTCACATTTTGCCAATAACGAATTTCTCAGAGTGTGGGTTTTTTTCTTCCAAGGCAGGAAACCTGCACAAGGCAGTGCTGATGATTGGCTAACGTTTGAGGGGGTAATGCTGTGCACATGCCGAAGTGTATGCTTATCCAGAACTTTACCTCCTCAGCAGAGAAATACTACAATAATAAACTTCTGGCCCCAAATCAAAACAGCATGACGTTTCTGACCAATGTTTATGCAAACGAGGGTGCTCTGCCACAAGCCAGGGAAGTTTTAATTGATGCCTTTGCCTAAGTACAAGGACAGTGTCTTTTGGACTCTGGTTACTTCCCTCCTGAAACCAAACACACATCTTAACCCTGGCCTCCCATATGAAATAACTCCCCAGCAACAGCAGTCTAACGGGAAAGCAGGCCTTTCAGGTATGTCACTCGGAGACCACCCTACTAGCAGAGGCTCAAAGAACACCAAACCAAGGTCACACTGGTAATTAGATACTAATAATGAATTTAAGGTGTAAAATTCACTCTGACTCACACACCAACAGACTAAACAACTCATAGGAAGAGCGCAAGATCTCATTTTCCTCTCTTGGTGTGGGAGAATATGACATGAATACCTGGAGAAAAACAGGCAGCACAGAGAACCAAGAAAGGGAACAGGAATATCCACTGAGGAAAAAAATGAAGTTGTTTAAAGCACAATCATTAAGAATAACAGAAACTTCCACCTCAAATAATGGACAGATGACTACGAATTTATTCTGCATTAATCATTTCCCCCACTGGAACAGGTTATCAAGGAACTAGTTTTTCCATTCTATCAAATGATATGCTGCTATTACACTCAAAAGAGAGGAGATAAGGGACTTTTCAGCCATGGGAGGAAAGTGATCTCCCTGAATGTACGGTGACTGACAAGCTACGAGTGTCAGCAGATGATAGATGAGTGATATTACAGACGTATTAAAAGTAGACTAATCAGGACCAATTATTCTCATTAGCAGTAGCAGAGAACTTCCTGGCAAGCAGAGCCCAGCGCACCTCTTTTCTTCAGAGGACAAGCTTCAAGGTTCAATATATTAGTTTCTTTCTGCACCAGCCTTTCCCAATGCCCCCAGCTGCTAATGTCATCCCACTGAAACTGTATTTATTTGGCGCGCATTTTCAATATTGATGTATACTTTATTTATACTAGCACAGAACAGATGTTTCTTGAAAGCAGGAAATGTTTCCTTTTTGTCTTTATAATTGCTGTATGTAGTGTAGGATGTGGCACATGCTTACTAAATGATCTCTGAATCAATGAAAAGAAAGATACCCATGTTGTTAGTGAAGAAACATCTTTAAATACATGCCATTTTTTTCTCATGAGCAGTTATCTAGAAAAGAGATACCAGTCCATGTTTCTGTGAGATTTTTCAGTTTCTAATAATTGATTGTCATCTAAAGAATCTTGAAATCAAGAAAGATAAAAGATGATTGCTCCCGCATTTAGCTGAAAGGCTTATACAGAGAAGATGATGCAGAAAGTAGAATTGATATACTCTAGCATCTAGCTAAAGTCTGTCAGTAATCTCAAGCCCAACAAGAATTGGCTAACTAGGGGTTTTGTGCTTATGTTGCTATAGGTTATTTGGTGCTATGGGATGTTGCTGTAATAGAATGACTATGGTCGTTATGTGAATCACAAGGTTCTCTAGGAACAAGGTCAGGAGTAACGAATCCCAGGATGAGCTAAGATGAGTGAGGAATTCTAAGGACAATGAAAAAAGCTTTGAGTTGAGGTTGGTGCTGGGTTCAAGACACAGATGAAAGAAAGGATTGGATCACTTCTCTTGGATGATGCAAATGGACAAAAATGAGAAGGGTAAACTACTCAAGTCCTTTTTTCTTTTTATTTTTTCTGAGGAAAAACAATTCTTGGACTGGGAAAGATAGAACAAAAAATGTTCAGAAGGGAGTGGAAACCTGCAGCTTAGTGAGGAGACTATGTCTATTGTTTTTCAGTCGTTTTTCTGACTCGTCATGACTCCATTTGGGGTTTTCTTGGCAAAGACACTGGAGTAGTTTGCCATTTCCTTCTTCAGCTCATTTTACAGATGAAGAAACTGAGGCAAACAGGATCAAGTGACTTGCCCCGGGCTACACAACTAGTTTCTGAGGCCAGATTTGAACTCAAAAAGATGAGTTCCTGTTTCCAAGCCCAGTGCTCTGTCCACTGTGTCACCTAGCTGCCCAAAAAGGACTATCTAGCTTCCCTCAATGAGATATAGTGACGCAGTTTGGTCAAACTATATCCTCGAATGCAGAAAGCATGGCAAATTAAAGAGTTTTTGAGGGTCTTTCATAAAAGAGTAGAGCCTGGAAATTCTCGACAAGCAACTTTGACTTTTGTTTCTGGAAAAATCCTAGAACTCATCACTAGAACAACAGTTTGTGAGCATCTAGAAATAGAAGGCAGAAGAGATTTATCAAGGAAATGTAATGCCAGACTAATCTCATTTTCTAGACTAGATCAATGGAATAGACAGAATATACTTAAGTTTTACTGAAGGATTTAGCGTTTTCCCCCACTGTGCATAAGGAGAAGATCGAGAGATATCGTTTGGATGATATATGTAGGTGGATTTGGAACTGATTGAATGAATGGACACAAAAATAGTCCCAAGTGGGTCAACATCAATGTGGAGGGAATTCCATAGTGGGGCATCCCAAGGATCCATGCCTGTTCTTTGGTTTTTCAACTTTTTCATCAGTGAATGAGATGAAAGCATAGATGCCTTCTTAAGTTTGAAGATTACATGAAAATTAGAGGGAGTGCTAATGCAGTGCAGCTTAGATTTGGGCCAGATCTAGTAAGATGAGATTTAATAACATGTTAAATAACATTTAATAACATTAAATAAGATTTAATAACAAGTTAAATGTAAAGTTCTGCTCTTGAATTAAAAAAAAATCAATTTCACAAATACAGTATTAGGGGAAGGTGGTATCTTTAGATAACAGTTTGTTTAGAAAAAGGTTTAGGGGGTTAAACTGGACCACAGTATCAACATGAATTAACAGTATGGTAGCCAAGAAAAGCAAATTCTATCCTGGGCTACACTAAAAGACTACACAGTGGTCTAGTCAGTCCACTTCCAGAGTACTGACTTCAGTTTGGGAAGTCATATTTTAGGGAAGACTTAGACAAGTTGGAAAGTGTTTAGAGGACAACATTCAGGGTTTCAAGATATACTTTTGTGTGAGGATCGTTTGAAGTATGCGAGGATGACTAGCCTGGAAAAGAAAAGGCGTAAAAGAAAGAAGATGTGTTCAACTATTTAAAGTGTGGTCACATGAAAGAGATATTAAACTTGGTGTGTTTATCCCCAAAATACAGAACTAGGAGCACTGGAAGAAAGTGGGAGAAGTCAAAAGTATTGACTAACAGGAAGAAGGAAGACCTTCTACTGATTAGAGCTATCCCATGATGGGCTGCCCTGGGAGGTAGCAGAAGTTGGATAATGATTTGAAGGATATGTTGTAAGAGAAATTCATTTTGGGTAGGACTTGCAATGAATGTCCTCTGAGGTCCCCTTTGGTTCTTTGTTTAGGATTAAGGATTCTTAGCACATTAAAAGGATCTAAGAAATGACTAACTTAGTTTTCCTTGGGATCAAAGAGCAAACAGGCAAATGAGCTATCATTTAATAAGTTTGGATAAATAATCATGTGAAAGGCAGGATATTAGAGTGGACAGAGGTAGCCTTGGACTCAGTAAAATCTGGATTCAAATTCCACACCTGTCAGTACTGGCAGTTTGACATTTGACAAGTGACTTAACCTCTCAGTGAACTACTAGGGTCAATTCTCTGACTCTATACCATGTAAAAATCTTCATTGGTCAAGGAGCTTCTTTACTAGGAGTTCCCTATACCAATGAAATCACAGGGCTGGATTAAGAAAAATAGAAAACAAAATGGTTACTCTTGGTTGATGATCTCTACTGTACCCCACTTTGCATACATGTTACATTATACATGATTGGTGTTTAAGCATATAGGCTTAGTAGCTTTTTAAAGTCTGGGTTTTGTCCGTTAAATTAACCAATGACTAATGGCTCTTTGACTGACTTTTAATTTGCCCTGGAAAGCCTCGGCTTACAGAAAACAATAACCAAACCCACACTTAAGAGATTTAATAGAGTTCAAGTCTTCCCTTGCCAGGGGAAATAAGAAAATCCTTCCTTTGTTTTCATTCTAGTCACAGAAACCCACACAAGTGCGTGCAGGAGGTTTTGGGACAAGGCTCTGATGCTGAGGTATGAAAAGTAATTATTCTGATTACTTTTTTAAAAAGTGATACTAAGACAGACAAAGCTCCTGCTGGTGGCTGTTGTGTTTTATAAAAGTGGGAGGATTACTGTGTGCTAGCTAAGACGTCTTCTAGGAGAGAACAGCACTTGCCAAATATCTCCCTCTGCTCTTTTTCCAGCACCTCTGGCCATGGTTATATGATCTTCCTTCATTGTACTTGTATTTCCTGTAAACAGGATGCTCTAATTTTGAAATTCTGATTATTTGAGTATTGGCATCACTCAGATCTATTGATCTGGTAATGAAATTGCAAGTTTCTTTTAAGGAGAGCATAACTATGTGGAAAAAACCCATTAAACAATCAGTATTTATTAAGAATTTACCTTGTATTAGGCACTGTGCTAAGTACTGGGGACACATACAATGAATGGAAAAAATCTCTACTCATGAGTTTACATTCCTTTTTTTTTGCATGTGTGTTTTTATTTTTTTCATATAAGTTTATTTTCCAATTTCTTTTTTTATCCTTATCAGTCTTTTAAAATTTATTTTTAATTTTCAACATTCACTTCCACAAGATTTTGAGTTCCAAATTTTCTACCCCTCTCTCCCATCTGCCCACTGCAAAACATTGTGTATTCCCATTACCCCTTCCTTCAATCTGCCCTCCCTTCTATCATACTCCTCCTTTCTCTTATCCCTATCCCCTCTGTTTTCATGTAGGGCAAGATAGGTTTCTATACTCCATTGCCTGTATATCTTATTTCTCAGCCGCATGTAAAAACCACTTTTTAACATTCGTTTTTGAAACTTTGAGTTCCAACTTCTCTCTGTTCCTCCTTCCCCACCTATCCCCACTTAGAAGGCAAGCGATTCGATATAGAATATACATGTGTAATCATGCAAAACACTTCCATAACATGAGATTACATTCTAATGGGGGAGACAAGGACATATGCACACACACAAGCAAAAATATACTCATATACATACACACATGTAAACAACCAGGTCCTGATTAGTGCAAGTAGTGAATCCCCTAAAGTGGTCACTTCATTCGAATTCATACTGGTTATTTCCATTGGGTTGGAAGTAATTGCCATATTTTACATAATTATAACTTCAACTAAGGCAAATTTGAATACATAAGACTACTTTAGGGGATACTTTATTTGCAATAATTGGGATCTAGATGTATATACATACCAGAAAGAAAGAGAGGAGGGAGGGAAGGAAGAGAGGAGGGAAAAGGGGGGTAGAGGTCTAAAGAGAAGAAATACAAATAAATATAAAGTTGTTAAATACAGGGTAGTCTGAAAAGGAGGGCACTAATCCCAGACAGGATCGATCAGAAAAGGCTTCATGTAGAAATTTATGACAATATCACTTTAATCATTTCCCCAGGGATATGAATACACTTAAACAATGACTTAGAAAATGGTGAGTTTTTGGCTTAATGTAATATGAATAAATGCTTACCTTTTGGGGTCCACAATTTTATAGAGCTTTCCATTGTGACTCTGGGTCATGCTTTTACTACTCGATAAAATGTACACTTCACCTATTGAGGAAATAAATGCACTAAGTGAAATCAGAGTTATTATCAGTTGGAGTCTAATCTCTAATCATAAGTACATATAGTAAATATAAAATTAAAATATGCACATTCCTATTTCAGAGCAGAGAGGGGGTACAGTAGATAGAGCGCTGGACCTGGAATCAGGAAGACATGAGTTTGAATTTGCCCTCAGATACTCACTAGCTGGATGACTTTGGGAAAGTCACTTAACCCACAATTACCTCAGGTTCCTCATCTTTAAATTGGGGGTAAAAGTAGCATCTGCCTTCTAGGATAATTGTGATGATAAATGAGATATTTGTAAAGTACTGTGCAAACTTTAAAGCCCTATATGAGTGCTATAATGAAAATAAGAATAATCACTAAAGGGCTACAATGTATAAAGATATTATTTCCAGATAAAATTGATTATAGATAACTCACTCCATAAAGACAGGGATTCCCCTCTCGCCATATGGATCTGTGATTTCATTAATGTAGGAATTCCTATTGTGAAACTCCCTTTATCAATGAAAACTGTCAATACTTCTGCAACATAATTGCATGGACCAGGGATATCCTTTCTTATTTAACCTGTTATCTTTCTTTTCTCTTCCCAAACAGAGAGAGGGTATGCTGCATTGTTGGATATGGAGTCAGGAAGACCTGAGTTCCAACTCTACTTAATAGCTGCATGACCATGGGGAAGTTACAACTTCTGTTAGAAATTAATTAAGAATTAAATACTTAGTTATAGATAGGTGGGGAACTGATTTGGAAGAAGAAGTTCTTTTGTTAATGAAACCACAGATCTCTGGTGTATTGAACATATCCCCCTCAGGACCTGGCAAATTATATTGCGTACAATAGACACTTAATTTCTTCATGATTATAAGCTTGAGAACAATGTCTGTTCATTTGGGTATCACCAGCACATGACCCAGTGCTTTGTATATAGTAGATGCAAAATAAATATCTGCTGAATTTAATAAATATTTGTTGACTTTAAAAAGACTTGTCTGAAAAATGTCCACAAACAGACTTTATTTCTTACTCCAGTCTGAAAGTTTCATGTCACTGAGTTGGTCCTGTGCGGGAGAGCTTAATTGGTGTTATCTTAGGAAGGAAAGGGGAAATAATGTACAGGGGGATGTTTTTGAACAGATGTTGACTCTAGGGAGAGATTAAACTACAGTACAACTGAAATCTTTTTTAAATCTATGACTAGATAGAAAGACACACTCTTTTTTGGTGCCTAGAAGCCTGAGTGAATGCAGTAGAACTGATTTTCTAAGCGTACTGTCCTGGAAGGAAGGAGTCATGATGGAGTCCTCAAATGTATTCTGACTCTCCGCACCGCTGTGGTCAGGTACCTTCCCTTCTTTTTACTACCTTAGACAACACAAGTTCTGATGATAAGCTTGTAGACAGAGCTTATGCTATTTTTTTTGACTGTCAGTAAGAAGGTAATTTCTTCTCTCTTCAGGACTATGGCATGCCTATTTGCTACTTGTCTTAAAACCTCTGTTGTGAAGTAAGGGTCCCAAAGGATTGGAATGTTGAATCCAACAGGTAGGGGTTCTGGTTCTATCTATCTGGTTTGGGACTCCTCTAAGAGAACTGTAGAAGCAGCTAGGTGGCCCAGTGGATAGAGAGCCAGGCCTAGAGTCAGGAAGACCTGAGTCTTGCCTCAGATACTTCCTAGCTGTGTGGCCCTGGGTAAGTCACTTAACCCTATTTGCCTCAGTTTCCTCATATGGAAAAAGAGCTGGAGAATGAAATGACAAACCATTCTTGTATCTTTGCCAAGAAAATCTCAAATGCAGTCACAGAGAGTCAGACATGACTAAACAACAAAATTAACAGCAAAGAGAACTGCAGGTACGTAGAAAAGTGTTCAGACAGTAAATGAAATCTGATTTCATCTCTAGAGTGAGGATGCTGGCCCAGGTGGTCTGTGAGGTGCATTTTAGTTATAAAAAAGTACGCTTGTACTTTTAACTAATCAGCACACAAAAGGAATGCAATAAGTCTCTTGAAGTGTTTTTCTCCCTTGGGAAAATACCTTTCCTTTCTTTTCAGGTATATACACCTTGTCTAATATTCATATTTGTAGGGTAAAAAGTATTTTAAAACATAAAATGGGGAGGAATCTACTGAGTTATAGCCAGGAATTCTGGTACGTGGGTAGGGGGAAAGGATAGTTCAGAGGACAGTCATTTTCATTGGTAGTGTAATACTGCTTGACAATAAATGCAGGAGGAAAAGTGTGGGAGAGAGAATGCTAGAGAGGGGCTTTTGCCGGACAATATTTGCCCTGGTTCTGTGTTTGCTCTAGGTAATGCCCATGAGGACAAGGTATGGGGGAGGACCTGTGGTTAAGTGAAGAAAACATTTTTCCCCATCTGGGTGCTGGACAACCTCTGGGAGAAGGTGGCAGTAGGGAGAGGCAGAGGAAGGGGCTATGGCAGGGATATGGGGGAGCTGATTTCCTAGTCATTGGCAACCTCAGGAGGGCAGGGTCAGGGAATGGTTTGCCTCACTGAGAAAGCTGCAGTGAGTGGTGGCATCGTGGGAGAGGAACAACAGAGTACCAAAACGTGCTGAAAGGGCAAAATGGGAAATAAGTGGAAGTTGGCATCCTGAGACCAAGCCTTGCTTGCCCCACCCTAGTCACACTTCTGAGCATATTTTAAGTGAAATCTACAAGTGAGCTCCCTTTAGCCTCCATGGCAGGGAGGCAGGATTTACAATTCCAGGAAATGGAGGAAAATGGTGTGAGAAGAATTGCTCTTCTAACCACACTAGTGAATCTCTTGAGCAAGAGAGCCAGGAGGTCATATGACTAGAATTTGTAAAATACCTAATTCATCTTCTCCAAATCCCAAGATGTGACCTGAAAAGAAACCTCTACAAGAGCCGCCGTTGCCGAGACACAAGGGTTTTTCTTGCCACTGTTTGGTCCCTGGGCTCTGCTGGAGAGTTAGAAAATTTCTGCAATGGAAACACACCAAGGGCTCTGTTATCGCTTTTTACCAAATGATCATGATATAAACAATGAAAAGAAAATCCTTTATGAAGAGCTTTCTGTGTTAGTGGACCCCAACTACAGAAGGCAAAACAGAAAACTGTGTTTTTCACGTGGATGCTCAAGAAATGTTCATTAAACTTCATGCAATCGCCCTTAACTTGTGTGGAACTGGGAAACACCAGTGTTAAGGGAAAATAATACTTAGAAGAGAATACTTTGCATGATGGAGAGTATCAAGGGCACCAAACCTCTTCCTTTATTCAGAGCATGACCCTTCATCTCTGGAGTTAGAATCCATGTTGTTTTATTAATCAGAGAGAGGAACAGGGAACATAGAACTTGAGTCAGGATACCTCCCTAGTTCACTAGTGGACTAGTGTATCAGCTCTCCAATATATCTGAAAGCCATTCAACAGGAGAAGTGGAAGTCTCAGTTTGGGCATCAGCCCAAATCAGCCATGTAAGGACTAGGTTAGACTAAGGAAAGCATTTAACCTTAACTACACTTAACCAAACTTGTTTTATTTCTCTATAAATCGAGAAACTTGTTTTACCAAAGTCCCAGATATTTATTAATTATATACACATAACAAAGACATAAAAGAATAAAGACCTCACTTTCCCCCCACCCCCCACCCCAAATAATTTTTAATATCCATTTCTTAGAATTGGTAATTTCCTCCTTCAAAGCACAACTCAGGCACCACCTCCTATGAGAAGCCTCTCTTGGTGCTCTTTCCCTCTTGAAATTGCATCGTAAATATTTTGTCTTGATTTCTCTGTGCCCAGGTTGTATCCTGCTGGTTGAGTGTAGGTTTTATCAAATCAGGGATCACTTCACTTTTGCCTTTGCATACCTAGTGCCTAGCCTATATAGGAAATACCTAGTATTTCACGTTGTGAGCACTTGGTTATTATTGGCTGAATGGAATGGAGATGCAACTCATATAAAAACATGCTTGTCAACTTTTTCTTTTATGCCACCATTTGAACACTTTTATAGTATTCTGTGACAGTGAGGAAAAGATAGTTTGATAGTTGAAATTAGATATTTAATGTTAATATTAGTAGATACTGAAAATTGATAGACTAGCTAGCAAGGCTTCCCTGCTTTGTCTCCACGTGTATTTTATTCACTGGATAGAATATTTTTAAAGACCATCTCTTCGTGTGTGTGTGTGTGTGTGTGTGTGTGTGTGTGTGTGTATCTTCAGTGGAATCTATACCTACAATAGACATAAAAAGAAGGTCATATTCTCAGGAAGGAGAATCCTATTGGAATATTTGATTGCCAACTTTGCGATAGTTAGTCATGGATGTGTTACCAGATAGAATAAATGAAATTTGGGAAACGTACCCATTCCGGTCTCCAAACACATAACTTCCATAGAGTCTTTCAGACTGGCAACCTCGGTAAACAAATCCACCAACTAGGGGCCCATTACTGAATGGCTGGAATTCTAAGAGCGATGGCTCACTTTCTAGAAAGAAACTATCATAGCATTAGATCAAATGAAATGCAGTTTCAGTAAATAAAGAAAATGTGTTACACAGTGCAATTAAGCAACGAGTGCATTCATTTTAACTCTGAAGTAGAGATCAGGCCACCTAATATAGGTCTTTAAAATCCAACATGGCAGAATGGTTTCTTTTGCCTGAATTTTACCAGCATCTAAGGGAACTCACGTAGGTCTTGTGGTAAAGTCTCAATGAAAGCAGAACTGAGTCATGTCTATAATGCCATTTACTGAAATATAACCAGAGAGCTTCTTAGTTTTCTATAAGTGTTCTTGTATATATTTTGGATATTTGACAAAATTTTGGGAAAACATACAATATTTAAAATCCCTAATAAAACTAAAATCAGACTAGATATAATTAGTCCTATGATTAATGAACGTCTTTATTTAAAATCAACACTAATACGCATAAAACACCATTACTTAATCCAATAACTTCCTGATTTAAAACAGCTGTTAAAACTTTTTGGCTTCACATTTAGATCTGAATTTCCTGGTGGGGTTTCTATGTCACTGTTATCATCATCACAGAGCCACAAACTATAAACATATGCATGCTAAGCATTGTATGTATGTGGGGTTGGGGGGACAGGCACCTATGGATCAGTGGGTTCAACAAACCCTCTCATTTTACAGATGAGAAACTGGAGTCCAGAGGTATGAAGTGACTTGTTCTGTGAAACTGGAAATGAGTTCAAAACAAATGATCATTCTGAATATTGAATGTTACCAATTTCATTTTTGACCCATTATTAGAAGGCAGCATTTCAGGCAAATGTTACTTTAATACAATAACATGCCTGTGTAAAAGCCTTCCGTGAAACTAAGATGAGGGAATTTTCTATCAGATTAGCTCCCTGACATTTGTAAATAAGGAAAGTATAGAGGTGTACACATGCACATATGCATATTTAAAAGTAGACAACTATAATAGTACAATGTTGGTAAATGTTTTCAGACAGACTGGTTACTATTATAATGAAACCCAAGTGGATGGTGGATAATATAGATGGTTACATTGCCTCAAAACCAACAAAGTTATCAAACTCAGAAAAAAAAATCAAGACTATGAAGTTTATGTTTGGGCTTTTTACTCACCCAAACATACAGTTTTAAATGTAACTTTTCTTTTTTTTTAGCAAGAACAGCATTGATTATCTGTATCACATACATTTCTTAAAAAGTCCCAATGCCTTGATTTATACAAGTCACTATTCTCCCATGTTTTGCTAAATATGTTTTGCTAAAATAATCACACTCAAATTGCATCCCAGATTGACACATTTTCTACTTATTATTTCCATATTTGCTGAGACATTATATATTAATGGGTTACTTGTAAGTGATATCATGCTTACCTTTATCATTTTTCCTTAATATAAAATGACAAAAAAAATTCTTCCCATAATATACTAAGTAGATAAAGATTATTAGACTTGATTGTAGACGAGCAAGTTCTAAGCTTCTAACTTTTTAAAGGTTCATTAAGTCTTTTGGGCCCACAGGACACCATTTATTGCATGGAAAAGGTAATTAACTAAATTGAACCTGTAGGGCCGATGACACTCATTTGATCTTCAAAAAAAAAGGGAAAAATGTACTCTCTAAGCACCAGTAGCTAATTAGGGCTACTATTTTCAAGCTTTTCCATGTGTTTATTGGGTAGAATTTTCTTTTCATTTTTATTCATTATCTTCGAATCATTGAAAAGTAACAGAATCTTTAAGTTATACTGAACTTACCATAGTCTTTCCCTTTTATGATCTGTAGGATTCTGGCCGATGACCTGTTCTTTCCATTTGAATCTGAGCAAAGTATTGTTAAGTTGATATTTACATCTGTGGGTTGTCGATCCACTGCACATCTGTACATCAAAGAGATAATGAATTTATCTATTGGTTCTCTATGCCCATAATGGGGATGCTGACCTAGGATTATTCAATTTGCCCAATAACCCAACAGACCCAGTAGCCAAGCTGTTTTCTCCAGGAAAGAATGTGGACTCAGACATATGCTCATTTATCTTCACTGACCTAAAAGGTCCCTTTGGAGAGGGACAATTCCTCCTTTTCTCTTGGTCACCTGCTTCAATAAAGTGAAATAGGGGGTACACCGTTGGCTAGGGTCTTGGACCCGGTCAGAAAACCTTGGAGCAGCTCTTGCTCTTCTCCTGTGATCAGACTCAATTATACTCCTGTCACTGTCCTAATCATCTCTGAGTTTCCAAGTCTTCATCCATACAAACGGGAAGAACAGTACTTGCATTACCTTCTTCAGAGGGATGTTGTAAGGACAATATTTTCTAAACTTGGAAGCACTCTGTATGTGTGAGTTTCATTCCAATCCAATCAGCATTTATTAAATATTTATTACATGTAGGGTACTGTGCTCCACTTGCATAACAATGTTATAGAAATTCAAATGAGGGCATACTTCTTATCCCAGACTACTTTTCTAAGCGTCTATGGGTGTCTGAGGTGGGACATGACTGAGGCCAGGACTCTAGCTGTCATGCTACACTGCCTTTCAAATACGAGCTATCTGGCTAAAAAGGAAGGGAAGTGTGGACTTCTTCTTTCTTGATGAAGAGGTGATAGAGGGCAATAACAGATGATGGGACGTATGTTTGGAAATCACTAACATTTCATATGATGGTCATTCAGTAAATATCTAAACCATTAGTGTGTGACAGCAGAAAGAGCAACGACTTTGGAGTCAGAGGAACTGAGTTCAAATCCTTCCTTGACCATTTACTATCTGTCTGACCTTTGGAAGGTCACAGCCTCTCTGGACCTCAGTATCTTTAACTGTAAAACAGGGTTATACAAGATGACCTCTCAGGTGTAAGCTTCTAATTCTAGATCTATGCTGCTTTGATCTCATTAATTTATATTGCCAAATATCTCCCTCTCTGCAAGTTAGACAACTGGCTTTGTTCTTCTGGACTGGACCTGTGATTTCACTGGTATAAGAAGCTCCTGGTGAGCAATTATTAGCGTTACCAGTGAAGACCAGCTCTTTTTAAATTTTTAAAATGTTTATTTTTACAACTTATGGGCCATGAGAGATCAAGTGATTTGCACAAGGTTAAACAGCCAGTATGTGGCAGAGGCTGCTTTGAAACCCTGGCCATTCCGACTCTGACGCTCTTTATTCACTATACTACTCTACCTTATAAGCAGAAAAATAAGTTGATTAAATATGTATCAAGTGTATCTTCTAAGACTTTCCCTGGAAACTAAATCCTAAAAGTACTAAGCATTTCTACATGACACAATTTTCCTTTCTTTATTGTCCAGTATAATGTAGGACAACCTTATTTCGTCTAGTACCTGTGTCCTTCATTGGGGGAGAACATCACCTTTAATTTCGGTATGAATCTTGATGTTCCATCTACATAGCAATTTCAGATTCAAGGAAATGAATCAAATGGTTTCTTTTCTAGCAAAGCTTCATGTTGATTTTTCATGATTATTAATCCAATGATGCTGTAGTCTAAGAAATGCAGCTTTAAAAAAAATTGCTTTTTCTCCCATAGCCAAACTCATTTGAGTGACTATAGATCTCTTTTAGTGGATTCTGCAATATTCTGTGGCATCATGGCATCAGTATGATACCCTATGCAAACAGTAGCATCGGAAAGATATTGCCAATTAGGGAGTCTCTCTTTGATTTATTTAGGCTTTGCACTGATATGCTGAAAGGTTCAGTTTATGACTTCAGTAAGCATGTCTCTCTATCTGATGACTCACTTCATATTGGTAATTAGAGGGTCATTGAACAAGGTGCTCCATTGGTATCTATGAAATACCAAGAGAATTAGAGGACAAATACTCCGTGTGGCACACGAAGGACCATGTAAACAATAGCCCCATAAGAGAGAGAGGTATTGATTGATTACCATCTACACATTAGAAATGTCCGCATTTATAACATAACAGACATACTCAAATGTCAAAAGATGTTTTCCACAAGAACACAAAAGTTTCTTAACATAATAGCAACATTTCACCATCATGAATCTGTTGACTCTTCTAAAGTCTGGTTTAATGGTTATGGTAATTTACAAATTAGTTTCTTCTTGATTGGAATTTTGGGTCTCTCTCAAAAAGTTAATTTAAGAGAAAGGAACATGAAATGAGAACCTTTGTCTTTAGGTCATCTAGTGAGCTGCCTCAAATCTGATTGGAGGGACATGGGATACGACTTGGATCTATGATTACATTGGTATAGCAGCTAAAACCAATAGTTAACAAAGGGAAGGGCACACACAAGTTGGGGTTTGAGCCACATGTATTAGAGAAGAGAAATTCCATCTCCTTAAGTGTACCCCCAGAACCCTGACAGGGAGAGGCAGCCTGCCTTATTGTGAGACAGTGAGGCCAGAGAGATACTTTATACATATAGGGTTTACAGATGAGAAAATTTCCTCTACTAAGGCAAACTGGCACCTTTCCTGCAACTTCTAGTTTTAGAGAGTCAATTAGCGGAGCCCCAGGCAGACAGTCCATAGGTATCAAAGGCAAGATTTAATCCTAGGGCTTCCTAGCTCTCTTCTCCACACAACATTTGTGGCTGTTTTATGGTTCAGAGAATCAGTCTCTTCTCCCTTGCCAATGTACTTCTTCCTGTAACTAAAGATAGAAACCAGAGTCCTGGGGTTCATTTTCTTACCTGCCTGGATTGTGGAGCCCATGTGCAAATACTTCAGGGGGCTGATTGGTGCTGTTAAAGTGTGGATTGCTCTTCGGTATGGAATAAGGCACATTGCACATGTCAGTATCTACATCCAGCCGTAACACCGAACCTGTAAAATCACTGAGAAAGTTGGAGGACAATATAATTGTTTAAAAGTGTTTTTGTAACCACAAATCTCATACATCTCATGGTGCTACAATTATGTATGTATGCAGACTCAATGCCAACAAATGACCCGGCACCACTGATTTTCATGAACAGTTAGAAAATTAGTTATTATTACCTTTTGAATTTTTAAGTCATTAATTCTAGAAATCATGTGCAAAATTCTTTGAAAAATGGGATGAATTTATTTCACTTAAATTACTTTAATGGAATGACCAGAGGGGTGAACTTAATCATTTGTTCACTGGAGATAAGTTCATCTAAGTTACAAAGTACATAAGGAATTCAAAGAAGGCGGTTTTTTTGTCTGATAGCTATGTCAAGAAATGCTCTGCAGAACAATAGTGGGTAAAGGGAGATTATTTTTTTTCTTCTTTACAGATTGGCATCAAATGGATACAACAGCTTAGGAATTGCAAAACAGAAGTAGGTTTCTTTTTCATTCTTCTTTCAATGTGACCATAAAAATCCAAGCCATCTTTAAAATCCATCCCAAATGTCATCCATTTCATGGAGTTTTCCCTGATTTCCTCTAATTGGTAATTAGCTGTCCCAACTTGGACCTAACAGAGCAGTTAGCTTGCACATCTCTTTTATTGTGGATATTTACATTTGTGTTGTAGACTGTAAGGGAAATGTGGGCAGAGTCTATGTCTTCCTTGAAATCTGACACTCCGCCAGTGCCTAGAACAGTGTCCTGTACATGCTCTCATTGTCGCTAAATCGATGTTGAAGTCTGATGGCTGAGTCCTTACACTTCTCCATCAATTCACCTACTTCAAGATCTGGCTAAAGATGGTCTCCAAGAAGCTTTTCAGGAATGATTTTGTCTTTCATGTTTATTCCCTTACTTAAGATGAGAAGGTTCGGACCTAGGAGGACCTATTGTTCACTTCAGCCAACTCTTTTACAGATAAGAAAACTGAGACTCACAGAGTTTAAATGACTTCATGACCTTTCACAACTTATGACAGCCTTGCCATTGATCAATTGTGTGACTATGGGCAAATCACTTCACTTCCTTGTGCCTTGGGTCCCCTATGTGCAAAATGGGGAAAGTAATGCTTGCATCATCTATTTCACTTCTCCCTTGGAAATGCTCTGTACACTGTAAAGTGTGGAATAAATGTGACTTCTCTATAGTCTGTACTGTACTACACAATTGTTTCTATAGCATTCAGTATGTGTCAAAAATGAAGCTTGAACTCAGGTTTTCCTGACTCTGCGTCAAGTTGGGAGTGCTGATTCTTTATCCAGGCAGTCCCAAAAGTCTTAGTACAATTTACTATCTGGGCAAGTACAGAGGGGAAGTGTGGTATAGTACATAGCTGGCCTTAACTTAGGTTCAAATTCAGCCCCTCCCACATATTGGCCTCTCACTTCCCTTGGGCAACTCTAATGATGTAACTTTCAGAGCTAGTACCAATCTATGTTGGTAGAAGGAGTTTTCTCACTGGGAGTTCCCTATATCAGTGCAATCAGAGGTCTAGCTCTCCCAGAAAGAACTGAAAACCTAAGTAATACCTAATGATTCTAATTTGATAACTTCTTTTAGTCAAAGACTCTGAGAGGCAGTGTGGTGGTACAAGGGATCCAGTCCTGGGCTTGGAGTTAGGAAGATCTGAATTCAAATCTTGCCTCAAATGTTTACTAGTTTTATGACTAATCCTCTCTGACTGGTGTCCTCGGGAAGCTGATTTCCCTTTTAAAGACCCTGAGGCTGAGATGGGGAGTTGAAGCTCTCGCTATTTTAAGATGGGGAGCAGACATCCCTCCTTGTCCACACTTGAAGACCTAGGAGGGAAACGGGGGGATGGCTAACAGATGGTTAGAAATGATTATCTTTAGAAGATTGTTTGGTCTCATTTTTCCAACAAAATCTATATTTAATGAACTGTGTGATTACAGCATGCCAAATCCTTGAACCTATGGATGTACTGGGTAGATCTCTTATTTCCTGACTTTATTTAAATTTTACCTTCTGCAAGAAGCTTTTCCTGGTCCTCAATAACCTTAGTGCTCTCTTCCCTCTGAGATTATCTCTAAGTTACCCTGTACATATCTTATTTATACATAGCTGTTTGTGTGTGACCTCCCCTATTAAACTGTGAACTTCCTGAAAGCAGGTACTGCTCTGTGTCTTTGTACCTGTAGCACTTAGAACAGTGCCTGGTGCATACTGGTTGGTCATTCAGTCACGTCTGATTCTTTGTGACCCCATTTGAAGCTTTCTTGGCAAAGATATGGGAATGTTTTGCCATTTCCTTTTCCAGCTCATTTTACAGATGAGGAAACTAAGGCAAACAGGATTAAGTGACTTGCCCAGAGCCACACAGCTGATAAATGTTTGAGGCCGGATTTGAATTTAGGTCTTCCTGATTCCCGTCACAGCATTCTATCCACTGAGCCAACTAGCTGCCTTAATCTGGTACACAGTTGGTGCTTAATAAGTGATTGTTGACTTGATTTGACCTCTCTGTATATGTTTCCTCATCAATGCAATGGAGGGGTTTGGCCTATATGACCTCTAAGGTCCCTTCCAGTTCGAAACCTATGATCCATGATTTTATGACATAATTTAAGTGTTCTCTTTCCCTTTTTATAAAAGTAAAAGATGAAAGATCAGATGATAAAGTGATGAACAAAGGAGGAAAGGTTAAAACTGCAGCTTTCCTAACTCACTGACACTTCCAACAGGTCTAACACAAGTGAAGAAAGAAGGGCTCTCTGACCCTGGCAGTCTCTGTACCTTAAACCATCCATTTCTTCCATGTCATCCAAGGTGATCATCCCATCCCCGAGGAAAATGTACAAAAAGCCATCTGGGCCAAACAACAGCTGTCCACCTAGATGCTTCCTGTGCAGCTCGGCTACCTCCAGGAACACACGGGCTGTTCTCATATCAACTTGTTGGGGATTTTTTCTGTATTATAGAGATACAATGCTATGATCAGACTCTCTGAACAACCAAAATAGGGACAAACAGTGAAATGAATCCTTGAACTAGAGCTAAGAAGAATGGTGCAAAAGCAACATGATTTTCTAGGTCACAAGAAAAGCATTTAATTTGAGAGATAGCTGGGTGGGGGGCAGGGGGAGAGAAGAGGAGAATGCTAAAAATCTAAACCTCCATGCTCTCTTTAAAGCTACAGGCAGCTTTTCTGCAAAACCATACCTATCTGCATTAGATGCTTGAAAGCTTCTGACTGTTTTATTGTAGCCTTTGAAACAAAAATTATGAAGTGAGAAGAAATGTGAAGGTTTGGATGCTAACGCCTCATCTATTTTCATGGTACCTGGACACTGTATATTCCACGACCCTAAGAATGTGGTCGTGAGGTCCGATGGCCCATCGTTCTTGGTTGGTGGTATAAGACACATACAGCTTTCCATTTTTCTTGTAATTGGGATGGAATGCAAGGCTTAGCAGTCCTCTTTCATCTCCTCCCTGCGGTCAAATGAAAAACACAAAGAATTGTGAAGTTAATTATGTTCTTTATTGTGTTTCAGCTGGAACCCCAAAAGAGTCCCTTTCTTTCTTCTGGATAATCTTTGCCCAAACTCTTTTCTTTTCTTCCTTGACTACTGCACAAAAAAGGATTATAAAACATTTCACTTTGTGGGCTCTTTAAGGGTTGGAACAAGACGATTGTCTTGTGTGGTTATCTATGCCCAAGACTCTTACCCCACACCCCACTTTTGTCAAGTGATTTGTGTATGTAATCTTGAGAAGCCATGAAGACAACTTTAAAGGCTATGCAAAATTCTTTCCTGGGTTACTAGGTTGCTCGTAGTCCGAGGAAAACAAATAAAAAGGTCCACAATCGGCAGTCACTTCGAATCCAAGTATCCCAAACCTGAAACAGTGTGGACTGCCAGCTCCCACCGTCTTGGCACTATGTTTAGAAAACAGTGAAATTGCTTGTGTAATATACAAACCTTTGTTTTACCCTGGAGGCATCTATATCAGTTGTCACAACCATGGTGGTCTGTTCATCATAGCTAGCACACTGTAGGTAATAAGCAGCCGGAGCCTTTCTGCATCCAAATAATATCTTTTTACATGTGCCTCCCCCTCCTTTTTTTTTTTTTTTTTTTTGCAGAGGTCTTTCTTTAGGGAGGGAGAAAAGGAAGGAAGGAGGGAAGGCAGCTGAAAGGGTGGAGGGGGAGGGTAGTGGGGTAGTGGAGGCATGAAGCTAGGGAAGAAAAAGAAAATCCCCCCCGCCCTGAACTTGCTTTTATTATTATCAAAACCACAAAGAGCAGTTCTGTGCACATTAAACAGCATGGCAAACATGCTATAAAGTACTATCAAGATAAAAAAAATCAGCTACTTCTTAAATGAAGGGCAATTTATCTTCATTTCCCTGATGATTCAGCCTGCAGTTCTGCTGAACTAAATAGAAGCTTCACTTTCATTTCATATGATGAATAGTTTATAGAACTTTCTATAATTAAGTGAAAAAGTAAATCTATCTAGATCAGGACATGACCATCACTCAGTGTCTGGCATGCCCTGAATGGATGGTTTTGTACAGTTGAAAAGAGGTGCAAACCCCAAAACTCTCATCAATGGAACACTTGGTGGTCAGTGTTCCTCAGAAATATTGCATTATTAAACATCCTAACACCCTAGTGAAAGTGAGGGGAAGTCAATTCCCTTTTTGCAGAAAGGGAAATGAAGGCAAAAATGAGTGAGTTTGTAGCAGGGCTAGCAAGAGAGCTCTGGGCTCCTACAAATCCTAGCAGAGAAAAGTATTTTTCACAAGACCGTATTCAATAGAAACAGAAATCTTTCCTGCCCTTTTCCCACCTAAGAATAAAGGCTATCACAGAAGTGCTGAGGAGTTTATAATCCATGTTTTACATCACCTTGGGATAGGAAATTTGACTTTCAGGCATAAAAGTATACTTTCTGCACATATGCACACTCAACTCCTAATTTGATTTGTAGCTTAAAAAAGGAATTTTACTATATATGGCATGAATTTAAACTAGGTTATTAACTACCAAATGAACTAGCAATCAGTCAGTATTGGGGCAGTTAGGTGATGGTCAGGAAAACCTGAATTCAGATAAATTCTTAGACGCTTACTAGCTGGGTGATCCTGAGCAAGTCACTTAACCTCTGTTTACCTCAGCTTTTTCATCTGTAAAATGGAAAGAATAATAGCACCTGCTTCCCAGAGATGTTATGAAAATGAAAGGAGATAATAATTGTAAAGCATTAGCACATAGTAAGGCACATGTGCCTGGCCCATAGTAAGTGCTATATAAATCTTAGCTATTATTAACTATTATTATTATTTATCAGGCGCCACAGAGGATAGGGAGAAAAGCAAAAACAGCCCCTGTCTTCAAGGAGCTCATGATCTAATGGGAGGAGAAAACATGCAAATGACCAGGTACAGATATGTGAATAGTTATCAATGTGCCAGGAAAGAATTTTTAAAATCCCAGCTTTAGTCATAGAAATAATAGAGGAGTGTGAATGTCTTTGTATGACAAAAGCCAGATGAACATGTGAAGCACAGTGATGGAATGTTCTCAGCTTCAAGTGCCAAGGGGACAATCTCTTTCTCTGAATACCACAAGAGTTCATTTTCATTTTACCCTAAGGAAACAAGATCATTTATTAGTAGATTGTCTTTGGTATTACCTCTTATTGTTCCAGTAGCAGCAGTTGCCTCTTTTCCCAGAGATTTTATTTTATATTGTGTTTTTACTAAAGATGCCACCATTTTCTCGCAAAGAGGTGTTAGTAGTTCGGATGTCCAACAACTTTCCAGCTTAATGCAATGCAGCTGAACCTCCGGGATGTTTTTTTTAACAGGGAAGTTGAGGAGCTGGGGCCTGGGTTTGGGTTTCATTTCCAACTAGGAATATATTTCCTTCTCTGGCGGTGAGAGTAGACCACTGCTGGTAATTCCACCTCAGAGATGGCAACTTGTCTACTTCCAAGAGCTTTTCTTTAAACTCACCTCATAATAAATGGTTCCTATGTAAATAAGCTCTGGTACACCTTTGAGTTGGACATGATGTTCTACGGATCTGGAGAGCTCATGCACAAAAGCCACTTCTTAGATCATCTAACTAGAATCCATGACCAACATCAACACAAATATCTTTCATTATACTCAATGGAAGGCAAGTGTAGGACGGTGGACAGAATGTTGGGATTAGAATCAAGAAGGCCTGGGTTCAATGTCACTAGCTGTGTGACCATGACAAGTCATCTGTAAAATGGGACCATATACCTAGAATCTCCATATCGGGGGGAAGCGTGGCATAAGGGGATAGAGAGCTGAAGACCTGGAGTCATCATGTCTTGACTCCAGTAGATACTGCTGTACGAACCTGGATGAGTTGCTTCATGGAGCAGCTAGGTGGTACAGCTAATAGGGTGTGAGCCCTGCAGTCAGAAAGACTCATCTTTGTAAGTTCAAATCTGGCCTCAGGCACTTACTAGCTATGTGACCCTGGGCAAGTGACTTAATCCTGTTTGCCTCAATTTCCCCATCCATAAAATGAACTGGAGAAGGAAATGGCAAACCACTCTAGTACCTTTGCCAAGAAAACTCCACAAGAAAACTGAACAAAAACAACCAAAAAGTTGTTCAACTCCTCAGGGCTCCAGCCAATTTGCTAAAACTATATTTTAGAAGTGTTTCGTAACTGCCTTGCTAGAATAAAAATAACAGTGAGTATTTATAAAACACTTTGAGGTTTGCCAAGTGCTTAACAATATCTCCAATTTACTATCACTACAACATTAGGATATAGATGCTATTATTACCATTCGTATTTTACAGGTGAGGTTAAGTGACTTATCTAGGGTCACATAACTAGTAAGTATCTAAGGCAGGATTTGAACTCAGGTCTTTCTGACTGCAAGTGTAGCACTCTAGCCACTGCACCACATAGGCGCCTCCTTTCTTCTCTGGGATCTTGCTATACCATTGAATTCATAGGTCTAGATTTAAAAAAAATATGTCTTTAGGGTTCATTATAAGACTCAGTTCAAATGAGATAATACAAATATCAGTTATTATTTTAGAAGGAAACTATAGGATTCATGTATACTCCAAATGTATAAATGACCATTCTTCATTCATCTACTATACACCATCTGAGCCAACTTTAGAAGTATTAGGGATATTGCTAAAATACCAGAAATCTGTCAAGTCTTGAAAAGAGATATGGAGATTGATTTTTTGCATGTCCATTCAACAAAAAAAGAAACTCCGAATTGGATTAGTTTGTCACATATACTTGGTGTCTTTATGATGTCTATGTGGCTCCACTCCCATGTGGAAGGTGGGTTGCAGAATAAAAGCTAATGTAGTTTGTGAATTGCGCCTGATGCCTTATAATTTATGTCTGTCTCTTCCAGATCATTTGGGAGAAACAAAATGTCATTACTAACTTGCGTAATATTTTAATTAATAAATGTATAAAAAACTCACCCAAAGCTGCCAAAAGCCTGCTAATAGTTGAGAGCAATGGTTATGGAGTCAAGGATCCTCTGTCTTTGGCCCTGTCTCTCACTAGTTTGCCTCTTCCTATGTAAGTCGCTTCAACTTTCTGAGCCACAGTTTCTTCAATTATGAAAATGAGTGAGTTAGAATAGATGTTCTTTGAAATTCCTTATAACTCTAATATTCTGTAGTAAGGCCTGAAATTTAGAGAAAGTTTTTTAGCTGCCCTGAATTGTTTTGCCTCAAATTGTTTATTCAGCTTCAATTTTCTGAAAAAAAAATTTTTTTTTTAATGATCCCTATTACTTCTTGCCAAGATGGCTGGTTAAATCAGAGGCAGGCTGCACAACGCACAAGCTCATGCCAGGCAAAGTAATGATCAAGAAATCCAAAGAGAAATGACGGTGACTTTTTCCATTCAGAAATGTCACAATTGATCATTCAGCTGCCCACTGACAGGAGGAAAAAATCCCTCCCACTCCCAGCAAAGCCAGAGCCAGCGCCTCCCAGGGCAAGAGGTCAAGGACACTTGCGTCCTGCAAGTCTCTTTGTCCCATGGTGGTCAGAAAACCACAGGGAGGATTTTATGGGAACAGTAGCAGGCAGTCGATAGCACGGTGTTGTAACACTGAGACCTGGATACCTTAGGCCCTAGAGTTCAGAGGTACACTAACATTCCGTCCTATGGTGCCATAGGCAATCATGAATATCTAGTTCTCCGAAGTTCAAAGACTCAGGGAGGGCTCAGTCCTTGGAGGAAGTCAGCAGAGAAACCCAGGTGATCCAGGTCAAGAGCAACCCGGGTTAAACCATTGCACCCACCCACCCACTCCTCAAGCAGAGGAAGAGACATCAAATTGGCATCAAAGCTCAATTCAGGAGTGAAAGTAGGAGAGATGAAAGAAATGACCACCAATTTAAAAAATGATTGTAAAAGCATTTACAAGGGGGGTGTGGATCATGCCCAGAGTGCCTGGGATGGTCTCTCTCCATGTGCAGAGTCTAGGAGTTTGCTTCTGAAAGAGTTGTGATGCCACGTAAGGGAAATGCTTTAGAGAGACGGTGGAACATGTGTAGACATTTGGTAACCGGTTGGCTAACCATGGGGTAGAGGTGAGTTTTGTTTTGTTTTGTTTTAATTGGCTGCCTAGCTGTTGGCATTTTCAAAAAGGCCTGAGTTAGCTTTGGCTATTCATCCTCCTTGTCTTCAGCGTTGTTCTGTTGGCTTCTCATGAGAGGCCATGTTGTAAGTGTGGGGTGGGGGATTTGAATCTTAGAACTTTCTCTGAGACCATGTGTCCCTGAATAATAATAAGACTTGATCCTTGGACTTTTTGTTCATTCTTTTCTGTTTTAGGTGAAAGGAGTCTCCAACCTTGGGAGCTAAAAGGTCAGGCAAGCAAGTCATAAGAATCTGAGAACTGGAATCCAGGATGGGTTTTGCAGCCATCATAGCACTGATGCCCTGAGGAGCAAGGAGTTACCTTTAGAAATGACCTTCAAGATTCCAGATCAGTGGAAGTTGAGATGAGAGGTCGTTCAGCAGTTACTCAGCTGGATCTGGACAGGAGCTTGGGGGCACCAATGCCCTGTAGGATCTGAGCTAAGTTATAAGCCTACTTGTGGTGGAGACTGAGGTGTTGCAGGGGAAAGTATGTCCCTGAGGTACTGGGAGAAGTGTTTTTATGTTTGTTCTTATGATATCTTTTAAATAATTATCCTCTTCTAAAAGCTGCCAAATGTTACATGATTAAATGGAACTGGATAGTTAGTCCCTAAGAAAGGGCAGGAGAACACAGCTGATGGAGGTTCAAGCTGGCCACAGTAGAGAAGAAAGACTCAGGAAACCTCTTAGACTATCCTAGGTGCCTGATGGAAAGATGTAGCAGCCTGGCTTGCCAGTCAGAATATACTTGCTGTATCCTTTCTATGGTAGCAAAGAACTGGAAACAAAGTTGATGTCCAGTGACTGGTGGTGGCATACAAACTGCATAAATGTAATGGAATATTACTATGTTGTAAGAAAGAAATAGGATGAATTCAGAGAAGCCTGAAGAGATTTAGTGAGCAGAGTCAAGAAAACAATACACATTGATTTTATTTACTGAATGCAACTAGCACAACTGCAACAAAATAACTGAAACTGAATGTGGGAAAATGACAAAAAATAAGCATGATCCCAAAGAAGAGATATGAGTGGACACTTCTTTCTACTTGTTTGCTGAGGCAGGGATCTATGGGTGTTGAAAACTGCGTAAGTTCTTATATTTTATCAAAGTATTTATTGATTATTTTTATTCTGTATAGGAAAATTTAGGCAATGTAATAACTGAAGATATCAATAAAATTTATGTGTAGAAAATGGTTAATATAATTTCCACTGAAAGTCAAGTAAGACTCTTTCTTTATTTTTTCTAAGTAGCCATAACATAGGCAAAGGAAACAGTGAGATCAGTTCTCATATCAAGACAGATGTCTCTACCTACAGCTGCAGTGATAGAGTTAGGGATGGGCTTTTAAGTTTCACCAAAGTAGGCCAGCACAAAACCTATTATCAAAATTTCAAAACAAACTCTTTATTTGAGATATAGGCCATATTTATCAGGACCATGATGGACTGGACATGACAAGTTTTACTTTTAAACCAAATTTAATTGGAGGAGATTCTACAGTGTAGACAGGTTATTTCAGGTCTTCAGAACCTCTCTATTAAGTTAGCAGTGTTCTTTATATTTCCTACATTACCAACTTTTAGCCTGGAAAAAAAAACAGTCTTTCAATTGTTCCTTCCTATTTTCAAGGTATTCATTATTTTGGCTTGGCAACTTGACTCAGAATCTCTGAATTGAAAGGGACCTAAGAGGCCGTTAGCATATATTGTCTCCTAGCAACAATATAATCCATATAAACCCAACAAGTAGTCATCTAGCTCCTTCATATGCTAGGAAACCTCCAGTGAGGGGTTACCCACTACATCCTGGGGTATCCTATTCCACTTTGGGATAGCTCTACTTATGAAGAAATTGTTCCTTACATTAACTTTAAATTTGTTTCTTTGCAACTTCCATCTACTGCAAGCTTTTAAACTCTGTGACTCATTGTCTTGACATTTCAAAACTCTGAAGACCAGAGGCTCTAGTCCATTCGCCAGACACCATAAGCAAAGGAGTGACTAAGACACCCCAGAAGTGAATGAGGCAAATACTGTAGTTGATACTGACAGGTCTTTCCAAATACTTCCCGGTCAGTGAAAGATCCTCTCCTCCTGTCTACAAAATACTCTGCTGTCTCCCTTCAAGGAATCTCCTTTACATATCACTATTCTTCTGGAAGTAGGCTTCCTGGTTCTCCACATGAAGTCTATTACAGGTACTTTACACACATGCACCAGATCTCCATTATACATGAAAACATGTATTATGCCTCCTCCCCCTTAAATCTCCTTCAAGCTAAACATCCCAAGTCCCTCAACTGATATGATATAACCCCAAGTGATATGACCTTGAGTTTCATCATTTTGAGTACCCTTCTCTGGACACTCACTAACTTCTCAATGTCATTCCTAAAATGTGACTCCCAGAACTGAACACATAATCCTTTTGATTTGGCCACCCAGGTAGGGTAGGGTACTCAGTCCTCTAATGTTCATGACCTCAGAAAATCAGAATCAGGGGCTCAGGGTTGGAAAAGAAATCAGGGACCACCTAATCTAATTAATATTTTAACAGTATATTTTCTAGAATATCTCCGATTAGTGGTCATTTAGCCTTCAGTTGAAGGCCTCCTGTGATGAGGAACCCACAATCTCTGGAGGAATGCCATTAAACTACCCCTACTCCCACCCCACCACCCTTTCTCCTTTTATTCAGCACTATTTGTAAAGAAATTTTCTGACACTGGGTTGAAAGCTGGCTCTCCTCAGCTTCCATACATTGCTCCCAGTTCTGACCTCAAGTCAATTGGGAACATATTGAGTGCCGTTTGCTGATTCTGCATAAAAGATTTTAATCTTCATTTCCCCTGCCCCAGTACCTGATATATGTCATCGATGGACAATTTACTTTAGCATTCTTGACTTTGAACTTTGCCTTACGGCTGATTTTTGAAAATGGACCAAGAAGATTCCCTTCCTTTGAGAATGCTAAAGGATCTTCCCATATTACTTACCTCTTAGGGATCGTAGTAGTGTTATATTTGGAAATAATGATTCCACAAAATAACAGTTGTTGAACCAATTATTTTTCCATATCCTAGTAATTCATTACAGGTACTTTACACACATGCACCAGATCTCCATTATATACATTTATATTTATATACACATTATATATATTTATAATATACATTATATTACAGCATGTGGAATTGAGATCACATAGGCACTCTCAGAAAATTCAAAAGTAGAGTTGCTTCTGCTGAATATGTTGAGAGAATTGAGGTGAGAAGACCTGCTTAAATGGAGGGGAGGAAATACTAAGTGTCAATTAAGCTACTGACAAGATTCTAGGAGCCAGAGCTCTGGATCTGGAGTCTGAGAAATACTTTCTAGTTGGGTGACTTTGTGCAAATCACTTAGCATCCTAGTCCCTCAGTTTCTTCATCTTTAAAAGATATTTTATATTCTATACACCCCATATTATAAATCCTTGCCATGCGTATCTCACATAGTTATATTAAGGAAAGTACCTGACAAACCTGAAAATGCAATGAAAATATGAGTTGTAATTTTATTATTACATCCCTCCCATTCAAAGTCACTGGCCATTATTAACTGAAGAGACTGAGGGAGAGCTAGTAGTTTTTAATTACTGCATGCCCATCAAGATATTCCTCCCTAGCATCAAACCAGACCTCATAATTATCTAAGAATTATGTCAGTTACATTATGCACCAGGTCACCCCCTTTGCCATCATTCCTATGACATGCACTTTGACAATTTCCCATATGTCATCAACAATAACAATTCTTTAAAATTTTTTTTTTGTTTAGTGTAAATGAAAAAGGAAAAAATAGACTCCATAGTCTAAAGTACACTGGGAGTTCCTGCTTGAACTTCGCTGCATTTTCCATTCTTTCCTTTTCAGGAAGAACAATCTCCTTGTCTGTTCTATAATCAGCTCAGACACACTGATGGGTTAGACTTGCTGTGTTTGGCCCCACAGGGAAGAAAGAGGAGTAGTAAGTGAAAGGTACAAATGAAGGTTTGATATCAGAAAAAGTTTCCTAAGAAATAGAGCTGTCTCAAAGTGGAAGAGGCTTAAGAAGCCGACCCCTTGTATGGGTCTACTGTAGATGGGATTCTTGTTGGACCAGGTGGCCTTTGAGAAACTGTCCAATCCTGGAATTTCGTGGTCCTGTTGTCTTATATGGGAACCACAGAGAGATAATGAAAGGGAAACAAAATTAAAAGACTGGTGGGTTGCATTTCAGTGAAGACTTCAAGCAAAGACTGGAGGACCACTTAATAGGCAATGTAGTCGGGATTATTTTGTTGGCTGTGGGTTGGAAAAGGTGGCCTCTGAGCTCTCTTCCAACTCAAAAATTAGGTGATCCTATGACTTCCAACTTTAAAAATCAATCAGCAAGCATTTATAAGTCTCTACTACAATCCAAAAGGTCAGACACTGTGCTAGTCCCTAGGGATACAAATAGACAAGTAAGACAGTCCCTGTCCCCTGGGGAGGTTACACCTTCTAGAAGTTCTACCCTACATTACTGAAATGAAAATTCTCTGTGACTTTAATAGAATGTTACTTTAAATTACAAATGCTTTTGATTTGAACTTTATTCTCAATTCATAGAATCTCAGATGACAGACACAAAGTTTGTCACTTGGTCCATAGCAGAAGACTTTTTAGGTATTCAACGAGCATTTATTAAGCACTGTGCTAAGAAACTGTGGATACAAAGAAAGGCAAACCACCCCTCCCCCAAACACAAACCAAAACCCAGTTTTTGCTCTCAAGGGACTATCTTTCCAGTGGAGAAATCTGGTGATAGGACCTGCAAAAGTTGACACTTCCCTTGTGTGGCTTTCAAAAACCAAAGCATCAAAGTGGAGTAGGAATTCAGGATTGTTTCATGGAGACATCAATTGTTTTTGTTTTTTTTTACAGTTAGTCCAAATTTCCATTTCTTAAGAAATATTCTTCTACAGCTTAATCTGTCATCAATTAAAACTGATAGTTTTATTTTTTAAATTTTTATTTGTTTTGGGGGAAGCAATATGGCACATGAATCAACAGAAGATCTGAGTTTAGATTTGAGCTCTGTCCAGATATTTCACCTTGGGCAGGCCTCTCTGCACTTCATTTTGCTCACCATAAGATAAGGATAACAGTACTTTGATTACCCACCTTGTGACAGCTAGGTGGCGCCTAGAGTTAGGAAGATTTGTCTTCTTGAGTTCAAATCTGGCCTCAGATACTGACTAGCTGTGTGACCCTGGGCAAGTCACTTTACCCTATTTGCCTCAGTTTCCTCATAGGTCAAATGAACTAGAGAAAGATGGCATCACAGAGTAGGACATGATTGAAACAATATTGCCTATCTCATAGAATTGTTATGAGAATTAGGTGTAAAGCAGTTAGCAAACTATTTAAGTTCTATTTAAATGTAAGCTCCTAGTATTAGCGGTGGATAGTTCAAAGAAATTTTGAGCTGGTAGGCCCTCCATTATCCTGGAATCCAACCCAAGGAAGTAAAAAGACTTACTTAAGGCCATACAAAGAGGAAGCCCAAGTCATCTGTGGAGGGGAGCAGGTGGTACAGTAGGCAGACCATTGGGCTTAGAAACAGGAATTTATGTCTGGCCTCAGACACTTACTGGTTGTGTGACTTTGGGCAAGTCACTTAACCCTGTTTGCCTCAGTTTCCTCATCTGTAAAATGAGCTGGAGAAGGAGATGGCAAAATACTCTAGTATCTTTGCCAAGAAAACCCCAAATGGGGCCATGGGGAGTCAGACACAAGTGAAACAACTCAGCAACAACAAACCCTCTGCGACTCATTTTCTTCACCTGTGAAATGAAAAATCTAAAAACTCTTCTTACTCAAACTGATGTTCTATGAAGCAGTTACTGCCCTCAACGAGCCTGTATTCTATTGGGAGATATGCCTACCTATATACAAATGACTAAGTATAAGACACATAGAGAATACTTGGAGGGACACTGCCAACTAATAGTGAGAGATAAGGAAATGCTTTTCATTGGACGTGGCATTTGAACTGAACCTTCAAGGTAGTTAAGGAGCCCAAGAGTTGAAAGTGAGGAGTGAGAGTATTCTAGACATGGAGCAGAAGCTAAGTAAAGGTATGGGGGGAGGGGCATGAGGTGGCAGGATGTCAGGAAAAGGGAAGAATAAACAGACCAGTTTGGACAGAAGTAGGATACATCAGGGGAAATAATGTGAAGTTAGTCTGGAAAGGTCAGCTATGGTCAGAACATAAAAGGCTTTTAAATACAAATCTTTATGTCCAATGGCAGCCTTCTCTAGATGGGGTGGGCAGGGAACAAAGGAAGGGAGATAATTTGGAGCTTAAAATGAAACAAAATAAGTAAATCTAATTTAATTCTTAAAAAATGCCAAACAGAGGAGATGGTATTTTGTCCTAAAGGCAAAGAGAAGCCACTGAAGCTAAGATGCTGAGATCAAAGACTACTTGATACATTAACAATGAGATACTCCTTCCCTTGATATCTTAGTGGCTTTCCTCCTACATTAGCCTATTTAATTTTTTTAAACCATTTTTCTTCTAAGTTAAAGTTAAGAAAAAGACTTGAGGCATCTCTGGTCATTTCATTACTCTCTCTTTCTGCTTTTCTTACCTTCTATGTTCTTAACTAGCCACTCCACACTGGACCTCTCACTGGCTCAAGCCTCACTTGGTCATTGCTTGGCCTCAGATGGCTCACAGTGAGTGTAAATAGCAATTGTTTCTGTTCTGGCCAGAAACCTTGAGGTTCTCTCCATCCCAGACTGATTTGACTAGGCAGAAGAACCCATTCTTTGTCTCATTTCTTACCTAACCTTAATCACTGAATGGACACTGCCTCAGACAGACTGAGACCTGGGAAAGCCCAAAGTCTCCTACTGAATCTGGAGCCACTTCCAATTGTCCTGATCTATATCTTGCCACCGAACCCAGATGGTTCTGGAGGAGAAAGTGAGGCTGATGACTTTGCACAGCCCTGCCTCACTTAAATTCAATTCACTTGCAGGTCAAGATATCACCTTCCTGATGTCAATGATCCTCTTCCAAAATGAAAGACAAACACAAACAACAGCCAGTTCTCAGCTAGGCACTCTACCCTGAACCTTTCACTTCCAGTATTAATTCTTTCCTATTCTTTAAGAATACCTCTAGTAAATTTAGAATTTGTTCTTTCATCATGCATCCATTTGGTTCTCCTGGTCCACAACTCAATACAGAGGGGTCAGCTTGTCCTCTTCAAGGTCTCACTTCTGTTGGAAAATATCTACTATCCCAATTCTTTAAAAAAAATAAAGGAAACTGACAAATTCTGCCAGGACACAATCTGCCATGTAGTGTTTTCCTCTACCACATTCCCTTAGTAAGGAGAATTCTTCTATTGCAGAAAAAATTGGAAAGTTTTGAGACTGGTAGTTCAGAGGTTCTAGAGAGTATCTTGGGCACACAATTTCTAGAAGGTGGCAATTGCTGCATTTCAAATCTATGTCTAGACTTAGGAATTTAATGTACTATACTTTTCAAAGAAAGTATGATCATAGGTAAGCTAGAAAAGTCAAGATTGGAGAGAATTTGTTGAGGAGGCTAGGTCTTTGCAAAGTAGACTTATTTCCATTATACATGGCAACAATTTTGTTGCATCCTCATCTCTATCCATTTCACTTATACCCACACATGTTCACAACACACATGTGGACACACATAATTTCAGAGCGTTCAGTCACACCAGATGTAAGTTTAACTCCATCTTAGAAACTAGGTATAGTATGAGTATTCCCTTTTAGGTACTCCCCATTGTACAATCCCTTCTTAGCTCCTATTTATCCTTGTTCTTCTGTTATTAAATTACTACAGGAATGGAACTGAGGTAATGGAGATGAGAAATAGGTGTATAATTCGTCAGTCATTGTATCAAAATATTTCATCTCTCCCATGTTTGCACATATTTCACATGTCTCAGAAATTCATATTTCAAAAGGGCCCTGAAATTCTTTGATTCAGGAGCTTGTCTATAAATTCATTTTTACTTAAATAATGATAATGGACATTTTAACATTTTGTGAAACTCTTTGCATAATTCTCTCATTTGCACCTCAGAACTGGGAAATACTGTGGATATTATTAACTATATTTTGGAGATTAGGAAACTCAAGTTCAGAGAAGATGATAAGACCTTGTTTAAGGTCACAGTGGTGTTAGTAGAAATGCAATTTGAGCCTAGATAGCAACAACTAGTATGGAAGCAAAGGACTTGGGGTCCTGGTTCAACTCCTGCCGCAAGTCCATTTACCTTTCCTGTTACCCATCTGGAAAAGGAAGAGTTCGGATTTGATGATTTCTATGGTTTATTGTCACTCTCGATCCATGATCCTATACATAGTAATAGATGGCATTTACACAGAGCATATAAAGCACTATCTCATTTCATTCTCATGACAACACCGGGAGGTTAGTAGTAGTATTATCCTCATTTTAGAGATGAGGAAACAAAGGCACAGAGAAGTTAAATGACTTGCCCAAGGATACATGGTAGTGTCTGAGGCAAGATTTGAACCCAAATCTTTAAGAGTCCAAGTCCAGCACTCAATTCACTATCCCACATAATTCTATTTCATGCTATCATATTGTTTTTTCTATTATCTGTGTTGTCTGTCTACTTAACACCATTTAGTTGGCTACATTAGAAAGGCTTGACTTTCTGCCTTTTGTGTGCAGGTGGGTGTTCCCACTAGACTATAATATTGTAGTCACGTCCGTTGTTCCTTTGAATAAATGGGTCCCCCCAAAGAACTCAGCTTCATACTAGGAGATGAGTTGGACACTGGGGAGAATCTGGCTCAATATGCGTCAAATATTAATTCTCAATGTTTTTTCTATTGTAACTCAATTTTCCAAAACATTTTCTTTCTCTCAAGGACAAACCACTACAATAAATCCAAATACAGTGCAAACTTCAATTTTAAAAAGCAAGAAACTTCCATCAACTAGGACAGTTACAAAAAAGTACAAATCCTTTAATTACAAAACATTTTCATGTTAACTTTGTCTTGGAAACACAAAAATGTATAAAAGCTCTGAAAGAACCTCAGAAACAATAAAGTGAGACAAGGCTAGTTGAAAACAATAAGTGAAGTGTTGTAAATCGTTTGCATAGGAATTTAGGGAATTCCACAGACTAATTATTAGTAGCAGGATTGTTGGTTTGGCAGCTGTGTGGCACAATGGAGAGTGCTGGACCTGGAGGCAGGAATACCTGAGTTCAAATCTGACCATATACACTTAACTAGCTGTGTGACCCTGGGCCATTCACTTAATCCTGTTTGCCTCAGTTTCTTCATCTGTAAGATGAGCTGGAGAAGGAAATGGCAAATGACTCCAATATTTTTGCCAAGGAAGTCCCAAATGGGGTCACCAAGAGACTCAACTGAAAATGATTCAATAGACTAATTACTATGAGTATTGTATCACTATTGCTATAGTATTACTACAATAGTATTACTATTGATTTTATTAAAACAATAAAATTCTACCAAACTTTTCTGCACACAAGATAAAATTGTATTATTTAATGGGTGCTAGGAGGAAACATCCTTATTAATAAGTCCCCAAATCCATTGGAATATTGGAAAATTGAAAATATAGGCATTTTTAGACCAAATGGTAAGAGGGTAAAAGTCGGTAGGAAAGAAGGTCTCTGCTCAAAATGCCAGATCTGAATCTGAAAACCGTATCCCCAGCACCACCTACAAGAACTAAACCACACTAAACTCAAAGGAAACCCTGTGTTTACCTGTCCAGACTCCATCCCACTTAATATAGTTATTACATAGAAAGAAAGATGAGGTCTTTTGTAAGAAGCCCTGATGGTCAAATGATGAGGTAGTTAGGCTGAGCAATGGGTAGGATGCTGGTTCTAGAGTTAGGAAAACGAATTCAAATCCTGTCTCAAAATCTGTCAGCTCTGTGACCTGGAACAAATCACTAATGCAAGAATTAGCACCTGCTTCCCAGATTTATTTTGAGGATAAAATATTATTTATAAAGTTCTTTGCAAATCTTCAATTCTTATATAAATGGTCTTTTTTATTATTCTGAATACTTTTGAAAAGTATGACAGTCTGTACAAATAAAAGCATCAAGGATCACCATCAGTGGGAGTGAGGGAGCTCCCCTGCTTTTGTCACCATATTACATGGAGATCAGCATACTATTGCACTGTCAATGGAATTGTAGGCTCTTTGAGGAGCAAGGAATCCAGCAAGATATAATACAAACAGTGAAAAGGAACCTTTGATCCAAAGATCACATGGGTGGTTGAAAGATACTGGATTTGGAGTCTGGGGCCTTGGGTTGGAATTCTGGCTCGGTTATTTACTTCCAGTATCTACTTAGGCAAGTCATTTAATCTCTCTTGGCCTCAGGTTTTTCCTCTACAAGATGACAAGGCTGGAGTAAGGTCTCTCCTAATGCTACATCTATGATTCTAGGATGCTAGGACATTTTTCTAAAGAGGTTATGAGGATGTCACATATATTTTACAAAAACCCACAGCTGCCTTATTTATAACAACAACAAAAAACCCCTGGAAACAACTAATATGTGAAAACTTAAGTTTATCAATAAAATGAAACATTGTGGTATTTAAAAAGTACGAACATCAAAACCCCGCCAAGGAATTATGAAACGAATAAGACAAGCAGATTAAACATAACATGCACACTGTCTACAACCATAGGTAATGAGATTTCATGCTTAAAGTACGGATAAATGCTAGTTATTAAATAAACGTATACATATAAATGTATCTGTGTGCCTGTAAAAAGTAGCAGCATGGAATACTGAATAGAGATCTGGCTTTGGAAGTAGAAAGTCCTGCTATGACAAATACGGTGGCTCGGTGACCCTAGGCTGTCCAGACTAGGACTCTAAGTTACTGGGAAGAGTCTACTTGCATTGGTAGTGGGAATTTTTTCCTAATCTCCACATACATAAGAAAAGCAAAGGCAACAGACTTTATAAGCATGGGAGTGGATTTAGAACAGGTCAAACAGCAAATGTATTTTATTGTTTTTATTTCTTTGTTCAGAATTGAAATTTACATCCTGGCAGAGTGGTTCTTGCTAGGAATCCCTGTTACTGGAGGATCTGAAGCTTGAGAACGGCATGAGCTTGGGAATTTTGAGCAGCAATGGAGCTAAGCCAATCTGGCATCTGAATCCCTCAGGTACCAATATGGGAAGGGCAGCCAAGATGCCCAAGAAAGGGGGACTCCTCTGTACTGATTTGCAGAAGATTCCGGCCCATGAGTGGCCACTATACTTATACCGAAGGCAAGATAGGGAGACCTAGGCTCAAAAAGAGAAAGAAAACTCAAAACAACGTAAAAAAGAACTACATTTTATGAGCAGAACTACCATATTTCTTAATCAAAGTATAATTTCAATTTTCTTGTTTTACAGAGCTAAAAAAAACAGAAAATTTATTCAGTATTTAGTTGGTTATTTACTATGATTTGTTATGAGTGTTCACTTTATCCTAATGGAATATGAGGAAAAAAATCATTTGTCATGGAAGATAAGGAAGGAGGAATGGAGAGAAGGGAATGTGGATATGGCAAAACACTCACTACCTTTTCAACATAGGAGGAATGTGTGATGGAATATTGGAGGAAGTTGAATGCTATCTTGTTGTCTATCATCCAAAGCACTTTTGGACTGCAGAAAATTAAAAGCATTTCTTCCTATATTTAGCATCCAGCATCCAACATACTTTTGATAGAGATCTGACTCATCATCTAGCAGATTTAGATGGCATGCCTGAGAAGTAGTCTGCTAATGAATGACTTGCTAAAGGCTGGATGTGATCTGGATTTTTGTATGCTATACCATTTTAACAACAAAGTCCTTTCCAGTTAAAAAAGAAAGAGAAATGAAAAAAAAGAAAACAAGAAAGGAAGAAAGAAAGAAAGAAAAAGAAGCAAGGAAAGAGAAAAAAGGAAGAAAGGAAAGAGGAAAGAAAGAAAAGAAGGAAAGGAAAGAAAAAAAAAAGAAAGAAAGGAAAAGCAGGAGGCAAAGCAGAATGCAGGGGGTGATGTTTTCATACTGTGAAGGTGAGCTGAAAAGTTCTTTATATGATGAGCATGGGTAGGGACGGGGCCAAAATTGCTATAACACTCCTAGCAGATTGATAATGGTGGGTGACTGAAGGCAGCAGCCCCATGCCCAGCAGTAATGACATTTGCACACCCACCAAAAGACACACTTATAAAAATGCATTCCAGCTGGGTGGGGTTCCAAGCTTCCCACTGTCAATGACAAAATGATCCTGGACTGTTGCAAAGGAATGTCGATGACTGCGCCACATTGTTGCTATATAAATAAGCAAGAAACTAAGACTGAAAGATAGTGGCAGCTACTGATAATGAGGTTATTATTGGCATGTGTGGGTGAGAGGGAGAACATGTAACAACCAGGAGGAGGATTATTCAAAGGGCTAGGTTACAGTAAAAGATAAAGGGGATAGCGTAGCTAACATCTTTCACTTGTGTTTTGGGAGTTACTACTTTCTTTGTACTGGAGATTAGATGATGAATAATGCTTTCCTTCTCATGTAATTCCTAAAAACTAAACATTTAGTAATACTTAAATTAGAAACAAATTTTGCTGAGAAGGCTGGCTGTCCTTCAGGTATAAATCGGCAGCTTGAGGACATGCACTGATTTCTTTACGCTGCAGGGCATGTTATTTACTTCATGGGCGACTGGTCCATGGTAAGATATGTATACATACACACAATATGTATATACATATACATATATACACCCATACATATGTACATACAGACATGCATACACACAACAGCAGCAGGAAAAAAAAAAGTTTATGGATTTGGAGCCAGGAGAGAGCTAAGAAGCCATCTAGCCTAACACTTTCATTTTACAGATAAGGAAACTGAGGTCCAGAGAGATGAGGTGATTTGTGCCAAGATCACACAAGTAATAAAGGAAAACCGGGATTCAAACCCAGTCTCCTCTGACTCTGAATCGAGCAAGCTTCTACAGGATTGTACTGTTTCCCTTGTTTTTTTCTTATTTTTAAAATGAAGAGACTGGTGAGAGTGGGCACCATTGATTCTAAAAATAAAATCTGTTACAAAGATAATAATCCAAAAAAATTTTATAGAAGTGTTATGGAAGTAAATATAGAAATTCCTGACCAAACTAAGTTTCTCAATCATGTGTAATATTGTGTTTTACTCTTGTAAAATATTTAAGACATAAGATCTGATTTTTTTCTTGCTATTTTGGATATATATATATGTCTGTTTTTCTGACAACATTGATCTGGAATTAGAAGGGACCTAGGAAACCATCTGTTTTGACAGACTGTAATCTAATCTTGAAAATATTTATTAAATGCCTTCTTGGTTCAAGGTATTTTGCTAGGCAGGGAGAGAACAAGGACAGAATGAAAAAGCAAACTCCTGCCCTCACCCCACCCCCTCATTTTGAGATGAGAAACTGAAGCCCGGAGATTTTAAGTGATCTGCCCAAGCTACCATGGGTAAGAAGGATCAGAAATGGGATTTGAACCCAGGTTTTTTGATTCAAAATTGAAAAAAACCCTTTTTCTCATTACACTCGGAACAGATGTATGTTTTTATTTGACACACTCCTGAGTCTTGTTTTTATTAGGGCAAGAAATGCAATGTTCTCTCAAAAGAACAAAGCATCCCCTCCCCATCCCAAAACACCCACCCGCATTCTAATATTCAAGCCCCTGCATGGCTGCAGCAAAGGGTGCATAATTGCTTTTAATGGATTTGACCTCTTGCTTTCATAAAGATTGTTTTATGGTGTGTAGCTAATATGGTGGTCATGCAGCTAAAGGCATTATCTTCACATCATTATAATGAAACATAACACTTGAGATCCTTGATTTTCCTAGTCAGGTTTCACTGCTCTCTGACATTATATATTTCCTATTATAAATCTAAATAAGAACTTAAATTGACCTATATGAAAACAAACATTAAACAATTTAGTAAGATTATTGCTTTGAAAAGGAACTTAAAAAAAAGAAACCTCAAGACCACCAAGAAACAGTAATAAATTTAAGGAAATATGAGGTTTCCACCATGTGACTTCTCCAAAAAAAGTTATGCAACAGATGACTGCAACTTAAAGGTCATAGAAAAAGGAATCATGGCTCCTTCCAAGAAGGATTTGCTGAAGAGTTTCTAGTTGTGCCACTTAAGTGTTCCTTGGGAACCTGAGAGAGCTTCACAAAAGCTCTTTTTCTCTGCCAGCGGAGGAGGAGGAGGCTGGACCTGGGTCCTTCCTATAGCTTCAAGTCTCAGCTGCCTGGGATACCTGAAGATGATGGGACTTCCCTGAGGTACCATGGCCAGCTGGGAGATGTGAACTTCTGTCTACCTGATGGGGAGGTCAGCTCTCCTGCCAGGACAGTTTTCCAAAATGAAGAAGGAGCATGGAACTGTAGAAAACATGCTGCATTTGGAATCAGGAGCTAAGTTCTGATCCTAGCTCTACTACTTACCACTTTGTGACCATGGACAATTCACTTACACTTTCTAGGTCTCAGTTTCCCAATCTGTAAAATGAGGGGATTAGACTAGATACCTTTCGTTATCTGACTCCTTCCTCTCTCTCTCTCTCTCTCTCTCTCTCTCTCTCTCTCTCTCTCTCTCTCTCTCTCTCTCTCTCTATATATATATATATATATATATATATATATATATGTATATCCCTTCAATCCAGTGACCCTGGCCTCTTTGCTGTTCCTTTCATAAGACATTCCATCTTTGACTCTGGGAATTCTCACTGGCTGTACCTCATGACTGGATTTTTCTCCTTCCTCATCTCTACCTCCTGGCTTCCTTCAAGTCTCAGCTAAAATCCCACTTTCTGCAAGAAACCTGTTCTTGTTCTCCTTAATGCTACTGTCTTCCTTGCAGTCCACCAATTCTGTTTCTTGTTTTTACTCAGTGGGTTGCATATCGTTTCCCCTATGAAGTCGTGAGCTCCTTAAGGGAAGGGAGTAGTTTCTGGCCTTGCTTTGTATCTTAGCACTCAGCACAAGAGGTCCATTTGCGTCCAACTTTGCTGCATGTTAATTAAACACTGACATTTGCAGTGCTTTATGGGTTTGCAATAATAGCTGATATGTGAAAAGCATTTATGGCCTGCAAAGTGCTTCAAATGCCTCATTTCATTCAATACTAACATGAACCTTGTGAAGTATACATGACAGGTGTTATTATCATTATAAAGCTCAGAGTGGGTAAAGTGACATGTTTAGTGGATGTAGTTAGTAAGTCTCAGTGGTGGAATTTGATTCCAAGTCTTTCCTGACTCCCAAAGCAGTTTTCTTTCCATTGTACCTACCACACGGCTTTTCCTTTACCCCTCTATCCTAGCAACTGAGACCAAATGATCAACTGTCAACTCACTAATGGAGAAAATATTCACTTTATTGAAAAAATAACCACCCTTCCACAGACCATTAAAATGATTAAAGCTGAAGATAAATTTCTATCAAATACACATGTGTTCTGACTTCATTTAAACAAATCCATCTTGAGAAAGATGCCTATTCAATACATTTTGACTCATTCCAATTTCATTGGCATGGATATGTCTCTCCAAACAATTGCACTGTTGAAACTTGAAATCATCTACTATTTTACGAACATGCACTCTGGCAAAGTTCACATTGAAACACTGAGTATGAACTTAAGGTACATTTTTATTTGTGTGATGGGAATAGATTCAGGATCCACATATTAGACATACACGAAGATGCCAGATAAAGCCCAGAGTACTTCCAGGAAAGAAAATATAAAATTATAAAATAGGGTTTAACAGAAAAATGGAGGAGTACACTTAATTTTCTAAGTATTTATTTGAAAGAAGATACTATTCAGCAGTTCAACTTTTCCAATGAACATATGCTAATAAGAAATGGTCTTTAATTAGAATATTCAGAAGGACAGAAGAGCTGAATATATTGAACTGAAAAATCAATGAAGGCAAAGGAATTTTTAAAAAAATCAAATGAAATGTTTTTTAATGAACATGAATTTACTTTCCCTCTTTTACTACCTTTTCCTCAACTGAAAAAAGAAAACCTCATGACAAATATGCACAGTCAAGCCAAACAAAAGTCCTGATGTGTCCAAAGATGTCCATTCTTCATATTTAATTCATCACCTCTCTGTCAGGAAGCAGGTAGCACTGGTCCTTTGGAACTGCAGTTGGTCACTGTGTTGATCAGAAGTCTTAGTCTTTCAAAATTGTTTGTTTTTATCATGTTGCTACTGTACACATTGCTTTCCTGGTTCTGCAAAACTTCACTTTGCTTCAATTCATATAAATCTTCCTAGGCTTCTTTAACATTGTGCCTTTTGTCATTTTGTATGATTTAATATCATTCCATAGTGTCCCCAGGCCATCATTTGTTTTTGTTATTTCCCAAATGATGGGTTATCCCCTTAGCTTCCAGTCCTTAACTCTAAAGAGCTATTATAAATATTTTAATATAGATGGGTCCCTTTCCTCTCTCTTTGATCTTTTTGGGGAATAGACCTTCTAGCTTTATCACTGGCTCAAAGGGTTTGCATATTTAATTATAGAAGGTAAGCCTCTACTCAGGCATGTGTTTGTAGATACAAGCTCCATGAAAAAAATGTACTCATGTCACATCTTTAAGTTTAATCTGCATCAATAGCATATTATTCTCCATCACTTTCTTAAGTTCAGACACCAAAATAATAGATCAGTTCCTGTTTTGTAGCACTTGTAAATTTCCAAGTTTTAAATAATCATATTGAAAACAATATTAGGGTCTCAGGAGCTTCAGCACACTCATGACTTTATTTGTAATTATCCAATTTATGCTTTAACACCTGAAGAGGAACTCACAACCTAATGAAGAAGCCCATTTGTGCATGCGTGCATGTGTGTGTGTGTGTGTGTGTGTATAGTTCAAACTTTTAGAATTCCTTCCTTATTTTGAACTGAATTCTTTGTCCTTACAACATTTACTACTTAATCTTACATCTGAAGGTACCATATTTGCCTTCTACCCAAAAGATAGCCATTTAAATATTTGAAGACAGCTATCACATCACTTCTAAGTTTTCTCTGGGCTAAATATGTACAGTTTCTTCAAATGTTTCACATAACATGGTCTCTAGCTTCCTCTTTATCCTGGTCAACTTTCTATGGACATATGCTAGCATGTCAACATCTCTCTTATTCTATGATATCTAGAATTAATGCACAATTGGTGGAGCTGTGAATTGGTCTGTGAACTGAATTTAGGAAAGCAATTTAGAACTATGCCCCAGAAGTCACTAAATTTGGCATATCTTTGTTTGACCCAGTGATACAACTACTAGCCCTCTCCCCCAAAGACAGAAGGAAAGGACCCATATGTACAAAAATATTTATAAGTAGCAGTTTTGTGGTGGCAGAGAAATGAAAACAAAGTGAATTAATTAACTGATTGGGGAATGACAGAACAAATTATGGTATATGGGTGTCATGTGATATTATGCCATAAAAAAACAATGAAGGTATAGATTAAGAGAAACGTGGGTAGGCCAGTATGAACTGATACAGCATAAAGTGAGCAAAACCAGGAGAATATACAATGGGCACAATGTTGGAAAGGAAAGCAACTTTGCAAGACTTCAGAATTTTGATTAATTCAAGATGAACCATGATTTCCCGGGACTGACGATGCAGCATGCCTCCTACCTCTCGGTAGAGAGCTCACACACTGTTCATGCAGAATAAGTGATACATTTTCAGAAATGACTGTAATTATAATGCAAATTTGTTGCTTCATTATACTTCTGTTATAAGAGATGGCTTTTAGCGAGTGGGAAAAGACTTGGGGACAGTCGTGGGGAATGATACTAATAAAAAAGGAGAAAGAAAAAATGAAATGACACATTTAATAAAATACAAAAGAGCAGAATGAAATTCATGAGGGGACTTTTAAAAAAGCAGAGCAATATGGACACTGCCATATTAAATGTAATCTGTATAAAAACGAGTTACGGATCATAAATTCATAGTTTCACATATAATTTCCATTTTGGCCTTTATTTGTGGAAAAATTCATGTTTGTTCATGATTTTCCAGTTTATAATAAAATAAATTAAAAAAATTAAAATGTGATGCCCAGATCTGGGCACAATACTCTAGTACAGGAGGTTCTGAACCTTTTTTTATGTCATGGATCCCTTTGGCAGTCTGATAAACCTTATGCACCCCTTCTCAGACTACTGTTTTTAAATAACTGGAGGAAATGTTAAACTTCAGTTAGTGATTAATGAAAATGATGATGTAATTTTGTTCCTATCCAAATTCACAGATCTTCTGAAATCTATCCTTCTACCCGTAAGGGGTCTGTGCATCCAAATCCCTGCTCTAAATGTGGTAGGTCCAGGGCAGCTTACAGTGGGACTATAAACTCATTTGATTTGGATGCTCTACTTTTATTAGATTAACATTTGGGGAGATTGCATCAAGTGATCACTGCAAACCCCAAAATCTTTTCCACACAAACTGCTATCTGCTGATAGCTTGTCCATACTGTCCTTATATATTTAAATTTTTGAGCTCAAGTTCAGGATTTTACTTTTAATCCTCATTAGATTTCATGGTTTGGGATTTGGCCCGTATTCTTGCCTGCTGAGATTGTTTTGGAGCCTGATTCTGCTCTCCAACATATTAGCTATCCCTCCCAGCTTTATTTCATCCAAAAATTTGTCATCAATGTCTTAATCCAAGTTGATGATAAAAAAAAGGCTAACAGAACACAACCAAGAATAGTCTTCTAGCACTCCCCAGCCTCCTTTTAGGTTGATACTGATCCATTCATCAACACTTTTTGGGTGTGGCAATTCAATAAGTTAGAATCTACCTAATTGCAGTCCACTTCTTTCCATCTAATCCAAAAGGATTTCAAGAACAGCTTTGTTAAATGTCTTCTTAAAATCCCCTAAGCTACCAGTTGCCAGCTGCTCAAATTCCACATAGCTGGGACTCAGCTCCATCCAACAGGAAGTCAGCAAGTCCAGCGAACAAGTACTTTGCAAAAGTCATGCCAATCACAAGCAATAAGAACTGAATTGTAAAGAACAGAGAGATCCCTTAAGGGTGGGGTAAGTGAATGGCTGTATGGAGGACATACTTTCCCACTTGCCCCTAACTCACTGGAGGAAATTAGGCTATGAGATGGCCAAACTCAGAGATGTCTCTGACACCTCATTGTGATTACTTCCCAGAACCCTGGAATTTCAGATTCAGAGGGCATCCTCCTGATCCACACCTGAGAAAAAGAATTGCCACTACAGACTCAAATGAGGTCCTTCTGGCTCTGACCATTTGCAATTAGCTCAAGGGAAGTGTATCTTGCCTATGAGTTCCTGGGAGATTGATCTGCTTCTAACATGTAGTCTGACAGAAGGAATCAGGGGATTGATGGGGCTGCTAAAGGTGGTAGTCATTGACGAGAACTGGTCCCAGACTAGTTTTACCAGGCCCTTGTCTGATAGTGAAGCTCAGAGGCTCTGTCTTCACTCTCAAACAATTACACTAAGGGGACAAAGCAATATTTTTTACACTCAGTCAGAAAGGATATTTGGGTAGTCTTGCATGAATTAAGGAATCCATGCTGTCTCCTAATGGCCAGTGCTTGCTTTTCCAAGTGCTTTTAAGCCATAAGGTTCTCTTGTAGATGAGGATGGATATTACATTTACTAGTCCATGGTTTTGAGAATCTGTTTTTGAGATTTATTCACCTCCCCCTTCCCAGTCCCAATCCAGTTCTCCACTATTCCTCAGATAAAAGACAGAATTGTTTTGCTGTTGGTATTCTTGTCATTTTCAGTTGTGTCTGATGCTCCATGGCCCCATTTAAGGTTTTCTTCACTAAGACACTGGAGTGGGTTGCCATTTCCTTCTCCAGCTCATTTTGCAGATGAAGAAACTGAGGCAAACAGGGTTAAGTGACTTGCCCAAGGTCACACAGCTAGTAAGATTTGATAGTTCTCCACTATTTTTCAGCTACAACAGGAATTGGTTCACTTACAAGTTATTTCCGTATCCTGGAGTGGGGCGGGGGGACCCTCTAGGACAAATCCTTTTTTAAGGGGGTTTCTTCTATGAAGTTTAGATTCAGTCAAAGGGCTGCACTTGAGTGCCACATGTGGCCTCAAGGCAACAGGATTCCCAACTCTGCCCTGGAGTCTAAATAAGCTGTGTGCAGTCAGGTACCTGAACTCATTAGAGTAAGTCTGGTGTGCTAGCCTGTTGCCTCATTGAGGGGTGGTGATCTTGGGTCCTCAAATACTGTAATGACCGACTAGAGGTTCTGTCAGTTCCTATAAAATTGTAAGGCACCAAATCCAGGTCTAGTGATAAACTTTATGTTGGTCATCTTAGAGTCAGCCTTAATGAATTCAGAGAGCCTCATCATCAGAAGGTTTATTTTTTGGGGTTACAGCAATTCATGAAGACTATCTTTTGAGGCACAGAAGGGGTTGTGATCCCCATAGGTGGAGGAGCTACCCACTCTGAGAAAATCACATATTTCTCCAGCTTGCGTGGCATTGAATTTCTTATTAGCCAATGTTATTCTAGAACTGTAGTCTAGAGTCAGAGGGCATGGGGTCACACACCATCTCTGGCACTTACTACATGTAGTAAATGGGCAAATTACTTCAGTCTGCTCTTCTGTAAAATGAAAGGATGGGACTAGGTGGTCTCACAAGTCCTGTTGGCTCTATGTCTCTGAGCCTAAAAAACTTTTTTTTTTGATGATTTCTGACAGAGAGACCTGAAGCCAAAAAGTAGCCAAGCTTTTCCAGTAAGTCTGTTCCTAGCTCACCATCTGCCCCAAGCAGCAAGGCTTGATTTTCTTGTAACTAGCCCTTTTTAAAATTAAATTGTATTTCTTTAATGAACCAAAATCAATTTTCTCTCTCTCCTACTATCCACTGTTGGGGGGTAGATGCACTTATCAAGTACATAAAATGTGCCAGGTACTGTGCTAAACAGAGATACAAAGAAAGCCAAAATAGTACTTGCTCTCAAGAAACTTATAGTACAATGGAAAAAGCAAGCAGGCATGAGTAAGATATATACAAGCAATATATACAGGACAAATTTCAGAGGGAAGGCACTAAGATTAGGGGAGACAGGGAAAGGATTCTTGGGAAAGGAGGGACTTTAGCTGAGAAATGAAGGAAGTTGGGGACCCTAGGAGTGAGACATGACAAAGGAGAGTCTTCCAGGCATGGAGGACAATTAGTGAGAATGCTTGGAGTCAGAAAATAGAGCATCATGTGCAAGGAATGGAAAGGAGGCCAAGATCATTGGGTAAAAGGATTGCCTGACTGCACTGAGGGCCCAGTTGAGATCACGTTTCGTAAACTTCTAGTGAACCTAGTCAACAATGCTTCATGATTTGATTCAGTTTTGTTTAACTACATGTGAGTAGGACCAACGGTAGGGAATGGTGAGAGTAATCCAAAACTGGTGCTTGAGAAAGCAAAGAAAGGGAGAAGACAACTATACAGTTGAACTGGTTCCCCAAAGGGTCAAGATGAGGAAGAAAGAGAGTGTAGCCAGTGCAGAGGTGATTACTTGAGAAAGAACTGAGGGGGGAGGGACGGGAGGTCATGGTGAGGGGAAAGATCGTTATTTGGAGTTGTGAGGGTGAGTGAAAGACAGAGTGAGAGAAGGTGATCAGATAAAGGAATTTCAGATTTGAACATGAAATCCTTGTGGAATACTTGTGTTATGGCAAGATCAGGGGAAGGTATGACCCTCTCTATATGTTGAGGCAAAGTGAAGGGGTACATCATGTAAAATGAATAAGATGAGGAATTAGTCTTTGAAGGAGTATCAAATTCTCACATCGGTTATGTCCAAAAATATAGGTTTCATTCTGTACCCAGAGGTCATCATTTCTCTATCAGGAGATGGATAGCATCCATCATCACTGGTCCTTGGAAGCCATAGTTTGTCTTTAAACTCATCAATATTCTTAGGTTTTTCAAAGCTACTTGTTTTGTAAAATTTTTTTTTATTGCATAACTCACTGCTCACCACATTCTGCATCAGCTCATACAAGTCTTTCCATGTTCAGCACTTTAAATACCTTTTTTTGGTGACATTTCCTCACAAATATTAGGCCATTCTAGACTTTGACCTTTTTTGGGGGGTGTCTTTACGGATTTCTGTCTCTCTTGTATTTTTCTTTAGAAATATGTCCCAAATTCCATATTTTGCAGGTCTGCTCCAAAACTATCCTCCTTAGATAGTTTCTTTTGAAGGCACAAAATTATTCTTAAGTGAGTTGACTTGTCTTCTTTATCAGAATCATTTATATCTTCACTTATGAGAATTTCCCATGCCTTGGAAATTATCTTTCTTTGGAGAGTCTTGGGTTATGCAGCACATCTCGATTTCCCCTAAATCTGCAGGGATTTTCTTTACAAATATAAACATCAGGGTATTTTCCAAGATGTAGTTCTTTGTGCAAGTTTCCCCTCCTTATCTATCATTTGTAAGATGACATTGTTCCTTTCTCCCAAGGTGTCTGTAATTTCCACATCCCCCACGAGTTTTCCCTTTTTATACAGAGTTAGGTCAAGATGAACATTCTCTCTATTGGAACGTCCCCTTACCAAATGGAACTTCTTGATGATGACCCATGGCATATTCCTATTTCCTACTTCCTCGAGTCAATCATCCAACCACAAAAGAAACTCTTATTAAGTACTTGCAGTGTGCCTCTCATTGGGTCAGGTGCTGGACCCAAAAGACAAGTAAAACAGTACCCCCTGTGGATCTTAACAAGGTACTTCCATGTGCAGATATAGGAACTAGACCTGTGAGTCTGCTTAACTAATGAACTCATTAGTAGTGAGCTGCTCGATGATGAAACTTCCTCTCACAATGCAAATCACTGGGGAAAACTAATTACACAGAGGCAACTAACTCCATAGGGTTTGCATATTAGAAAGAAATGTAATGGATCACAAGAAAATAGCCCCACTTCAGCTGGGGAGGCTTTTGGCTTTATAGACTATTGTTAGGCTAACTTTCCTTGCATACCACAGCCTTTCCCAACTCTATTGAAACAATGTTCAATAAGGTCCCTCGTGACCTCTTTATTAATAGACCAAATAACTGTTCTCTTTCCTCTTGCTTCTTGAATTCCCTCCAGCATTTGTTAGTGTCTCATTATCTCTTCTTTTTTGATGCCCTTTCTCCCTGTACTCTCTTGACTCCTTCTCTGGGTCCCTTCTTGTTTTTCTCTTTCTCACTTTAAATCTGGTCCAGTCTGTATCCCACTCCTCCGCCCCTCCCTTCTTTCTCACCTCTTTTTTCTACCTCTGATTTCTAACTTGTGTTAATTTGACTCTCAGATCTGCATCTGTAACTCCCAACCTCCTTCTAGAGATTCAGTACTTTATTTCCAGTTAATTCCAGCATCTCTGGATATACCACCATTACCTAAGACTTAATACGTTCATATCTAAACTCCTCATTCCCATAGCTCCCAAATGCTCCTGCCCTCCCCCTTGTCCATTTCTATTGAAGATGCCACCATCCTTTCTAGTGTCTCCCATGCTCATAAACTCAAAATCAGCTTCTGTCTCCACCACCCCTGATATCCCATCAGTCGCTAAGTTTTATCAATTCTATCTCAGCTATCTGTCCCTATTACTCCACACTCAATGCAAAGAAACCACTTCTAGGCACTCACCTTTTCTTGTCTTCTAAATGGTCTTCCCTGACTCCCATGTCTGTCTTCTGCAGTTTATCCTTCATATCGTTGCTCAAGTATCCTTCGTAACCTCTATTACAATGATAAACCTCTTTGATAACTGAGTAACATACAAACTTGTGGACCTCTTATTCAGGGGTCTTCATAATCTGGCTCTGATGTGCTGTTCCAGCTATATCTCCTAATGTGTTGTTTCAGGCATTGCAGACACACTCTACCACTCCCTGATCTATTTCTAACACTCCTCTCTCAGGTCTGACATAGATGATTTTATTCTAGCTCCTTGTATTGTCCTGGCTAATACAGAATAAAACGGTGTAGCTTCATGGATTCGATTCATACAGCACAAGATGGTATGAACTGTGAAATTCCTTTTCTCCATATCTTTGCTCACACTGTCTCCTATGTCTGGAAAGAACCTTCTCTCTGACCCACTTTGATCTCTCCCTTTTGAAGTTTCTCTCTCCCTGGAAAACCCAACTCAGATGTCAGCTCCTTCATTCAGCTCTTACTGACCCCCTCACCCCCATCCCCCCAGCTGAAAGTGATCTCTCCCTCTTCAAATGACGCCTAACACTTTACCTAGGTCTCTCCTTTCATTTACAACACTCTCCCTTGCAGTATATTTATTTGTGTCCAAATATTCTTCTTCTCCATCAGCCCTACACATTAGACTGTAAGTTCACTGAGAGCATGTTCTCTGTCTAGGCAAGTCTATCTGTGTGTCCTTAGCACCTTGCAAATTGCCTTGCACCTTTTCAGTCTGTAAATATAACCTGATGTTTTGCACACAGCCTTGGCCTCTCAGAGAACCATTCATTCATTCAATTTATAATCCAATCTAATACTAAGATTCCATGAAACTCATAAGCTTAAGCAAAAACACTGAGTAAATAATCAGTTCCTTTTCTTTTGGCACTCAAAATGGAGACTTTTCTTACTCTAAAAATGAAGCCCAAACGCATTATTAATTAAAATATTTTTGAACCCTTGATGACATTTTGGATTACGTTAGACTAAATTCCAGAAGCACAGAATATATTAACATGGGCTAAATACCATCCTCAGAAGTCCCTAAAACGTTCAAAATCCTTTATAAGAAAGCATTAGACTTAGAAGGAACAATCCAAACACAGACACGGGGAAGCCGAGCCAGGAATTATCTAAGAAACTCCGATAAAAATACTCTGGTTAATATTTGCCTCATTCACTAGGTTAGTCTAAGACAGAGATTACTATGACTTTTTTTTCCCATCAGTTAGAAAGCTAGCTAATGGGAAGGGCTGCACCTGGAAATTAGATAATCTGACAAAGCCATTATTTGGCAGAAGTACACGCCCATCTCCCACTAGTTCTTCTTCTACCTTTCTTGAAATCAAGAAGGAAGAGAGATGAGTAGTGGATTATTCCCATAATGGTAAGCAATGTTACTGGCAGTGATATGAGAATGAGGCAGTAAGTGCATACTCAACTCAAATAAGTATATATTATTTCAAATGCCTTTTTAAAAAAAAATCTTTGGCATACATTATAACAAAAGAGGAAACTCTTGAAAGCAATGATGAGCTTTAATTACATTTGTGCTTTCCAGGAAAGATCTTGTTTTATGTTGAATGTTTAAAAGAGGCCTGACAGCATGATTGGAAGAAAGGGTCAATACATAATATTAATGTTTTCAACAGAAAACACTAGAAAAGCATGAAAGGATATGATTTTGCAGCCTCAGGGGAATTTTTATGTAAGCATCTTAAAGTTACTGGCAAAAGAAAAAAGTTAATTTTTCTTGGGGAAATTGAGACAGGCAGTGGGGCCAATTCTGCACAAATATATGGGAGTAATAATTCATCAAGAGAGATGCACAAGGATCTGAGAGGCATCCTCAGTAATCCCAAACAACAATCTGCTCGTGGAATGAATATCACTTCACTCATCCACAGAACATTCTAGAAGTAGGAGTACAGCCTGAGAAGGAGAAGCTGCCTGCAATGGTTCTTTCACCAACGTTGCTGGACATTTCTACATAAAGCAAAAGTTGTGTTGCCCTGGAAGTACCAGAATTCAGAAGAAATTCAGAAGATGCTAGTTTTGCAGTTAGAGGATGCCAGTTCCAATCCCAGTTCTGATTTTTACTACATGTATGACCCTGAGCAACCTCTTTGGGTCTCAGTTTCCCCATCTGTAATGGGAGTGGAGAGAGTTGGGCTAATGATCTTTGAAACCCTTTCTAGCTTTAAGTCTTTGATCCTATGATGCTATCGGCAATTCTCCTTTTTATCCAGGCAAAAATATGTCTGAAAGTGAATAAAGTCAGGGAGAAGTATATAAGATAACTACGCTCCCTCTTAGCCAAGAGAATTTTGTCTTTGAGCAGCACTCCTGAGCTTAAAGGGGAAAACAAAGCTTGAGCTACATCCACTCCCATACCCTTTTTTAACTCTGTCTCCTGTTGCTCTTTTAAAAGACCATAGATTAAGAACTTGGAAGGAACCTGATAAATCATCCAATCCAAGCCCCTTATTTTATAAATGAGAGAGCTGTGGTCCAGACAGGGGAAGTGAATTGGCCTGGATTGCAGAGCTAGTAGGTGGCAGAGCTGGGACCGAGACCTACATCATTGCACTCCACATCTCGTGTTCTTTCCATTCCACTGTGATTTAACCAAATCAATCATTTAGGTGATTGAAGTCAAATAAAGTGTAATCAAATCAACGCTGCCAGTGCCTCTGGAAAGGGGGTGTCAACTGGCTGCCCTATTATTGCATTCACTATCTTTGTGGGAAAAGACACAGGAATAATGCCTTAGTCACAAAAAGATGCTTGGTATTTAAGCATTAGCCACTGGTGGAAAATTCTAGTTTTGAGGGCAAGAAATGATTGTCTACATTAAGCTGGTCCAAAAGAGTCACTAAGTGTTCAGACTAATCCATGTGGCCCATTGGGACAAAAATAAGATGTGATCATTTCCTATAATTTTGGAGCTTTAATTAAGTTTGTGCTTTCCCACAAAGGTCTTGTTTTATGCTCAATATTTGAAAGAGGTCTGATAACATGGCTGGAAGAGAGGGTCCGTCAATACATAATATTAATGTTTTCAACAGAAAACAGCAGCAAAAGTAAGAAAGTATAATAGACAGAGAATTTGTTTTTCTCCATTCCCACTTGACTAGAGCTTCAGAGCAAAAACACTAATAAAAGTCAGTCATTATTATGATGTCATCTCATAATTTCCTTTGAAATAAATGAGTAAGTACAAATAATATTTGTAATGTGCGACATCATCTATGTAGCTTTCCATTGCCCAAACTGTGGGGTATATTTAGCAATGTTTCCTGTTTGTTAAGAACACCTTCTGAGTGGAACTCATTAACAAAAGCTCTCTGAAGTTAAACTATCTTTGTAAATTGCTGCATGTGTGGCTTAAAAAAAGGGACATCAAAAAAAAAAAAGCTACAGACCAAGAATTATAAAGGGAGTAAATTTTAAAACTTATGAAATCTTTGTTAGAAAGTTGTGAAATATTGTAAACCCAAGTCCCCCAAGAGATTTTCATCTATTATTGACAGGGTCTTGGTATCCATTTCATGAAATGAATGGATAGGAGAAAATCAGTCTTTGGATGACATCTGTTCATTGGTACCATGTGGACACCTGAATAATTCCTGTAAGGCTAGGGTTTTCTCTATGGAGTTTATAGCTACTACCTTGTGGCTTTCATCCCAAAATTGTGACAACCCTGCAGCTCTTATTTAGATCTACAATGCAAATTGCCTCTGCCTCTTGAGGACTGGAGAGATAGGAACCTCAAAGCTCCATCTCACTATTGAGCAGTTTTGTGGACATGGAGCCAATGACACCCTGGAAACTTTCCTCCCCATCGCCCCTCCTGGGGTCCACATGACTGCACATTACCTGCCACATTAATTCAAGGTTTGCTCTGGAAGCTTTTACTCACACAAGTCTGGGTGGCCTCTGGAAATGTCCAGGAATAATATGAATAATTTCAAATAATAAGGGGGGGTGTCTCCATTTCTAAAAGTAGCAGTTCTTAAAACCTTTTTTGTGTCATAGATCCCTGCAGTAGTCACATGTGAGTCCCTTATCAAAATAATGTTATTAAATATATAAAATAAAATGCATAGGATTTCAAAGGATGCCAATTATATTGAAATAGGTGCATACATGTGTATATGATATATCTATACACATATATACACACATGCATTTATACACACAAACATACATGCACAAAAATATACACATGTTATAGAACTGTTTCAATGTTTCCTTTCATATATACATATGTGTATATGTACATACATTGCATTATGCACACATACATGTATATGTGCATATGTGCATACACATATACATATAAATAAAAATTGCTGCTACACAGGTTTATGATGTATGTATGTGGATATCTTCATGGTTGATCTATCATCTATCTATCTATCTATCTATCTATCTATCTATCTATCTATCTATCTATCTATCTATCTATCATCTATTAACTGACCCTAAGTTAAACCCTGTGATAGAGAAAGGAATGAGAATTATCAATTTCTTAAAACTGATAGTATTTGTCACTGAATTCTCAAACTGCTAGAGGTAATATGGAAAAGCCAAAAAGCAGGCTGGATTTGGAATACCAGAATCTGAGTTCAATTCTGGCTTTGCCACTGGGAAGGGGAGGTATCTCAATTTCCCCAGTTCTAAAATGAGGGGTTTGACTGACTTCCATCTAAGATAGAATGATGCTACGACTATTACTAGGAGAGGGATAGGGACAAGACCTGTGAGTTCATTTGCTTAGGAAGCTCCAGGGTGAGGAAACTCCTTCCACCAGTGCAGATCAGTGATGTATACTCTTAAAAAATTACCTAGAGCAGTGGTGTCAAACTCAAATAGAGAAGAGGGGGCCCTAAACTATACATAAGGATCCCAATATGTGAGTCACATACTGACTTAGAAAACCATGTTAACATTATCTATAATCCATTCTATTTTTATTTATTTTGTTAAATATTTCCAAAATACATTTTAGGTTCAAGTACTCCTTTTCAGGGCCAAAGATAGCTCTCTGAGACTTCAGTATAATTTGCAAACCTGTAGCAAAGGAGTAAGATTCCACATAAAGAGCTTCCTACCTAGATGAAATCCCAGGCAGCCCCCATACCAATAATGGTAGGTTAGGAATTCCTCCTTGAGATACTTAGAGGAGTCATCGTCAACTGTGACTGCCTGGCATTGTGTGAAAAGAACTCTGAGCTAGAATATAATTAAGACATTCTACAAACTAGCACCAATTTCATCTCGCCATTCATCCATCCATCCATCCATCTATCTCTCCCACAAACATCTGTATTGTGTCTGGCTCTGGGGAAGAACAAAGGACAGGAAAGGGGAGAATAAGCATTTATATAGTACCAAGTATATTCCAGGCACTGTGCTAAGCATGTTTAAAAAATAATATCTCATTTGATCCTCACAATAACCTGTGAGGTTCTTTTAGTATCTCAATTTTACAGATGAATAAACTGAGGCAAACAGAGTTGAGTGGATTGCCCAAGGTCACGCAGGTATTTTAAGTCTGAGGCCACATTTGAATTCAGGTCTTTCTGACCCTAAGTCTACCAACTGCCTGATTAGTACTAAGTTTAAAAAAGTTGTAGTTCTGGTTGTCCTGAAACTCATATTCCAGGAGAGTAGATGAGACATTAATATATTTACTACAATGCTCGATATTGTAAATACATTCCAAAAGTTAAAAATAAGTGCTAAGTGTGACCTATTGGGAAAGTCATTATCAAGTGAGTGGTATGAGAAGGCTCCTGGAAAGGTAGCCTTTAATCTGGGTTTTAAAGGAAGGGCAGGGATTCTGGTCAGGGATCTCCCGGAGCTAAGCAACACATTCTTAGAATTACAAGCACACTGATGCTGGAAACATGTTCTCTGTCAACGTATCTATCACTTAACAGATGGACCTCACACCAGGAAGTGAGAAGCTGAAACTAGGGCTGATTTCTAGATACAAAATCCCCCAAAGAACTGGCTCCTGGCTTGGGTTCTGCCCACACAGAAAGCTAACAGGTGAATGTCGAAATTATGGGTGTCAGCTTTGATAGTACAGGGCTGAACTCCAGCACATAGGTTACTCTGTCATGTGAATGCCCAATTCCACAAGCATACATGATTACAGGAACAGGAAGTCACAGATAAGAACAAGAATGGCACTTCCATCACCTAAGGCTTAGGAGGAGGCAGCATGGTCCAGCAGAAAGCAGGCTGGTGGAGTATGAAGACTGAAGTTAAATCCTGGTTTGGTCACTTGCTCTCTGTGAGACCTTAGACAAATCGTCTCATCAATACAATGAAAGCACTGAATTACATCAACTCCAATGTATTTTACAGCTCTAAATCTGTGATTATGGTGTTAGAATGGATTTGATGAGCTCAGTAATAGATCAGCCTGCTCTCAGAACCTAAGGATGGTTGAGGCATGGCATTACTTATACCCAGTAAATCCTAACCAAGGCTAAAATCGGAAATTGACAATCAGTAGCTTTGCATGCATAAGCATCTTATGTCAGGATGAAGCTGTAATACACTAAGAAATGGTTAATATGAAAATCCAGCATATCCTTAAGTGAAAGACTGTAGTGTCCACATGGCATTAAGCTACAGATCAAATTACAGAAGTAGTCAAGGCATTAAACTTCCAAGCTGACATTCTACATAGCAGTGGGACTATCTAATTCAGTGGGGCTAAATCCAAATAGAAATGAGTCTTTGTGGGCTGCTCACTGATTTAGAAAACTACAAATTAATATTACCTATGTTGAATTGTATTTTCATTTATTTTGTCAAACATTTCCCAATTACATTTTAATCTTATTCCAGCCACACTTGAGCAGCTTACAGAGCTTGACATCTCTGGTCTAATCTATTCTTTGGGGATGAGACTTAGATTGGACAATGTAACTGGCAATAAATGGGACTGAGAAGTTATCTGCATCACAGATGAACCATCCTTGGATATTTCAATGGCTCTATGTTCTGATCAACATGGATTCTTTCTGATGTAAATCATATATCATTCATGCCTCTTAATCTTCATCCTTTGTAAATCTTTTTATTGGGAAGGGAGGTAATATTCATCCTAAGGTAGGTAGATGGCACACTCAATAGAGTATCAGTATCAAGTTTGTATCTGGACTCAGACACTTATTAGCTGTGTGACCTGGGCAAGTCGCTTAACCCTGTCTTAGTTCCTCATCTCTAAAATGGGTTGGAGAAGGAAACGGCAAACCACTCCAGTATTCTTGCGAAGAAAAACTCAAATGAGGTCACAAAGAATCAGACATGAGTGAAATGACCTAACAACGACACACATATCATCCACCCAACCTCCTGGCTGACTTCCTCTAGGTTTCTTGATATTGTGTGGGTACCAATGCAGCTTATAGAAAGTCATCTGTTTGCCTTTGCTCAGGTTATATGACTGGCCCGCCTTACTTTCCTGTTCATACATCTTCTTGGTGATATCTTTTGCACTGCCTCTTGTACACAATTCATCGCTGGTAACATCCTACCAGCCTATCTGCACCCATGACGTTTCTCTCTATTGCTCTTTGGGTAACCCACTATTTTGATTCCTCAGGGACACTGGAGTTCCCTTGATTCGCGGCCATACAGTAACCCACTTGTGAACCATACTTAATTCTCACGTACAAAACAAACGCTGCAAACAGTTCACTGTGCATGTACTGTGAGGGTTTGACACATATTTATTGAACTGAACCTGCCAATAACCAAAAGTTGCAACACAACTCTTCTCAGTATGCCATATGAAATAGATCAGTGATTCCCCATATTTTTCTACAAACCCCATGAAAAAGGTGTTGTGAACCCCCAGGATAATTTGATAAGCGATTGATATTAATCATTAATTACTAACTGCTTATGGTGCTGTTAAAGAACTTTTAGTGTGAAGCTCTTGGACCATCAGTGTGAACACCTAAGCGGTTTGCAAGTCACTACAGAGGAATCACTGAAGTAGACAAAACAGCAGGATGCTGCGGGGGCTGTCCGAAGGACAACGAGGATTTAGTCAGATGTCCACAGTGAGGGTGGACAGAACCAGCAGTCTGAGAACACAAGAAGGTACAACTAACACAGCTGTGGAATCACAGGGGAAACCACCTGAAGTTAAACAAACACACAAATAAATAAGTAACCCATCCTTGGAGAATGCATGTGGTTCTTCTGAGCAAATCTATCCTAAGTGCAGGAAGTATGGCCTTAAAAACGGAACTCCAAATGCAAACCAAGGGACAACCTCCCTCTCTCTTTGGAACTAGATCCACTAAATGTCTCCTGGACCTCTCCACCTCGATGTCCCATAAGGCAGGTGAAACTCAACAGGTCTAAAATGGAATACACCTTTACTCTGCAAACCGTCCCTTAGTCCCAATTTTCCTATTTCTGTCAAGTACACCGCCATCCTTCCAATCTGTGCTCACAGCCGTAATCAACATTCACTCTTGAGTCTTCCTTCTCCCTCACTCCCACATCTAATTCGTTGCCAAGTCTTGCTGTTAATATTTGTTTCCTATTATTAAAATTGTTAAAAGAAAGATCATTAAATGCCTCCTCTTCGCATACTTCTATCTCCACTCCACCTCTTGCAACCACTCCCTTCTCCTCTCTCACATAGTCAGTACTTTGTCACGGGAGCCTGGAGGCTACAGTGGCCTTCTAGGTTCTCGGATGTAGCCTTCTGATTGAGTCCAAGTCTAACAGAACAAATCCCTTTATTAAGGGGATTTGTTCTATGAAGTTTGGATGTTTCTTCTACTGTTTGCATTCTTCCTCTTGGTGTCCTCAAGAGTAGTTTCTTAGTGTTCAGTTATTTTCAGTTGTGTCCGACTCTTTATGACCCCATTTGGGATTTTCTTAGCAAAGGTGCTGGAGTAGTTTGCCATTTCTTCCTCCAGCTCATTTTACAGATGAGAAAACTGAGGCAAACAGGGTGAAGTGACTTGTCCAAGGTCACACAGCTAGTAAGTGTCTGAAGCCAAATTTGAACTCAGGAAGATGAGTCTTCCTGACTTTGGACCCAGCACCCAGTACACTATAGCGCCATCTAGCTCCCTTGGGAGGGAAATGAGAGCTTAATATAGCCTTATTCAGATTGAGAATCACCTATGCAGACCTTAGAAGTAGTCTTCCATTTTTTCTGGGTTGTTTAATCCTTCCTTCTCATCTATCATCATTTGAATGTTTAATCATCTTTGAGAATTCCAAACATCTGGCAGTCACTGCATCTTTTTAGTTCAACTTAATGATTTAAAAAACAGAAAATGATTTGGATTCTTTCAGTGATGCAGCACAAATTCACCACATTCTGGATTATCAATGAACCTTCTTCAGACCCCAGCAAGACCACTTAAGTCTAATGATTTTCAACCTCTTCTGCCTTTGATGTCTTAAAAATGTAGGAAAGCATGATTATTGTCTTCTTTCCTTTTCTACGTTAGACCTACGTTTCTCCTCTCCAGCGGTTAGCTTTTGCTTATTTTTACAGCTCCCTAAAGCCCCCTTTCTCTTTCTCTAAATTCTCCCCCATAACTCCCTAGCAGAATACTTTCTGTGCACCCACCAACACTTATCTAATTTCCAGTGGTATTTCAGTCTACTTCCAGTAACCTCTTCTGTCTCAAGACCCCACAGACTTTGGGAAATCCTGACTTAGTGCACTGCCCAACTGCCTTTTAGCTTAGGGAGCCTAAAGCAATTTCCAGGTCATTTTTACTTTCTGAAAACTCCTCACGTTTCTGTCCAAGCTATTTCTCACTAATTTTCTTCACTTTAAAAATCCTTTTGCTTTAAATTTTATGTCATAACAAGCTTTTAGTGGGACCCCTCGGGGAGGATACTGAACTTAATTATATTATAGCCACTGTAATTTGGTGGGTCAACCACACCAACTTCCTTAACCAATGCATGTGCTCCTCAGGACTAAATCAAGAGCGGCCTCCCTTTCTGCTTTAGCAGTGAGCTGTTCCAAGAAAGCAGTTGTTTATAGTATTGAGAAACTGTTTCTCCAAGCCACATCCCAGTGTAATGTTCAGCCGGCAGAAAAGAAAGGGAGTGTGTTGTTTAACAGGGAAATTGGCCTTATTCGACCACCCAAGAGAGCAGCAAAACTAAGTCACCTAGTTCTTAGTAGAGGTGGTTTTTATATAAAGGTCAAATAGAGCTTTACTGGAAACCTAAGGCATACTGGAAAGTGGTTGCTTAATATAGTGAACTCCATACTTTTAAATTTATTTAAGTTTGGCTATAGATGTAAAGTCTGCTGCTTTCAGGATCAGAGGACACCTGCTTTTGCCTCCTCCCTCTCTGAACAGAATTTTAAATGGGGAAATCAGGGTGGGACGAGAGTGGGGTACAGGAGAAAGACTGAGGAATCACTGTGGTTAGAGGACCGAGGTTAAAATCCCATCTCTAAGGTGTACTATGTAATACCCTAAGCAAGTCATTTAATTTTTCTGGGTCTCAATTTTTATATTTGTGAAATGAGGAAGTTGGACTCCATGGCCTTTGAGGTCCCTTTCAGCTTTAGATTTATGACCTTATGAAGATTTTTTGGCTGAAAACTCTGATTTGCACCTTGACCAGAATCCACTCTTCATCCCTGTATTCCTCCCTATCTCCAACAGTGCCACTCTCTCATGGCACTCAGTGAATGAATGAAAAGTATTTATTTAGTGATTACTATGTACCAAGCCCCATGCTAAGTCCTAGGGATACAAATACAAAATCAAGATGGTCTCTGCCCTCCAAGAGCTTATATTCAAATGGGGATGAGGTATATAATACGTAGATGGAAGTGGATGACAGGAAAAGGAGTTATAATTTGGGATGTCACTAAGATGGTAATCGGATCAATACAGCATTCAACTGGCACAGCCTTTCCAAAAGCAATGTAGTATTGATTTCATTACAGCTTTCAGAAAAAGGTAAGAAGATAGAAGAGTATATGGAAGCAGGATGGAAAATGAGCCAGTGAGTTACAGAATTCAGAAGCTTAGCTCCCAGGCAAGGCTGTTCATGGTCTGGTTTGGAGGGTGGAAAGGCAGCGATATCATCCAGCCCCTTTAGATGAGATGAAAGACTTTCTGGAAATAAAGGTGTTGAGGGATTGTATAAAAGCAGAGAGATAGTGGTTCTAGGGAATCAGGATCTAGTGAGAAGGTATTAAATTCAAAGAGAGTAAGGATCCAAATGAATCTGAATAGATAATGATATTGAACCTAATACAATAAAATGAATTTTAAAAGGATAATTTTCAAGTCTTATATTGGGGCTAAACATATCAACTTTACCAGTACTAGGTAGGGAAGATGTAGTTAGTCTGATAAAGGTCTAGGGGGAGAAGAGTGTTGCAAACTCATTATGGGCAGAGAGCATGATATGGCAGTCAAGAAAATGAATTTCATTTCAGGTTGTATTAAGAAAGGCAGAGTCCCCTAATTAGAGAGTAGATGACTCCCTGGTTAGAGCACAGTTCTGGGGATCACATTTTAGGTAGGATATCAATGGCCTGGGGGCATTGAAACAAGGGGAATCAAGATAGTGAAGAGACTCAATGCCATGACATATGAAGGAACTGGGGCTGTTTGGTCTAGAGAAGACACAGGCAGCAAAGACAATGAAGGGTTATTACATGGAACTGATTAGATGGAGAAATAGATAAGAGTGCTGGACCAGGAATCAGGATGATGAGTTCAAATCTTCCCTTAAAAACCTATGACTTCATTAGTCTGAATAATGAATCCTCTGAAGTTATGGCATGGGTGTGAATTTGAATTTGCACCACTGAAAGTTGTAATTATGTAAAATATGATAATTGGTTCCACCTCAAAGGAAATAAGCTGAAAATCTGAATAATGTACTACTTCAGGGGATTTGTTATTCATACCAATGGGAACCTAATTGTAGTTATGTATGCATGCAACTTTTGAAACCCTTTAGAGTGCTCACGATCTCTCTCAGCCTCAGTTTTGTAATCTGAAAAATGAGAATATTAATTGCACCCATTTTACTTGTGAGGATCACATTACATATCTATGTCTATATATAACGTCACGAGCCTTAAATGACTACATAAACATCAGTCATTACTTCTATTATTGGCATTATTGATAGACTGTCCTCTTTGAAAGTATGGATTTTTTTTGTTGTTGTTGTCTTTCTTTGAATCCCCAGTGTCTGAAACAAGGAATGGACTTACTAACTGCTTGTCAATTAGCTGACTACAATGCTGGACTTGGAGTCAGGAAGATCTTAATTCAAAATCTGTCTTGGACGCTAAGTCACTTAAATCTCTATCTGCCTCAGTTTCCTTATCTGTAAAACAGAGATAAAACAGTACCTTTCTGAGGGTTTACAAGAATGAGACATTTGTTAAGTGTTTCAAACTTTAGAGTTCTATATGAATTCTATTATTGTTACCATCACTCTTGCTCAGTTCCAGAATTAAAAGCTATGAATAATGTGAGTTCGTTTTGCTACTAATTACCCTCGTGATCTTGATTGAGTCACTACCTTCCTGGTCTTAAATTTTTCATCTATAAATTAGTTTAATCAGTCAATAAAAATTCTATTTGCTTTACTATATCCTTTAGAAACTGCAGGATCTAGAGTAGGGGTTCTTACCCATTTTTGTACCATAGACTCTTTTGGAATGGCTAAACCTATAATGTTTTTAAATGCACACAATAAAATACATGAGAATACAAAGGAAATAAATTACATTGAAATAAAGTTACCAGAATATTTTTAAACATTCATGGACTCCAGGTTAAGAACTGATCTAAAGAAATGAACAATTTAACTTTTTCTAGAGGGATCATTAACATTGGTGGTTTGAAAGAAACTGCAAGAAGACAGAGAAAAGAAGGACAAAAAACATAGGAATGTCATTCCTCAGAGAAATGTTTTACCTCTCAATCTTGCGAAGAAGTGTTTTAGACAAAATTCTTTGAGAGGAGTTACCTATTTTCATTTGAGAGAGACTGTGAAGGGACAGAGATAAAGAATTTATTTCCAGTTGAGTTTAACCCTTATTTTGTGAATAAGACTTTTCTTAAGAAACTTTGGCTGCAATGGTATGACTATGTACCAGAAGTGACAAATTCCACGAGTCGGGTTAGAGGTGACAGTTAAGGATCTTTCTTAGAGCTAAAACACTGTACATAATTATTTATGTTTTGGTGTTATTATTTGTTATTCTGTTAATACATTTTACAGAGTGTAACTTTGATATTTCTTTAAGCTTAGGAGATTAGAGTTTTTGATATAGAGAGAAATTAGCTTAATGCCATAGAGAATTCTTTGATATAAACCCAAAATGAAGGAATTAACTTATCTCCCTTACACTGACCCAGAACCATAATGATGAGAACCATTTTTTCTCTCTGCTTAAGCTAACCAGACATACTTTAATATGTATGCATGCATGCATGTGTTAGATAAGTTCATTTTTATATGTCAATATTTCAAAGGTCAATGATTTTGTAATTTTAAGTACTCTAGGGACCCCTTCCCTGCAAGAACACAAATAGCAACCCTTGTTTTTTTGCAAACTGCTGAGTACTAGTAATTAATTATTCTGTGGACATCCTGGTAATGAACCTTTCTGAACTTATGGAGACACACAGCCCAATGCCAGGCCTATACAAGAACATTCTCCATCATGGCATAAACTGCAAAAATCCGTTCTCTGCTGGCATATCCTTCAAGAACCAGGATTGTTTCTGTGCTGTGATAAGGCATCAAAATTGGATTTTAGTGGAGTTTAAGTCATGCTGTTTAAAAAATTGGGGAAAGGAATATAAAAACTTTCGATATGGATCTTTAATTAACACAATGTGACTTTAACACCTGAGAATCAAAGCAAAAGTATGTTGCATGGGGATGGGGACTTCAGTTATCCAGACATCTGCTAGATTTCCCTTTCTGTCAAAAGTAGAACTGCTGATAACTTCTTGGCTTGCTTTAATGATGATGTCATCCTTTAAAAGGTAGAGGAACAAACAAAGTGATATTTTTACCTGAATCTGACTTTCCCTACCTGGGAAGAACTGGTTTTTGGGTTGGAAATCATCAGAACCTTTGGGGGAAGTGATCACTCCATCTTAGAGTTTGTGACAGAGGATAGGAAATTTATTTGGATAGCAGGGTTTCAGCTCCAAATATATCAATGGTTAGTCAAAGAGTATTGTAATTCCCCAACTGAACCAAAAGAAAAGGGAAGAAATGAGAGTTGTTGCTTTCACCAAAGGTCATTTGCAAGCTGCTGCCAGCGTTATAAGTGGCATGGCCCGAAGTTTGGCAACACAAAATAATTAGAGGAGCAACAGAGAAAACTGATGTGATAAGTATTTTGGCAGATAAATGTTGATCAGCAGGAGATTGCTAAAAAAGGTCATTCAATTTGCAAAAGAAATTAATAAGCATGTGAGATGCTTATTATGAAACCAATAGGTAAGAAAGTAATAGGACAATATAAAGATCGACCAATAATTTTCTACTCAATATTCTGTACTGATATCTAGGTCACATGAATAAAATATTAAAACTCTAAATCAGACTACTGTACAAACTCCTATACAGCAAAAATTCAAAGAATAAGCTCCTGACAAACCTCAGAGGCATCCACTATCCTTAGCCATTTGATAATTATGATCCAAAATAAATCTATCCTCAAGAAAGCTCACTGTGTGTATGTGTGTGTATATGTGTGTGTGAAGTGCTTCATTTAGCTAACATTGTCAGGTAATAAAGTATTTCACATATGTGAATTTGCCTACTATTTTAAAAATTTTCACAAAAATATTTCTAAAACACATCACAATAACTTTCCTCTTTCAATGGGTTACACTAAACAAGATTCAGCCTTTTCTTTATGACAAATTGCCACTGTTTTTGGATATCACGTATAATACTGTACTGATACCTTTCAGGGCAAATAAGGTGTAGGTGTTTTGCCCCTGCACAAAATGGCCCTAGGCTGCATCACAGTAGGTGGATGTTGCCAGCCATTGACTTCACTGTTGCCAGATCTCACTTTATCTGTGTCTAGCAGAGCTCTCTCACCTACTATATCGGTTCTGCCTTTCATTACAATCTAGGGAGATTTGAAGGTTGTCTGGGTAGACTGGTTAGCCAAAGGTTATTAAGTTAGCAAACACTAATCAGTCATCTCTGGTCATACTTCTTTTGTATTCTTCAATGTATAGGCTTTGTGGTAGTTATTTTTCCTTTGATTCAGAAGATGACAGGGCTCACCCCCCATTTTTTCCATGTCCCCCATTTTTTCCTTCTTAATTTGAAGGTGCTCCACATGGTGGTAGGCTTCCAAAGCCTGACTACCCATTGGGCGGTATTGTCTAATACATCAATGGTTGATGTTTGTCATGATGACCTTAAGGGACTATAAGTTCCTAAAGATTTTTTGAATCATCCTAGATTAAATTCTGTTGGAGATTATTTTAAAGTTTTGAATTGTACCATCAGGGTAATTTCTTACAGAGTGGTAATTTACATATTCTACACATGGTGGCTATTTCAGGAGTAGCAAATCTCTGATCTTACTTAACAGGTTCTCCCTCCAGGGGTATAGGTGGCAGCCCATCCATTGCTTTTCATCCATGGTGACTCTTAGCTAAGTTCTCTTGTGACTCCTCTACATGCTAGGATCCTGGTCTATGTCTCCAGACATTATTTGTGCACCAATAGGGCTCACAGGCTGTCTTCTTGTTATCCCTCAAAACTACTTCAGAAACCCACCCCCTTTCCAGCTCATCCATTTCTTTGATGAAACTTTTTAACTTTGATTTTCCCATACAATTTATCTTGTGTAATAAGTTATAAGCTTTTTCCAACTACCATATGTCTCTATTGCCCTGTGGGTGAACTGCAATTTGGTTTTCTTGGAGATTGTGGGGTTTTTTATGTTTCAAAGACATATACAACAACTGAAAGAATATTAATGTTAAACAGTTTCAGGCAAAAAACTTAGGGTTATTGAAAATGCTACATAATTTCATAAATCCTATTTAGCCTAATTTCTCTATTCAATTATGATCCCAGTTCATTGTCCATCTGCAGTGTTTTCCTAAGACACATGTACTGAAAGATCAGTTCTAAGGATTGTCTATATAACTGCATATCATATTTTACAATAGGCACTCATCCTCATCTTTTCCTAGGCAAGTTAGCAGGTTAAACTCTTTTTCATGATTATAGATTTCATTTGGGAGGCTCAGAAATATTCTAGAGCTTGATGAAATCAGCACAAGGTCATTCAGCATAACAGTATTCCTTAGAGGAGATCTCTTCCCATGTGCATGTCCTTCATGATAGTGTCAAACACTTATAATGTTATAATCTTCCTATTTGATGATTCATTTCATATTAAGGGTCAGAAAGACTGTGGAACAAAGTTATCTTTATAATTAGAACTTCTAAGGAATTCTTTATATTCTTGATATATATGTAGGATAGGCCATGTTGAAGGACAGTCACTGAGTCAGAGTTTTGGACTACTAAATAAATTTTTTAATAGTCAACAAGCAATAAGCATACTGGGATTTTGAATTCACTTTCAATCAGTTGTGACTATGAACATGTATAGAATATATAGAATACAGAATATTGTTTGTAAAAATCTTTTTGTTCCTTTCCTACATTTTCATTAAATATGCCCTTAAAATGTATGTAGAGTGTCCTAAAAGATTTCATAGAGATGAGAAAGTAGGTTTATTTATTGATCCTTACTGATGTTGTTTTGTTCATATTTGGGGAGGTAATAATATACACTAATATTTAATTATTTAATAAGTTTTTCTCTTTCTCATCCCCGGAGCACTGACCTATCAATGCCTTCACAACTGTGTCTTCCATAGCATGGATTTCCTCTGTTTATATTAACTCAATTCAGCTGCTCTTCCAGTTTGTTTTCATTAATGTCATTTCTATGTCTTCATATGGCACACACAGAAGACAATAACACTGGACTCCAAATATGGTGGCTCTACTTTTATGGATGGGTAGATTAGCTTGATATGTGTACCATGAAGGAAAGGACAATGGGTCTGTAGTCAGAGGACCTGGCTTCGAGTCCTTGATCTTTCTAAGTGATTTTGGGGAAGTCACAACTTCTCTGGGTCTTCATTTACACATCAGTGACATGGGAAGTTTGAACTAGATCCCACTGTGGTCCATACTAACGCTATGATCTTAAATTTCTTTTAAAGATATCTTCACTCTCAAAGTGTCTTACTGCTTCATCTACAATCTCTATAAAATTTCTGACTTTCTTTCAATCTCCTCATTCTCCTCTTAGTGTAGCATATGTCTGTTAGATTTGCCTCCTCATTCTATATTTGCTAAGTGATGAAGGAGTCACTTCTAAAATAGTACATTGTGCTCAACTCTTTCATTGTGTTTCTTCCTTCTTTAGCTCAAGTCTTTCCAATGATTGCCAGCATATACTTCATTTTAACTAGAGCTTAACTTCAAGAAATTTTATTGTTCTCTTTAATATCTCACTATAACAGTTTATACATATTTGTATCAGTAAAACCCCATGTTAATAAATACCAAATTAACTCCATGTTCCATTAGTGAAACCTCTCCATTGTCTCAGGGAATGGCTCCCAGAAAGGCCCGATCTTTTGTGGATCTGGTTTCAACAAATTCTATTAAGTGGGAAATTCTCTAAAGCACACATATTCATCACTCTTTGTCCAGAGTGGTCAATCTTTTTTTTTTTTTTTTTTTTTGTAAAAGAACATTGTTGTTTTGATCCAGAATTTCTGTTTTATGCCTCATTTCCTTTTACTTCCCTTCATACATACTCTGTTCCTGCCAAACTAGACCACCAACTCTTCCCTGACCTCACTTTCCTTCTCTTTCCTCCAGCCATCCCCTATTCTTGGAACACATTGCCTGCACATTTCTGCCTATTAGAATCTGCTAAGGCACAGCTCAGACTCTTCGTCTGCCCCCTGGTTTTCTTCAAGATTCGCTTCAAACCTTGTCTTCTCTAGCCTGCCTTATGTTGTCATTGCCACCACGCTTCTCCCCATGAGCCACCCGCTAATGTCTTCTCTCTGAGATCGTCTCCTGTTGTTTCTATGTTGCATGTACATGGTTTTTGCCATGTCTTCTGTCCCTTTAGAATGTGAGCCCCTTCAGGTCAAGTACTGTGTTTTTTACCATTCTTTGTATCTCCAGCACTTAGCACAGAACCTGACACATTGTAAGCCATTAATAAATGTGCTTTTCTCCTTCCTACAACCTTCCCTTTCCCTCTCTAAATAAAAGATTTCTTCTCCAAACTGATTTGGAAAACAGTGGTTTTCTGGTCTTATAAATGATCACATCAAACTAACTGTGTTTACTGAGCTGAATTAGAAATATTACGGTCCAGCATATAAAAAGCCAAATAAGCTAGAGTTTGGGAGCCTCTCTCTCATCTTCTTCAACTGCTTTGTATACTCTCAAAGCTAATGATCCATATGTTGGTTCTTTTTGAATTTTTTAAAAAAGTTTTCATTTCTGACAAGAAACCAAAAACTGGAGGAACAGTTCAAGTAGATCTAGGGTAAGTCTACCATCTCTCTCTCTCCATGCTGTGTGCAAAATGGCTAAGATGTTCTAATGGATGGCAGTCGGGCCATCCACGTTACACTTCTTGCTAAAAGTAAAGCATATTCACTGCAAGCTTTGCCAATGGCAATTTTCCTTAACTGATACCGTCTGGAGAGCAGGCCATTTTGGTATTGGTCTTTGTTGTGTGGGTTTCCATGGGCAAAGAATTAATCACCTAGTGGTCGACTCAGCTATCTACAACAGACCCATTCTATTGCTGGGACTATAAGGAAAACCCTTGTAGCAATGTGGGTCTTGCCAGAGCTTAAATTCCCAATTCTCTTAGGAACCCAGCTGTTATTGTTCAGTCACGTTTGGCTCTTCATGACCCATAGCACAACAATGCTGTGCCTGGGGGTTTTCTTGGCAAAGATACAGGAGTGGTATCAAGAATCCAGGGTCAGTGCCATAACATCACTGTAGCAGCAGCAATGGAATTCTACATTTTAGTGGCCAGTTATGATCATGAGGGAGAGGGGAAACAGTCATTAACTATCCTCTCCATCACACTGATAACAAGATGATTTTGTATTTTGGCGAGCCAAGAAGTGGAATAAGATCCTAATCCACAAAATCTTTCAGATGCATGTGATGCTATGCAAAGTGAGTTAAGATAACACACTCCCTTTTCTGAGCTTATGCTCTCAGCTGGATCACATTGACATAGACCATAGATTCTTAAAAGGACAGTAATTAAACAATACATGAGAGCATTTAGGTTGCGTGAAGAAAAGAGGTAAGTCATTTAGGTGGAGAGCAATATCTCAGACATGCTGTTTAGACAAGATACTGCTAAAGTAAACAGCTGTAGCACATATTACCAGCGTTATTCCCATTGAAGACTAAACCACCTACTACAGTCACAATTCAGAATAGCTGTCTTCTCTTTCACTGCAGATTTGTCTGAGTCAGTAATCTCTTTTAAGGATAAGGAAAGTGCTTATAAAAATCACAGACAACTTTCAAATATCACTGTGAGTGAATGATTTTTTTTCTCTGTAGAAAATGAAAGAATAGACTCAAAGAGCATGTGTTGAGCAACATTACTCTGTCAAACTTTTTCAAGTCACCATCGAAGTACAAAGGGAAGTGTAAATTAGCATCCATGTAATTGAAAGAATGTTACTGAGAAAGAGGCTCTCAGGTTATAAAAAGTTAGGGACAGGGACAGAGTCTGGGATTTCACTGGCATCAGATGAGGGAATTCCTTCTACCAGTATCCACCTTCATAGCAATTTATAGTCTTAATCCTGGCAGGCTTATGCAACTAGGAGACTTTCCCAGAGACACACACAGTCAGTCTGTGTCAGTGCAGGGTCTGAATCTAGGTCCTTCTGGCTCTGAGGCTGGCTCTCTATCCACTTTACTGAATAGTTTCTTCAAGTGAGGAATGGTTTCTGAAATGTCTGTCGCATGTTTTAAAAGGCGAAGGTCAAAATATTTCTTGCTTGGGTGCTCCAGTGCATTACAGTCTCACTATTGTGTCTAATAGCATATTGCAACATGCCCTTTGGATTTGCCCAATTAATTAAATTGTGTATGATGGGAGAACAAAGTTGGAAGAAGAGGAAGACTTTTCAAAGAGTAAGCACGAAAGCACTTAGTGGCAATAGGGGACAGTCTCTTGATCAACTAGTAAATTTAAACTTAAGGTGACATTTTGGGGTCGTGGGCTGGAATGAGTGAGTTGCTATCCCTCTCTCAGGACCATAGAGGACACCTTTTTTTTCCGGATAATGACCATTGTGACTTTGGTGATGTAGGCCAGCAGTGTTAACCACGTGGCCCATGGACAGCATATGGCCCATGACACTCCTTAGTGCTGCCTGAACCAGATGAAAACGTAATGGGCAAAAATTTAACAAAATAAATAAAAATACAAAAAAAAAGAGATAACGTTACTGTGTGATTTTCTAAATCATTATGCAGCCCAGAGGGATCTTTATGTATGGTTTAGTGGTTTCCAGTTCTATTTGAGTTTGACACTACTGATGTACACAATGCCTCCCAAAGCATGAAGCATTCTCCCATACCAAACCACCTCATTCAGTATTTATGACATACATGTTTGATAACAGAAAATGATGTCTCAATCAAGACAAGACTCATTATTCAGAGCAACCAATAAAGAGTTGTTTTAAGATCCTTGATTATCATCCAAAGGGAGAAATTACCCCAGAGTAGGGGTTCTTAAGTATTTTCTGTCATGAACACTCTTTGGCAATCTGGTGAAACCTACAGACCCCTTCCTTGTCAGGATAATGTGTTTAAATACATAAAAAATATTAAAATCAAAAAGAAATCCTGCCATGTAGGGAAGAGTAATGAGAATGGGAAGCGAGGAGAGAGCAACAAGTGATAATGGGAAGAATTTCTGGTACAGCATAAGCTTTGGCATTAACTGCCAGGGAACCTGGGACTGATTCAGTGAGGTAAACACTCTAACTCCATTGCTATCTGCTTTTTTCTCCTACTCAGTCTCTTCTTTCCCTGCAACTCTTTGTTTTCTGGACTCAGTCCCTGCCACCCAGACATTTTCTGATTTCCCCCAGTTCAGAAGAGGATCCCAGCTCCTCAAAGGACTAGAAGGCAGAGCTCATCAGGTTCAGGAGCCAAGTTTAGTTTTGAAGCTACAGTAAGCAATTGGCCATGAGATCTTATTCAGGCAATTAGTCACAATGACTCTTTGACCTCGATAACATATTCAGCTACTATGGAACACACTCGTACCCACCATTCCATCATTAAGATACCACCGCTCACAACTCCATGGAGAGTCTAGAAATTTATTGTCTATGAGATGCCAAATTGTTTGTGGAAGCAGGGAAAGAAAATGAGGATTTGAATATCAGTGTCTTAATACCCAAATTGTTTTTATCCTTTCATAAACCTTCAATTTCAAGTGTATTTTTTTAAAAAGAGGGGCATTTTCCCAGCAGGAGTTTTTAACCTTAAGAATTTTTCAAAATCTTTTGATAACTGTATTTCAATATAACTGGGCTTCTCTGTATTTCTATGTATTTTATGCATTTAAAGTTATAATCCTGAGGAATCTATAGGCTTCACTAAACCACCAAAGGGGTCCATGAAGGAAAAATGGTGTGTAGGTCTTGTATGTCATCCAAGACAGGAACACCAAAACGTTGGCATTATCATCAGGGATTTTTTTAAATTAACAAATTTTTTGAGTGAGAAAAATACTAAATTTAAATATGGTACTATGAAGGAGAAATGCTTCTGAACATTTAGCATAAAACCTTTTCCTTCCTAGGTCCTATTTGTCACTATAAATCTTGGGAAGGTATATTGTACTCACTAACTGGAGTCAATGCCATCATCAGGAGATGGCATTAAAAAAATTCCTGATGACAATGCCAACATTGTGTGTGTTAGTGTGTGTGTGTGTGTGTGTGTGTGTGTGTGTGTGATAAGAATCTTCCAGGTTATGGAAGACAAATGTTTGCTGCTCTCTTTCCAGCCCAACTGGACGATTACTAAGGTTACACAAATTGCTTCTACAACAGCAGCATGTTGTTGATTGGCTTGGAGGGGGATTGACTAAATAGCATCAGCACTTCCTGCCAACTCCTCTGCAGGGCCTGCACTTTAATCTGAAATGCAACTTAAACAAACCTTAAAAGTGGTTCACGTTTAGTCTATGCATTAACATACTTAAACACTGTCTGATGCAAGATGAAAAGTATCATTTTTATAAAATCACATCTTTAATAACTTCACTCGAGCATACACTATATACATTCTTATCACACATTAGCCACACTCATAGCTAGTAAAACTGAACTGTCTTGCTTCTCTGTAGACAAAAACTCCAAAATACTGAGTCAATTTCTCTTAAAATTTATAAAAGAGGAAAAGGAGAAATGAAGCTGTGCATAGAGAAAGGAACTAGACATCTTAACCTTTCTACAGAATCTGGTGAATTAGTTTTAGGTTTGTTTATAATATATAATGGGAAATTAGTTAGCATATTGTATCTCTGGAAGAGACTGATGTCACAATTCTAATAGTATGTATACTGGGGCAAAGTCAAGGTACCTATTCAGTCCAAAACCAGACTTAAATTCCTATCTTTGCAATACATTAACTACACTACAGTACGCTATAGTACACTACACTACAGTACACACACACACACACACAATTATTCCTCAAAATATTTTTTACACTCACTTTAGTGAGCCTATGATTCTCTCCAAAGGGACAGATCTCAACCCATCAATTCAATCCATTCTTCTTGTCCTGTGTGATTTTTGCCGCATATTCTCGGACAGGTCCTCCAAAGAAGCTCTACCCGATGTACTGGAAACCTTTCTCTAATTCTGAGGCTCTTACCGCATGGGGCAGGGGGGTGTGAAGCCTACAGATCCCTTCCCAGAATAATATTTTTAAATACATCAAATCAAATACATAGGATTACAAATGATATTGAAAGACGAGTTTTTCTCTCTACGTATAAAAAATAGATAGACAGATGTGTATTACATAGGCACATATTCATCCATATATATGTAGGTCAGACACACACACAAAGTTCACGGCCCACAGCTAAAGTATCCTTATTCTAGCTCTCTTTCACATTCCTGGGTGTCAGTGAAGGGAGCTCAGCCAGTGCATTGAGTACATTGAGCATTGAGTGAGGAGTACAGTGAGTACTCCTCACTCTCACTTACATAACTCATACACATGACAAACCTACCTCCTTTCCTGCTTATGTGTTTTCCTCACCAATATCTCTGCTCTATTTCTGTGTTTCAATTCAATTCAATTCAAGCAAAGATAAAATTCTTCAAACTGTAAAACAGTCAGGTGATTTTCCCTGTGTTCTCTCTCCTTGAAACTGAAACTTTTCCCACTTCAGAATCAAGCTGTTCAGCCCTCTCTCCAGCTATGTCCCTACTTTTTAATTAGGCAAGCAATGGAGTGCATTTCTTCTAAAGCTACCAGATAGACCCGGGCTCATTCTGAGTAACATGTGGACACAAGGAATTTAAACATGGATTGTGATTCATCAACCTATTACTCTTCAGACAAATGCACATGCTACGATGCCAAGGTTTCTGAATTCATCTCTAAAGAAATCTTCAGGAAACATCTCAGTGCTTTATATCTGCATTCAAAGAGAAAATTTACAGAGGGTCATGAGCATTCATTATTGGAGTCCAGACAGATGGTTTTATTAGTGTAAGCAATTCCTGGTGAGAAAACTACCTTTGCTGATGATTGTTTAGCAATTTTTTTTCTGTAACTTAAGAGTCTTAGTGAGTTGTATGGAACATTTGAAAGGGAGAGTGACTTATCCCAAGTCACATTAGCCAGAGCGTCAAGAGACAAGACTGATATGTGCAGAGGCCATTTGATGTAGTGAGGAAGACCTAGATGCAGAACAGGAAACTCTTCACTAATAAAGTGATGCCTTATAAAATCAGTATCCATCCAAGCATCATTTCCTACTTAGCATTATCACTTCTCCCTACCCATCGTATCCATTTCTTTGCAGGTTAATTGTTGGTAGGTACTTCAAAAGCCAGAAATCTGAATATAAAAAAGAAGCCCTTAGAAAAACTGATGAAGTCCTTGAATATTTTTACATTAGTGCCTCTCTCTGTGATCCTACTGTGCAAATCAAACTGAAGGATGTAATTTTGTACTGTCATAAAATTTTGTCATAAAGATGACTCCCCCCACCCCCCCCCAAAAAAGCACTTGAGTCATCCTCCAATTGAAAAATTAGCACAGTCATCAGGAAGACTCATCTTTGTGAGTTCTAATCCAGGCAGATCTCAGACCCTTACTAGCTGTATGGGATCCTGGAAATGTTACTTAACCCTGTCTGCCTCAGTTTTCTCATCTGAAAAATGAGCCGGGAAAGGAAATGGCAAACCGCTACAATATCTTTGCCAAGAAAACCCCAAATAGGGTCACAAAGAATTGGACATGACTGAAACTACTTAATAGCAATAACACAGTTTGTTAAATGTAAGATCAAAACAACTTATTTTTCATAAATGTTAGTGTCATTTTCCATGATAAAACCTCAATGAGACTTTTTCCCCTTTCCACTTTTTACTATGAAATGTAAATTACTATTTTAAAGCAGATTCACTTTAAGTGGCCTTTTTCTGGGACTAATTATGTTTGGATAATGAAGACCTTCTGGACTTGGATTTTACATTTTCTTTGGTATTTCTCAACCATTCCCCCGACTAAAATCTTCCTCTGTTGTGGTGTGGAGGTGATTCTGGGTTTTTGAAGACTATATAAGAAAGACCTTCCTACTCAACAAGTCTTGCCAAGCTGGAAATGCTTGAGGAGCAGGCCCAGTGAAAGACTTCAGTCCTGTTGTCCAAGGACATTCGCATAATCTCACCACCAGAAAGTTGAATACCAGGTGATTAATTTTTTTGGGCACAGAAACTAACAAAAACAGTCCATTAGGGTATATGTGGGATCGAAACCTCTATCACTGGAAGGAGTACACATGGATCTTTTGATGTAGTTTTTCAACTATTACCCAAAGAAGTCATAACAAGAATTTACTGAGTCAACACATTTTAATCGTCTATGTACATACTGAATTCACTCATATTGGAGTCTTTCTACTGCGGTGTTTAAAATGTAAATTGCAGAACCACCAAGCTTGAGATAGCCTCTCTGGTTCTGTACGTTAGGATGCTACTGAATAAAGGACTGATTGATAGTATTTCTTTGGTGGATAGGATTGAACTAAGCAAACGAGGAAGCCAAGTGTGGCTGAATGCTTCTAATTCCTCCCAGAGATTTAGGATTAGAAATTAAATGGTTAAAAAATGGTCTTCACCTGCAATCAATAGGGGAGCAACCTTGCAACATTTCTTCCCTCGCCCTTACTACCATGCTGCCATATTTAATCTACAGATTCTACCTCCACCACATTTCCCAAATTCCACATTCCTTATCTCCCCTCACATGGTCATCACCCAAATCGAGGTTTAATTGTCTCTGAGTCCATCCTCCATACAGCTGCCAAACTGACAATTCTAAAGCACAATCCTAAAGTCATATTCTGACTATTCCCCATTAAAGGGGGTTCACCAGTTTCCTATGACCTCCAGTACAAAGTCTTCTATTTAGTACCTGAAATTTTTCACAATCCAGCTCCCATCTACATTTTCAGGCTTATTCTGCATTACTTCCTCTGTTGCATTCCATTCTCATAAAAACTACTCTGCTGTTTCCCTATACATCATTCCATCTCCAGACTCCAAGTCTTTGTGTGGGCTACGTCTCACCCCTGGCGTGCTCTCTCTTCTTGTCTTCACCCCCAAGAATCCCTAGCTTCCTTTAAGAAGCAAAGCGCCAACCTCTTCCAGATCCTTCTAGTCATTAGTGCTGCACTTGCCATCAACATGCGTGTGTATTTAAATGCTTTGTTTTTACATATCTCTGTACATGTTATTTTTCCCCAGTAGAAAATAAACTTCTTGACAGTAGTGACTGTTTCTTTTTTTATCTATCTCTAGTGCCTAGCACAGTGCCTGATGGATATATTACATCCTTAAAAAAATGATTTTTGCATTTAATTGAACTGGAGAAAATGGTCAAGTTTTTAGTAACTTTGATTTTTAAAAAAATCACATAATTGACAACTTATGTTATTAGGGTCATTTGAGGCTTCGGAACCTCTGGAATTCACTTTTAAGGACCATTATTAAGTGAAAACAAAATATTGGCCCTCAAGTATTTTTGGTAATAGCAAAGATCTTTATGAATGACTTCCTTGTGGGTGGTAGATGGGAATGAGAGAGGAAAGAAGGGGGAGAAGGAGAAAGGAAAAGAGGGAAAGATGCAGTGCAGAATGACAGGGGATTTCATGTTCCACTTCTCAAATTAAATATTAGAAATGAATGCTGGCTAATTGATTTATGAAGCATTTTTAAAAACCTCAATCATAGACACTGAGCCTAACAAAAACAAGTCTCAATTGAATGTGTGGGTTTCCTCTTCATTCTTCAATTATTTCCGACAATTTTCCCATAGTAGGGGAGGAAAATCAATTCATGTTATTTAAGAATAAAATAAAAAGATTCCTTCTCAACCAGAAAGCTACCCCACCCCCAGTCTAATAATCTTTTTTTTTTTTTTTTATGGAAAAAAAACACCCTGATTATTGGTTAGGTTTAATCATTTTGAAATAAATTGCTTGATTTTAGAGCTAGGTAATGAAGGTTTTTCCACATTTAAAAAATGTAAATATGTGTTCAAAAAGGTACTTGTGCATATAACAAAATTAAGACGGGGATTATCTAGTGCTGTGTGTGGGGTCTGGCTATAATCTATACAGTGCATGGAGAGGGAGCTGGCACTCTTGACCGTACTGCACACATCTCCGTAATAACAGGGTATGAGGCATACAATTTCAAGGAACACCCACAATGAAAATTATTCTTTCCAAACAGAGAATTGTTTTGGAATAAGTTAGGTTAATTGGCACCATGGGATTCCTCTCAAGGAAACACAGAACACTGAAAACCTACCCCGTGTGCAAGAAGATGATAAACTATCATCTTCTCTCCCTTCTAGGCTCGCCAGGACCACGAACAACAGACAGCCCGCTGCCTTGCTTCAGATGATAGGAGCAGACAGCTCTCTGCCTGCTTGGTGTGCACCCCGGAAGACTTGCATTTGAAGGGGCTAAGTTCAACCTGGGTTCCCAAGTCAGTCTTTAACATTAAGGAAAAACTCCCTTTGGGACATCGGGGGTATATATATTTTTTTTTTTTTTGGAGACGGACAAGGGGGAGTTGATAAGCAAGTCAAATTGAGAAGTTTCTGTGGCTCCCTATTGCCTTTAGGGGGAAATATGTGTGTGTGTGTGTGTGTGTGTGTGTGTGTGTATACATACACACACACACATATAACCAGCTCTGGAATCAGGAGGACCTGAGTTCAAATCTGACCTCGGACACTTAATAGCTGTAGGATCCCTGACAAGTCACTTAACCCTGAGTGCCTCAGGAAAAAAAAAGGAATAAAAGGAAAAAAAAAGTAACGATAAATTGTTCTGTTTGGATTTTGAAGACCTTCCTGATTTGGCTCCTGCCAGTGTTCCAGGCTGGTTACTCTCGCATGAGTTCTATGTTCCAGTCAAACTGGCTTATTTGGTGTTCCTTTCATGCAGTATTCCACATCCTGCTACCGAAGACCCAGACCTGGAATGCTCATTCTCAGGTCTACCTCTTGAAGACTCCTGGATCTCTTTAAGGCTCAACTCCATGGCCACCTCCTACAAAAAGCTTTTTTCTTCTTAATTCCTTTGGTTGTTAGTTCTCTCTCCAAATTACTTTCCATTTATTTTGAATTTGCTTCTCCATGTACATGTTCCTTCCCTTTCTCTCCAGGAGAATGTAAACTTCTTGAGCTTTTTGTTTTCTATCTCCAGTTTGCATCATATATACCCACTGGTACACACTGCCTACTGAAAAATTAGCACAGTTATCAGGAAGACTCATCTTCATGAGTTCAAATCCAGACAGGCATCAGACACTTCCTAGGTGTGCAATCCTAGATATGTCACTTAACCCTGTTTGCCTCAGTTTCCTCATCTGGAAAATAAGTTGGAAGAGGAGATGACAACTTGCTCTAGTATCTTTGCCAAGAAAACCCCAAATGGGACCCCCAACTTTCTAAGTTGGATTGTAAAACCTTGCTCCCCCAAAATGCATTAGTGTGGACCCATTACTAAAAATCATTTCTTCTAAAGGTCAGGGACAATAGCAGATATATTCCAATTTTGTAAATTTCTGGCAACTGAAAATACTTAATATTTCAGTTCCTAATTTTGAATTCAAGGAAGGCTCTTCAAACTTCTCCAAATGCACATTTCACAGTGAGGGTCCAAATATATACAAATGTTCTTGATACCTATCTTAACATTCAATCAGTCTTTTATGATGGCTACTATTCAACTCAGCAGGTACTTACTGAGTGATAGTTACTATGTTCTAGGCACTGGGGACACAGATAATTAAACAGTCCTCCAGGAGCTTATATTATACCAGATTCATACATGACTATCTGCAATTTATGTCACCATTTTCGTTTCCTTGCAATTTACAACTTTTCTCTAAAACCCATTGAAATTTTCTCTGTGACCAATACAGTGACAATACAATGAGCTTTCAAAAGTTGCCCTTCATTTTTATGGGTACAGAATTCCAAGTTTTGGGAATTCAGTACATAGATTCATTTCAGTCTGGATAATTCCTAAATTGTCCTGTTCTTCTACATTAAATAGGCCTCTGGAACTCTACTGATTTTGAGAAATGGGTTATGAGGAAAGACACTGAGGGTAAATGTGGTAGATGGGAGAGGGAAAGACTGACTAGACATTTCTGAACAGTCTTTAAACATGAGAAGAGATGGCACTGAACAGCTGTTTCCATTGAAAGGGGTTTAAACTGCCGCAGGAGGAATTTAGGGCTGAAATTAAGAAGACTTTTTTTTACCCTGACAGTTCAACACTCTAGTGTTTGAAAGAGTCTAAAAAGTTTGTTCAGCTATCATTTTTCAAGCTACCTGTTTAATTTAGCACAAATTGGACAGGACTGGTTTCATCTCTGTCTCTGACTTGTCTATTAGGATCACAAACTTAGAACTAGAAGCAACCTTAGCAATGATGCAGCTGAACTCTTTCATTTTCCAGATGAAAAACCCCAGAGGTTAAGTGGTTTACCCAGGGTCATAGAGGTATTAAGTAGCAGACTTGGGAATGGAGCCCCTCAATTCCCAAATCAGTACTATTTCCACTACTCTATGCTACTGATTTATTCCAGAGGTTACCAATCTTTTTTGGACCCTGACTTTTTAGTAAACCTTTATCTACTCCTATTCAACTCGAAAGGGAAGAAATTCTGGAATGCACCGTGAATATGGCACCCCCAGTAACCAATCAACATTTATTAAACATCATCATCAAAATCTTCAAGGATGAAAAATAAAAGATCACTTTTTTCATTTAAAAAATATTTTTTTTGAAATGAAAACAATTCCAAAAATTTGTGATTTAATTGACTGGAAATCGATTCAGAGTTTCTAGAATATTTCAATAATGTTTGCAATAGTATAATATTGCTATGTGACAAATATTCTCCATAACACTTGACACCTTTCTCATATCCCCTATGTGTAGGAATACCCCAGGTTGGGAACCTTAGGTTTAATGACTGACTAAATAAAACTGACTGATGATTATTCTTTTCATAAAAACGTATGTAGTAGACATTGTCGATGAGCTTTTTTTATCTTGATAGCTAAAATAAAAGTAACAATGAAGCTTCATGTTTATGGCTTAGCTCTGATAAGTACAGCTGTTTTATGGCTATATTCTTTGCCTTCCTCCAGGTTCAACTCCAAATCACACACTTTTTCTACAATAGGAAATTAATTAGGAAGGAATAAAGGAGCAAAAATTAAAAAACTTAAAAAATATAGTTTGAAAACAAGCATCTAAAAATATTGTTCTTGGGTTTATCACATCAATATGCAACTGACTATAGTTAGAAGAAAGCAGATTCTATTATGTCATGTATAATGCAGGTCTTTGACAACTTATCACCTATTTGTCTTAGACCTCAAACACTTGAATCTTGTCATTAAACTTCTATGAGCATGCAAAAAATAACTGTGGTTTAAAAACAATTCCTGTGTTACCATGAAAACAGAGAAATGAGACTATACCTGTTTTACCAACCTAACTCAGCCTGAGATGGTGACCCTGACAAGGAGTTGTTCTTCTGAAGTCAAAGCAGGCACGTGACCCTTTTATTTTAAGTCTTATTAGTTCAAAGAGAATATTTCTATCTCTGCAAATGGAGGGAATGAGATGGTAGCTGAGCTAGTCCCAATGTGACATCACTGAACTGGGATCATGAGACATTCTTCTTGGAAATAAGAGATACTACCTCCAGAAGGGCTTCAATTTAAGGGGTCAGAAAACTATTCCAACCAGCAGGTCAAACTTTTTCAGGGAGATGGCTAACCCAGAGAAGTCTGGCTCACATCAGTCCCTAGGGTGGCATTGATGACTTATTAAAGTCAATCTTTTCTCTTTAAAATTCTCCAAAGATTCAGAAAGAATTATGGTGGCAAGGAGAAAACGACAGACTGACTGAGCTGGATCATGCCAGTTTGAAGGCTGAATACAGCCTCAGGGAGTAACTGATACCTTAAAGCCCAATGTTTGGTGACCTGTGCACAAAACACAGGGTCAAAATATTTTTGACTCTGGCCAATGTGGGAGTTTGTTTTGCTTGATTATGTATATTTTATAAGGGTTTTGTTTTTCTTATTTTTCAATGAGTGTTGGGAGGTGATAGGAGGGAGGAAACATGAACTTTTGTTCACTGAAAAAGTTCAATTGGTAAAACAAAGAGGAGGTTCAAGTTTTGGTACACTTAGGCTGGACAGGTGTTCACATCAACAAACATTACCATGAGTGGAAACCCGTCACAGATCTTTAATGGAAAGAACTTAATGTATATGAAAAATAAAGTGTAGCTTTTTACATTCCTGGAAGATTTTATAGCTACTAGCCTATTGCCTTATACACATGAGTTTTTCAGTAATTATTAATTTGATAGTTTCTCCTTCCTCCAACATCAAATATCTTCTCCTTTCAATAACTGCACTTCTAGGGTTTATTTTGTTCCCATCTCTTTGCAGGCTAAGAATTCCTGAAACAGATGAAGCCTCCTTATCTAGAAATAGCCAGAAGACATGTGTCATTTTGTTTCAATATGTGATCCTCTGAGATCAAAGATACTTCAGCATAAGAGGGTGGTATTAACATGCTTATTAGCAGAAAAGCACAAAAGAGTTTCATCCTCCTCAACAACGAAGGCAGAAAACCTTTCAATATTGGGGGCAGGAAATTATTTTCAGAAGGCATTTTGTGGCCAAATATAAAACTTTTCATTGACCGCAAGGGCCTTGTTTCATAATATTTTATTGTATCTGAGGTTCAGGTTCACTGGACCTCATTCTACCGAAGCCAATGAAATAATTTCATTTCAACAGCTAGCAGCAATGAGATTGCTTCAGAGCAAGCTTTAAAATTGACATGCTTTTTCTTTGCTCACGCTCAACCAAGTAAATGCCTTATAGAGCAATTAGCACATTTTTATTTTAAATAAATGAAGGAAAAAGAAATAGAGTCTTGTTCTTTACTACAGATCTTCAGAGCAAAAGACCAAAGAGGAATTAGATCATATTTTAGCATGTATTTTTATAAAGAACATCAGTCCTCTCTCTATATTATGCATACTATGCCCCAGATGGGAAAAATGAATATAAAGACACATTGTCATATATGTAACTACTATATCCTTTTAAAGATGGTAATTCCTGAATACCATTTAAGGTATAACAGACAGTATTTCCAACTACCCTGGAATATTTCTGGAACATTCCCACAGAGCAGAAGATTCTTGGGGACAGACAGACACTTTTGCTTTTGCATTCCTAGTGCCTTCCACACGATCACAGATTTGGAGCTGGAAGGGATCTTAGAATCCAATAAGTCTGCCCCCATCTTCATTTAACAGATGAGGAAACTGAAGAATAGAGAGGTTATGACTTGCCCAGGATGCCACAGCTAGTGTCTGAGGCAGGATATAAACCCAGGCCTTCCTGACTCTAAGTACAGCACTCTGTCCTCTAATCCACACTACCTCAAACACTGTAAAGGTTTAATAAGTGTTTATTGAACTGAAAGCTCCCTAGCACAGGACCTTGCCCAGTTTTGAACAGGACCTGGGATTTTATTGGTATGAAGAGCTCCCATCAATTTCTCCCTATACAAAATGCAGATTTCTTCTTACTGCAGTTTATTCTTTCAGAGATGTCAACGGCAGTGAGGGGTGAAGTCACATAGCCCATAGTCACACGGTCAGTATGTTTCAGAGATAGCCCTTGAACCAAAACTTTCTGACTCTAAGGCCAAACCTTTAGGAAATTCCCTATGTCATACCACTGCTTTTTATACATAGAAGGTGCTTACTAAATGTTTATGGAATTGAATTCAATGTAATCACAAGGTCTACTTTAGCAAAGGATGTTACAAAATGAGATGACCCAGTAGAACAGAAAGAATGTTGGGCTGGGAGCTGTGTCTAACTGGTGCCATTTTATTTAACTCTGTGTGAATCTTGGACAAGACAATAAGCTTCTCTGACCTTTGCTTTTGCCTGTCTTAAATGAGGATATTGCCATTCTACTGTCAACATCCCAGAAGCACTAGGAAGCTCATAGAGAAGATGAACATGAAGGTGGTTTGTAAACTGGGAAGCTAAAGTATTACTGTAATATCATTTAATTCTCATCATCCTCCTTATCATCATTTTTTTGTTCTGGACCTGTGATTTGAATACTGTGGGGACTCTCCAGTATGGGGCCCTCCTCAGCAATGCAAACTCATGTTAGTTAAGCCACAGTCATACAGTTAGGACACTGGAGGCAGGATGCTCTTAAATCTCCCTTACTCTAGCCATGATACCATCATTAAATACCCTTCTGCAAACCTAAATCTCTAGTTATACTATGTGGTGTGGTTTGCACACTATTTTGCAAAGCCTATTTTAATGAGAAGGCCCGAAGGTAACCTTTATCCTATAACCAATGATCCTGTTTTAAAAGGACTTATTTTAAGTGCTTCAGACCCTGGCTGCTTCTATACGTGATAATCCAACATAATCCCATAATAACAATGTAGTTTCTAGGCCCAAATTAAGGTACTTTGACTACTCCCTCTATGATGAATATTTAAAATTGAAGAAAATATCACTCTAACATTGGAAGGAAGCACAGAGAAACATTTCATTTGTACTTACAAATTTCCCATGAATTTAGCTAAATTTTCATTAGAAAAAAGGGGAATGAATTGTATTAAAGCAATTCAATGAAGCAAAAAAACTATGTTAAAAGCTGAAAGAGTAAAAAAAATTATATAAAGACATTAAACTTCAAAGCTACAAAATCATCAAAGAAAAAAGGATTTTTTTTTGTGGGATTGTTCTTTCATGGCCTTTTGGAAAAAAAAATTAGGAAGAAACCAAAGAACAGATGTAGCTTAAGATTTAGAAAACTTTCTATAAAATGTTAAGTCAGTAGAATGGAACAAGCAAAGGAGTACAGAGCCTGGGGTGAGAGCAGAAGGTGGCTGAGGTCACTGAATCTTACATAGGCTCTTAAAATTATCATCAGTATCATTTCACTGACACTTTCTTACCTCCCCACCACCAACCCAACAAATCTTAGTGCTGGTTGTTCTTTCCTATGCCTGAGAAATTTTACTCATTCAGGGCTTTTTTTTTTTTTTAGAAATTAAATTATATAGGATGTCCCAAAAGTCTTAGTTGAGTTTTAAGCCATTAAAGCAGTTATTTTGCCAGTTAGGAAGACTTAAGGTCAACACCTGCCTCCAAAGCAGCCAAGCTGTAGGATGACCATGAGATACATGACTGGTTGCTCTGTATTGCTCAGAAGGATGCCATATTGGAAAGTCCCCACACCGATGACATTACACATCCAAAATATTTAAGTTCTTACAGCTTCAAGGCTGCACTAAGACTTTTGGGACACCTTATAAAATTCAATATCTTAAGAAGAAAAGCCTTGAATTGAAGCTTTAAAATTTAATGGCTTAAAACTAAGCTAAGACTTTTGGGAATCCTGCATTTGGTAATATTCTTGAGGCATCATGACATAATGAATGGGGTGATAGCCCCATTGGGTCTTGGGTCTTCCTGACTCCAAGTCCAGCCCCTGATTATCTCATCTTGGATAAGTCATTTAAATTCTCAGTATCTGAGGCAACTCTCTTAAGTTACAAAAAGAGTTGCCATCTGCATTGGTAGAGGGCGTTTTTCTCACTGGGGATAGTTTACAACATTGATGAAATCATAGCTCCAGATCAAAAGAGTCTGTGTATGGCACCAAATTATGTTAAGTTTGAAGCAAAATTCTCCAATACTTATAGTGCATTCTTAGTAGGTAAAAATAAATAGTCTTCTCAATTTTCATTGTTAGTATATTCCCCATTTGTGATGCATGTGGTGGAAAGATCGAGGGATGTGGTATCAAAGGAACTGGGGTCAAATCCCCCTTATTTACCAATTGTGTGATCATGAGCACTAAACTTAACCTTTTCAAGCCTCTCTTTCTTCATTCATAAAGTATGTGTGTGTGTGTTTTAAAGAGATGACCTCTGAGGTCCATTCTAATTCTCAATCTATGATTCTTTGACATATAATAAATCTAAAGTAGATTGATGTCAGTGATAGGACAGACTCTACTTATCTGACAATCCAGGTGGAGAAAACACAAAGCTAACCTATAGGAGGCAGCAAAAGGTGGGCTGGTAGAATTCCTGATTGTGAGTGGCCTGAACATCTTAGACCTGGGTGGTGTTTCCATCATCATTTAAACAGTATTGCTATGGCGCACAGGAATAAGAGTAAGGAAAATAGAGAAGACAGCAGTAATATACCTTAATAAATTGTGTGTATATGCATACATATATACGTATTATAATAATTATAGTTTTTAATTTGGATATGTTCAAAAATGCATATCAGCATAATTCCATGGTGATCTTGATATCATTACTATGCAAAAACGAGTAACCACAAATCCTCCAAAAAAATAACAAATTATTGTATTGGAAGGGATCATAAATATGAGGTGTTCAAAGTAATAAAAAAAGTCTTGTATGACTGGCTAAAGTGCAGAGAAAGTAAAATCAGGAGAACAATATACAAGGCAACTAGAATATCCTAAGTGAAAATAACACTAAACTACATAGAAGCTAAGTCAATGCCTCTCATCCCCAGCTATGGTCAGGCACATGGTAGACACTTTATAATGTTTACTGACTATTTTAATGGGATAATAAATAAGGATCATTATCACAACAGAGAAGCCTAGAAAGACTTCTATCAACTGACACAAAGTGAGACAAACAAGGTCAAAAACAATATACACAATGTCTTTGACCATGTAAATGAAAAAAACAACTACAAAGCAATGGAAAATAAAGTTTGCAAAATTTATGAAGAATAGGCACAGTCCTCAAGAAGACATATGACAAGACAGATCCGCAGGTGTGACACTGCATATGATGTCAGATTTTTTTTTTTGATGTATTGATTGGGTTTGCTATTTTTTTCTCCTGACTCTTTTTTAATAAACAATTTTTGATAGGGAATGGCTCTTTGGATGTGGGGAACCAAAGGGACGTGAGGAATAAATTTAGGTGATATAAAAATGAAATATGAACAAAACATAAATAAGAATCAAATTATATAAAACAGACATCATAAAATTCTGTTTTTAAAAGACATAACTAATTCAGGTAATAAGCAGTAGTACTGCTTCAAGACAGAAAATCAAACATTCCTTCTTCTTCTTGGTAAAGAAAGTGGGAATTTATGATATCGAACATGCCTTACATGAATAGAGATGGTTTTCCTGACCATATGAAAAGCAAAGAAAGAAAAATCAGGAGAACATTGACACTATGACGATAATAACCTAAGTGAAAAAAACACATACTAAGCCCATGCCCATCAGTAAACTGTGGTTCATCAATTTCACTCCCAGCTGGTGCCTAGCATTTAGTAGGCACTTAAAGTGAGTTCTCTTGATTGTTTTCTTTACTATAAGGTAAAATTGAGGGCAGGGGGAAAGGATATAACAGGAAACATCTGAGATATAAAATAAAACATCCATAAAACTTTAGAAAATATAATTTAAAATCCACAGAGTACATGCTAGAAGGGATTTTTTGAGATTATCTAGTCTGAAATCCTATGTTTTGAATTTTATAATTAGTGTTTTATTGATTCCTTTTGTTTAAAAAATTAAGTCTTGCCACCCACCCTTCCTTCATAACAAAGAGTAGTTAAGTAAAACCAAATGACCCGGTAACCATGACACCAAATGACACAGCTGCCATTTAGAGTGCAATGTTCTGAAACTCAAGTCCCTATCTCTCCAAGAGGAGATAGGTACATCCTCACTTCTGCTCTAGGACTAAGAATTGTTAATACAATCGCAGAGTTTGGCTTCTCTACTTCCTGTGTTTATTGATTAACAGATTCACGGTATCACAAATTTTGAGTTCTCCCTGGTAAATGACACCTTTTTCCTCCAACCAATCGTAATTCTTTCCTCTTTACTCCCCTGAAGCTCTAGGCAGCTTTGATATAACCCGTGGTTTTACTACTTACAAATATGCTTTCTTGTGAGGAGAAGCTAAAGCCAGAGACTGTGGAAGTATTTTGACAGGTACTTGTTATAACACAGAATTGGTACTCGGCAAATATTTAAGTGTGTGTGTGTGTGTGTGTGTGTGTGTGTGTGTGTATGTGTGTTTTGAAACGAGCCATCCAATAAAAAGTATTTCACTTAGTGAACTGTTCCATATTGCACCCACTTTATGGCCCTCCCTTTCAGCACAGTAGATTAGTGAGTGAAGATTTGGTCGTGGCTATTGGCAATATCAAACTGCCTAACTGGAACACTGAGATACTGTCATGTATCATAGATCTCCAACTCTAAGGGACCTTAGAGGCTAGTTATTTCAGCCCCATCATTTTACAGATGAGGATTATATAGGCAGTAAACGTCGGAGGCAGGATTTGAACTTCAGTCTTTCTGATTCCAAATCTGTTGATTTATCTGCTACTCATTTTGTTCCTTTAAATCCTAATGTGGCATTTTCTAAAGACACACTCACTTCAGAGGCAGGAAGCCTAAGTCTTCCTACTTTGGAGACCAACTTTCTATCCATGCTAACATGCTGCCTCTTCTCTAATTATTTGGGGATGTGGAGAAGGCAAAACTTATATGCACAAATAAGTGTTGTATAAGGGAATGATGTATAAAGGGGCTGTCCAGGCAAAGTTTTATGGGAAATTTGAAAAAGGAAAGATCACTTGATACCTGGGGCGAAATGTATGTTAGGTAAGTTTATTTTGACTGCCACTTCTCTAAGCTCTCTGAGGGCAGGGAGCCTATCTTGCCTAAACTGGGTATCTCTCCCAGGTCTTCATAGTCTACTTTATGCATGAAATGAGTGCTGGATAAATGATTATTGAAAAGAATTGAATTGCTGAAGGAAGACCAGATTCCTCATGTTCATAATGTAACTTGATAGAAATCAGCAGAAGTAGTAAGTAAAAGTTTCTATTAAGTTTTCCCCTCAAAGCTTTCCCCCCTTTCACTGCCTTCTTTTGTGACACTTTTTGGATACCAGCCCCACTTTTTTCTTCAGTTCTCTAGTCTTACTCAGAGTTTTAACCACAAACTCAATTAAGATTGTGGAAGAGAAAAACAGAGACTATGTTCCATTGTTTCTTTTTTCTCTTTATTTTCCAGGGAGAAACATGATTCCAGGAACTCTGAGAGGAGAGAATTCCTAGATAGGTGACAGAAGGAAGGGAGTTGTATAGAGTCTGCAAAGGCCCAACCTTCCCATGTCAAGGTCTTTTATAACAATGGTGCCAAAAAAGGAATTCTTTCCTTTGTCCACCATTTGCTAGAAAAATGGTGAAGACAATGTTAAAATATCCTTCACCTACTAGCTAAGGCTACCAAAGAAGGAAAATGTTCCACTGTTACATGGTACCTATGTAACATGGTAGGAACACTGAATCTGAAGTCTGCTCCTAGACCTGCTTATTAGAAACTACTGGAACACGGGTGAGTCATTTCATCTTCTCCTTCTGCCAAATCCATAAAATGTAATCATATCTGCTTGGTCTACTTCACTGGGTTTCTATAAAGATTTAAAAAATCTCATGTATATGAATTAGTTTCGGATATTTGAACACATCATCCAAATAAAAGGCATTCTTCTCCATCTCTGGGTCAAAGAGAGAAGGCCTGGAACACTGAATTAATATTGGCCTACATCATTCAAATCTATTAGTCATGTGGAAAGAACAGGGTATTTGTTATTGTAAGATGCTAGGTTCAAATCCCAGCTCTGCCTCACACGTTTTTTCCTATGCAGTCTAGGGCAAATCACTTAACCTCTTTGGGCCCCAGTTATTTCTTCCATAAACTAAAGAGGTTAGATTATATGGCCTCTTCTAGCTATCAGTGAATGATCCTACATTCATATGGATATATACAAATACTATTTTCTACAATTCAATAACTACTGCTAAAATAAAACATCACAAAATGCTACAACATATGCACACCCTGATTTACGGTAACCCAACACACAAAAACCCAAACTTAGAAGAAGATAGGAGTAAGATTATTCACATGATAAATAGATTCATTTGAGAAAAAAAGTTAGCTGAAGTGGGATCTTCTCAGTAATTTAAAATTAACTTTCACAAAAGGGCCTTAATTTGCATCAGTCTGTTGTCCTTTGTACTCAAAGAGGACCAAAATGGCATAACCACAACATAACAATGGTGGGGTCAATATAAAGTATGTCCCACTATGACTGATTAGATCAATACAAGCTTGGAAGGCTCTACCATAGGTAGGGCACAAATATCCCATATAATTTGTATCATAGTATAGAGGAAAGAATCCTGGATATAGAGTCAGAAAGATGTAGGAGGTTCAAATCCTTCCTGTGACACTTGCTAGCTGGGTGACCCTGGGAAAGTCACCTAACATCTGTCTGCCTCAGTTTCCTCATTCATAAACTGAGAAAACTAATACTTATGATATATGCCTCACAAGAATTGTCATGAGGGTAAAATGAAATAATGTATATAAAATATTTTGAAAACTTTGAAGCACTATACACATCAGTTATCGTTTGGTTCTTATTTTTACTAATTGATTCAAGAACTTGATTAAAGAAAAGTATACCTATACGTAAAAAAAAAAAAAACCTAATAAAATATTGCTGAGTATTTGGGATTGAGGTTAAATTAAAAGTTAAAAATCAGATTCATTGCTAGATGGTACAATGGATGGAGTGTTAAAACTGGAAGTCAGAAAGACCTCAGTTCAAATTCTGCCTCAGACACTTACTATCTGTGTGATCCTGGGTAAGTCACCTAAGCTGTCTACCTCAGTTTTTTCATCTATAAAATAAGGATAATAATAGTACCTACCTCTCAGGATTGCTATGAGGACCTAATGAGATAGTAATTATAGAATACTTTGTAAGTTTCAAAAGTGTTATATAAATGATAGCTAATATTATTTTAAAATAGAAAATAATATTGTATTTTTAATCCCTGGCTGCCAGCTTTGCCTGCTTAAATCCTTCCCTTCCTTCAAAGACCCAACTCAGGCATCATCACATCTAAAAAACCTTACCTAACATACATCCTCCCCAGGTAACAAGTGATCTTTCCTTCTTCAAATTTCTCATAAAACTTTGCCTGGACAGCTCTTTTACACATCATTCCCTTATACAACATTTATTTGTGCATGTAAGCTTTGTCCCCTCTCCACATCTCCAAATGATTAGATAAGCCGCAGCATGGAAGAGTCTCCGATAGGCTTCCTGCCTCTGAAATAGACTCTCAGCAGGACCCTGGAAAAACCATTTAACTTCTCCGTGCTCTAGGCAACTTTCTAAGACCATAAACTTCAGAGAAGCCAACTGCCTACATCCATAGAAGGAGTTTCCAATGGCAGTAAAATCTCCATTTTTATTGTATTATAAATTCCTTGACATCAGTGCCTTGAACATAGTAGGCACTTAAATATTTGTTCAATGTGAAAAAGAAGAGAGTGAATATTCAGCATTTTTTCTTGGAGATATACAGTTCACCACATTCCAAGCCCATGTATAACTTTAACACACACACACACACACACACACACACACACACACACACGTTTTATGATGAAAAAAGAGGTTTTGGCTTTAAGCTACTTATATAAGTACAATAATGTTGTTTATGTTAGTCAGATATTATGTTCACTCCTCCAGCTCTTGTCATTAAGCTGAGATTCACTAATATATATGTGTAGGTACACACACACAACTATATCTCATCAGATGTCTTCATTACATTTAGCTGGTTAGATCACTTCTTATCATTGGATTTTATATTCTCAGTTTTTATAATTTAAAAGTTATATTAGTTCAAGCCTTCTTAAACTATTCAAAAGAAACAGAGATTTTTGCCTTCTCTTTCCAGCCCATAGAAGGGACTGCATTATATTTCACAAGAGATCATCTAAACCAATCGCTATCACAAATGTGGGGATGCCGAATAAGAATCAATGACTTACTGCTTGCTCTTTGAATTCTGATCCTTTCACCAAAGAATAATCACATTTCATCTTCTATCAAGCAGCGCTTCATAGTCAGGGGAAATGTGAATGAGCTAGTTTGTGGTGTAAGTTTCTGAAATGTTTACTATGTCTTCATGCCATGTGGATTGATGAGCACTTGGATTTCACCAAACTTGCGATGCTCAGTCACTTATGTGATTACAAACATGTGAGACAAGAGGCTGCCACGTAGGAGCTTGCTCCTGTGCATGAAGGAGCTCTCCTCCACATGCTCCCATGACTCAGGGTCACCCTGACTGCCGTATCACCAGAGATGGGTTTCAATGTGTGCAATCACCCGGACAATCAGCAGCTTTCAGACATACGTCTTCTCCTTTCCAGGGTAAATGGGCTGCTTCGAAAAGCATCTTTTGAAATGGGGATCTGTGTCGATGGAGAGGGATAGCTAAGAGTCCAATGACACTTGTGCCAATGACAGACACATCTTTCAGCTTTGTCTGTTGCATGATCTGCCTGAAAGGGCAAGGATGTGAGCTAGTGTGTCCATCCTCTGACTGCTCACGATCACTGAGGGTGAAAGAAATGTGCTCATTAGTTTCTCAGAGGGCGATTGCAGGTGACAGGTGCAGACTTGTATCCACTTTTGCATGCATGCCAAGCTTAGGCTAGCCTTCCACCCCAGTACAGTCAGCCATTCAAAGAGACGCATCAGGAAATTCCATTAAAATACCACCCAGGAGTCCTTTCCAGTTTTTACAGGAACTGACGTGAAATGCCAAACAGGGATGGTATGAAAAAGTTTTTTAACGGTAAAAAACAAAAAACTACACAGGAATCATTTTATCCTGCAGGTCAGAAAGGAATTATTCTTATCATAATATGCATTTTAGTTCTGCTGCCTGATGTCCTACATAAGGGTCAGATAATTGAGAAACTAATTTGCAATTTTCAGACATTAAAAAGTTATTTGTTAACTTCCATCTTCTTTTCCAGAGGTATCTGTGCCAAGACTGTTAGGCTGCCAGAGTCTGGTCATTCAAAGCAAGCTAGTGGATGAAATCTATCTATCTATCTATCTATCTATCTATCTATCTATCTATCTATCTATCTACCTACCTATTTCACACACATATATAATATATATATTTCCAAAGGTATCTGTGCCAAGACTGTTAGGCTGCCAGAGTCTGGTCATTCAAAGCAAGCTAGTGGATGAAATCTATCTATCTATCTATCTATCTATCTATCTATCTATCTACCTACCTACCTATTTCACACACATATATAATATATATATTTCCAAAGGTATCTGTGCCAAGACTGTTAGGCTGCCAGAGTCTGGTCATTCAAAGCAAGCTAGTGGATGAAATCTATCTATCTATCTATCTATCTATCTATCTATCTATCTATCTATCTATCTATCTATCTACCTATCTATCCATCTACCTACCGACCTATCTCACACACATATATAATATATATATTTCCAGAGGTATCTGTGCCAAGACTGTTAGGCTGCCAGAGTCTGGTCATTCAAAGCAAGCTAGTGGATGAAATCTCTCTCTCTCTCTCTCTCTCTCTCTCTCTCTCTCTCTATCTATCTATCTATCTACCTACCTATCTCACACACATATATAATATATATAATATGGGATACAAGATGCATATACTATATACATGTACATATAAAACAATGAAAAACAACTGGGTGAATGCTATAGCAATGACCAGTCACTTGTTCTCAAATGCCAATACAGAAGTCCCACAGGTGGGGGTTCACATTGAGGTACATGAAGGTTAAGAGACTGTGCTTTCTTCTGTCTGAAATAGAGCCTTGTAGAGATCTTTCCAAAAGGCTTCTGGGAAAAGTTTCTAGGGTTTTCCAGACTATCCCACATGATTATACTTGAACAATTTAAAAATCTGGATTCACCAGGAGCTTGAAGGAAGATGCTTTCTCTAAGAGAGTGAGTGCATGTTTATCACTGGCAATAAGGAGAAAAAAAAGGAAGAAGGAAGAAAGGAGGGGAGAGGGGGACAGAGGGAGAGAGGGAGAGAGGGAGGGAGGGAGGGAGAGAGGGAGAGAGGGAGGGAGGGACAGAGGGAGAGAGGGAGGGAGGGAGAGACAGAGACAGAGAGACAGAGAGGGAAAAGAAGGAAAAAAAAGGAAAGGAAGGAAAGAAAAAGAAAATTATCTCTTCATAACCATGCAAAGGATCTATGGTTTCCTCAGCATAGGAAATTCCCTCTATCTAAGCACACATCCATTTACAACTTAGTAGAAAAAAGTCTTAGTAAACTCCTTGAGTCCATGAGAAGTTAAGTTACATGTTCCAGGTCACAAAGCTAAAAAAGTATCAAAGGTAAGATCTGGACCCACGTCTCCCTGATGATACCCTACGACTCTTTGCTTCACGATGTTTGTCTATCTACCTTTTGTCAGGCCCCTAAAGAGTAAGTTCAGTCTCCAACCTAGCCTTTGAATGCTAGAGCCCCATCTGTAAGCTGAGGGCTTTGGCATAAGCTAGCAGAGCTCAACTTAAAGATCTCCAGGAAATGGTGTTAAGCTGTGATTCATTTTCTAGACTCTATAAAGTTCATCACTTTCTGAGATGCCAAGTTAGAAATGGATACTTTCATCACATCTTTTAAAATGGTGACCAAAATGTACATAATGTAGACTTCGTTACAGAGTCTTCATCCAAAAGAATTTCTCAACACTCACAAGTCATTAGCTCTTTCTGCTTCTTCTCCATGTTCTTACCTGTGACTCCTATGAAGAATAACAGGTCCACAACCTAGAACAGGAAGCTCTTCCCCAGTTCAAGTGACAGCAATGGGAGGTGATTTGGTTTGTTTGCTTTTCAAATCTTCCACAGTATTTCTTAGCCTCAGTAAAGACAGCGTCAGGGAGTTAGCAGTTAGAAGTAGAAATAAAGATTCATAGAGCAAGAAGTTTTGAAAGATCACCAAGTCCTGCCCCTTGACACCTAGCAGATGCATTTCAGAGAGGAAATGGTTGTCTATTCATATATTCTTTAAAGATTACGAGAGAAAGAAATTCCATGGTCTTTCTCGGTAGCCAGCTTCATACTTTAATAACCCCTCATGGAGACTTTCTTCCTTATATGTGATCTCATCTATTTTTACTATATGTCAAGTGGTATGGTTTGGGGGGGCTTGCCAATGGGTGGAGATTCTCTACTTGAAGAAAGGATCTTATAGTGACTGAATGAACTTACATTGGCATGAGTTCCATATAGAACTAGATGAGCAAAATGAACCATAGTGCCTAGGGCAAGAAAGAGGAGAGAGACCCTGAGACTTTGGGAGGCTGTTACAGTGGAGGAGAAAGACAAGCAAGTATGGTCTATTTTTAAAAATTTCTTCTAAGTTTGACTCGGGCCTTTTGTATTTAAACCCCAGTGCTTTCTAGATTTACTCCCTCCCCACAGATGGTCTTACATCAGAACAACGAAAGACATTAGATGCTTACTCTTGCTCACTAGAAATGCCTAGTCATTGATCTTTGCTAAAGGAATGCAGATGCTGTCAGTGCCTCTAAATTCTGGCACCCTAGTACAAAGCCCCAGTTGCACCACCCTAATTGTAGTTCCGACAGTACATTACTGAGTCCATGATTCACATAATAATTTGGTGGTTGAAAAATACCCTTCATATCTTATCAAATAGAAATTTTTAAAATGCTTCAAGTACCTTTGTACATTCTCTTGTCAATGAAATTTGGTAGAAGCTTTACCTAGAGAATGGATCCTTTCATGTTTTAGAAGCTAAAAAACAATCGAGTTGAAAAGGCACACACAAAAATATACTTTAGCTATTTTTATAATTCAAGGGGACTATTTTTTTCTGTATTTATAAAAGAAAGGCTGAAAGTTTGAAATATATCAAAGAGAATATCCATAGTGAGATTAATTAAAGTTAAAACTCAAGGGTTGATAATATAACATGTTATAAGAGAAAGGTTTCAATTCTTGAGTCTGAAAATCTGGGTTCAAAATGTTGACTCTGTCCCTTACTAGCTGTGTGACCCTGGGCAATCCACTTAGCTTCCCTGGACTTTAATTTGCTCAAATATAAAATGAAAGAGTTGGCTTGAAGAATATCTTAAGACCCTACCAGCTCTATAATTTCATAACAACAATTTATGGTATTAATCATCATTTCAGTTGAATCCAATATTTGAGTACACAGGTGTCTGTGGAAGTAGGAAAGCTGGGAAAGCAGTGAGCTATGATGCCAACAGTGACAGCATTAGCACGTGACTGTGTTAGCTTCTCTACCAAAATTTGACACTACCAACCTGTGCTCCCCTTCTGATCTATGTCTGTAGTTTGACAAATATAGTACCAGGTAAATAAGTCAAATAGCTAGAGTACAGACCAGTACATTAAAAATTCTAAAACATTTCAATTTTCAACTTTTTTCAAACAGAAAAGCCTATCTATCTTTTTAACCTATGCTAAATTGAGGGCTGGAAGGCTCAAAGTTTAGATTTTATGATACAATATAATTAATCCTCTAGATTACTCAAACTTTTATTATTTCATACACTTTAAACTTTGAAATTTGCATCTATCATGCTACCAAGCTTCAGAAACCAGTAAATACTTAATTCAAGTTAAAAAAAATCTACTATAAAGATCAACTAGTTTTGAAGAAAACTATTTAAAAAGATGGATACTCTTTGGGCAGATTATCAAAGCACAAATCACAAAATGATATTCTGAGTTTTAACAAACTTTATAAATAATCTCCACCAAGATCTAATATTTAATTGTTTTTTTCCCACAGGTATATCTCAAATTATGAATAACTTTTTATCCACACACACACACACACACACACACACAACATACACGATATCTTAGGGCTTTTGGTGTTGCTCTGTTACTTAGGAGGGTAGCATTCCAGATTTAGAACTAGAATGACCTTTTCTCATTCTAAATGTACCGAACTGCAAAACAAACCAGACATCTTACTGGAAGAAAGCATATTGTGGGAGATGTACTACTGTGCAACATAATAAAAAGCTTAAAATATTTAGTGGTGAAAATGAAGAGCCTATAAATAGTCCAGATCAAGTGATATTCTTGGTTTGCTTAGCTCAGAGTAAAGAAGTCTGTGCATACCTTACCTATCACAGCATGATGAGAGGACAGACTCATGACCATTTCATCTCAAAATGGAGAACTTGAAGATTGCTACACAATTGTTTAAATGACCTGATGTACTTAACTCGTTTGCCAATAAATACAGATCCAAATGTCTCATACTTGATCACGTACAAATGTCTTGTGCATTTGAAATTGTCATTTCAGATACTACAGGTTTTAATAGTCATGGTGCATGGTGCTTGGTATTGACATCACCAATTAGGAATGACTCTAAAGGATAGCCTGCTATGTAGCATTTATTACAAGCATTAGGAAACTCATTTGTAAGGTATAACCTCAAGAGAGATTGAAAACAGCATAACTACCTGGTTGGAGATTTTTTCACTAACCACCAAAAAACGCAAACAATTCAGTAACCTCCTTTCATTTCAGTTATGTTACTTAATTTTTTCCTCCCCTTTCTGCCCTAATTTTTCCTAAAATAGCCACAAGTATCTGTCTGCCTATCCGTCTGTCTCTTTTTCCCCTTAGGAAAATGAACGCTGCTAGTTGGGAAGATGAATCTTGACAAAAAAAAACAAAACAACATAACAAGAATAGCAAGAGATATTACAAAATATAAAGAAAATTAAGAGAACGCCAACCTTTATTCCACTCTGCACAAGTTTGTGTATGTCCAAAAAGGGTTCCTTGAGAATTTCTCCTTCTGGGGTGAATATCTTCACGTAACCTTCCTTTTCAAGGATGAAGAGACGATGGGAGCCATCCCCAGAGTGGAGGGCTCCAATAGGCTGCCTCAACCCACTCACAACTTCCTGGGCACAGAAGCAGCCGTGTTTGTGCTTTCTAGACAAATTAAAGAAAACCAGTCAGTTTTTTTTGAGGGGGAGGAAGGGAGCAGAGATGTAATAGCTCACACCTTTTTCAAGACATAGTTCTCAAGGAACCAGTGTTTGGAGGATGGTGAAAGGCTACCGGACAGAGTCACAATATGGCAGGCAAACAAGTTCTTAAATAAGCAAAGGAGTTTTACATCAGAGAGCAGAATACGGGAGATATCAGCAAAGGTAGCCTCCATGTATTTTCAAATTTCTCCAAGTTACCAGTTTAATTTTTAGCAAACTTCACAAAAGTTCTATTCATAATAGTTAAAAGTTATTTAAAAAATATCAGTGAAGGCATACTATCTTCACAAGGAAATGATTTGTTCATGATAGATAAATTATACTGAATAGTTCAACAATGAAATTGAAGTGCAAAACTATACCAATGAAACATATATGAATCAGAGAGAAGCCAAGCTTAGAACGCATGATTAGTAACTTAAATATTAAAAAGGCATTTATGCTAATGTAATTTTTAAGAAAGCAAACTAGCAGAAGGAGAAAACATCTGGAGGACACAGCTGCTGAGCATAAGCACAGACTGAGTTGATTCACTGTCAAAACCACAAAGATTTGTCAGTTTTTTTAAGATTAAACAGCATTTATCTTTATGAACCTGCTGATCTCGTCCACTTTGTCATATTCTTCCATCTGGTCCAAATAGTTAGATGTTGGGCCTCTCACTTGTTTTCTTGGAAAATCTGGAAAGCACAACCCACCATCTTTTCTTGCGTGGTAAAAGCAAAACTCATCAGCTGTAGTTTGAAGGAAACCTTTGAAGTAAATGTAAAGAAGAGATCATGAGAAATATTTAACATCTGAAAGCATCTGAATTTTTACATGTATTCTGAGCAGAAAATAAAACTCCACTTAAATAAAGTTCAGAAAACTTTTGGATGATAGAGAATGCACTGAGAAAAAAACCTACCATTTAGCAAAAGCAGCTTTTGTGATTTATGATTGATTGTCATGTCAGAAATCATAATTATTTAAGTATTGCAGATAGAATGGGACACTCCTATATGCAAAGTCCCTCCCATTAACTTAGTGCAAGCTGCCATTGCAACTCAGTAATAAGGTGAGGAGTCTCCTAATTCTGAGAGAGGTGAGAGAGCTTGCCCTGGGTTGATTAAACAGAGAGTGTCAGAGATGGGATGTGAACCCACACTGAACCACCTTTAAGAATGATGGTAAAAGTGAAATAATACTATAGGTTATAGTGGAAAAATCTTATAAACAAGAAACTAAGATGAATCTTGCAAATAGGCTAGACTTTCTTTCTGATCCCTTCCAAGGGGAAGTGTGAGCTTTCCCAACATGAATTTATCTTTTGAAGCTGGACTATATATCTGATTACTTGATATTTTCTAAAGAAGAAATACATATTCAAAATCAAGATTTTGGTAAATAAAATCTTTCTCCAATTTTAATGAGTAGGATATATTCTGATCTGTTCAATAACAGGTGCTTGGTATAGTTGTAGCCATTTTTGATTAAATGGTGAAAAAACAAATCAGTCTTGTCTCATATTGTCATTATCAGGAATGACTTTGCATCCCTTTTCAAAGAACAAGAAGGGAACAAGTAGATGTAGCATGATGTAGTGAAGGGGGCACTGCTCTTGGAGTCAAGAAAACCAGGGTTCAAATCTCACCTCTGCCACTTACTAGCTGCTTGACTTGGCAAATCACTTAATCTCACTGTGCCAACTTCATCACGGGTAAAATGAAGTTGGACTGACTGGCCTCGGATGTGTCCTGCACTTCTAAAATGATGATCCATAATGAATGGTAAAATTACCATTTGCAAGTATATAAAGCATTGTTTCAATTATAGTGCTTTTTATACAGCAGGTGCCTAATTGATGAATTTTTAATCTAATTTTTTCTCGACTTCAACTAGTATTCATTCTGTTGCTAGTAAAAGAAGGTACAATCATTATTGTTTTACATAAGACAAAATTCTAATGATCATCTTAAGGTAGTTATTTCCTAAAACAACCTTGCAGCCTAAGTCAGCCTTACTATGATTTTGCGGTTGAGGTAAAAGACAAGAAAAATCAGACACAACATGACCTAGTAACTGCTGAAATGATTAGGTGGCAAATCCTTGGCACAGCTAGCTATCCTCAATGTTATTTCCATCTTCAAGAAGAAAAACCTTGCTCTACTTTAGCATGAACTAGACCTGCCTCCTCTGCTTGGCATTTAAAGCTCTTTTGAACCTGGCCCCTTCCTACTTTGCCAGTGTTCTTACAATGACCTTTCTTTCATCCACCACTCCCACTCCCCCCACTAACCCATCCATCCACTCTATTACTCAGTTACATTGGCCTGCTTGCAGTTTCCCCAAGTCCTTGCCTCTATCTCCCATGCCTTGCATACTCTGCCCCATCACTGCCACCTCTTGGTTGACCTGACTTGCATCAAAATTCTCTAAGACGCTTCTCCCAGTCTTCTCAGTTGCTAATGCCTTCCCCTCTGAGATGACCTTTCAACCGTTCCATATATTTCAGATGTACTGAGTTACTTATGTGTTATCTTCTCCAGTGGAGTGTGTTAGCACTTTGGGTCAAGAGCTGCTTTGCCTCAGTGCTTAAAAACGCTTCTTGATTGCTGCCTGACTTGGTTAAGACAATCATGATGTCTCAGCTTTTTACCTAACTTTTCATGATCATCAAATATGCTACATAACTAAAAAAAACTCTTAATGGGAACTGGGGAAAGAGGTTTTTATTTTAACCCATCATATACTGATCTGTTATACAGAAATATAATTGAACATAACAAAGGTATTTATAGTAAAAGAAAGAGGTTTTGACAAAACTTTCTCTAATTCAGTTAGTAAAGTTCTGTTTTTGATTTTGAGTGAAATGTTCTATCATTCCATAAGGAGGAAGTCCAGGAAGCATAGGAAAATGTTGTTTTGAAATATGTTAGTTATAAAAAATAAAACAAAATTAGACATACTAACTTTGCATGTCTGGCATCTAATTTCAGATTTTGTTTGTGACTTTGCAAAATGGCTTGGCAGTATTATTGCCAGCTCAAGGTGAAAGACTCCTACTAGCAGGGATGATGAGAAGATGTAACCTCATGTGAGCAGTTTTTAGAATGAAGAATTTGAGCTCAGTCAAGCTGGGCTTGCCAATGGAACAAACATTTTCTACAAATGAATATTAGTCTAAGAAGTTACTGAGCTTGATTCTTTTGTGACATCAGCCCCCTGAAATCTTAACTTGTTCTTGGAATTTGAAACAAAAATCTTGCCCTGGGCTGTCTCAGTTAGCGGATGTGATAGATGGATCCTCCCCAGTCTCTGAAATGTGCACTTACTGGCTATTTCCAACTAGATGACTGACTTGGAACTGGCATTTGGGAAAAAAGGCAAGTGAGAGCAGATGTCTGGGAGGGGGAAGGGAAAAAGTAGGAATGACAGCTGGGGAGGGGTAAAGCAGCTGAGAGGAGGTTAGGTCTTTTGTGAAGGAAGAGAGGCATTAGGAAGCATGAAGATGACCGAAGGATGAGGCAGATACTCAGGTTGACAGAATCAGAGAGTTTCAAACCTGGAAGTGACCTTAGTTGGTCAAGACTGTTTAACAAAGGCTATTCCACTTCTCTATGCTTTAACGGTTAAATCTATAAATCAAAAATACCTAAGAGAATTGAAATTAATTCCCTTCCAAGGAAAAAGGGGAAGAACTTTAGTTGATAGCTCACATGCAGACTTTCAGCTCTGTGGTGGGGCTAGGTTTCACATTTGGATGCCCATGCCTGGTTCCTATCATCTTCGAAGTAAATAACTCCAGGTAGAGATATTTTTGTGCAAATGTCAAGAATCTTGGACCACTTTCATACTATGAATACATTTATGATTGAGTATGCAAGTTATTGGAGCTCTCTATAGTAGACTAATGAGAATTTTTCCTTTAAGCTGATATAGGCTTATAGAGAGCAATTCAAAATGTGTGATTCCTAAGAAAGCTAGGATTTACTTTTATAAAAATAATCTTGTTTTATAGTCCAGCATTGCAGTCTGCAAGAAGAGACCACTTAAAGGGGAAAATTAATGAACAATGCTGGTGGCTGGTTCCAATTTATATGGAACTAGCAAGGGACAATCATGAGGAAATGAGAAATAATTTTCAAATGGGAGATCTGAAGATTAATGAGTCTAAATTCATAAAATTTGTTTCCAAGACTGTGGAGGTGCCATGCCTCTTAGACAAATAAAAAAAAAGCAGAATTCTAGTACTGAATTACTTCCGGAGCTTTGATGAACTCGAGAGAAGTTTGATAATAGGAATTTGATGATGTCTGTAAGAAAGGGCCTTTTTCATAACAAAGAGAAATTTTAGATTTAAATCTCTTCTAATAACTGGATTAATTGTGACTTTGTAAGGACTTGACTTTGTGGTAGGCAGGGGTGAATTAAATCTCTTTGTTTGGAAGATCACCCACAGAGGGAAACGGAATTCTTCCAGGGCATCATGCTCTCATTTATGGATGGGGAAAAAATAATTTACCAAATGGTACCCTTATGCTTGAAGGAGTAAACTGGTGAGTATTTTTACTGCCAGAGAGTGTTTTGCTCACCCTGGATCAGCATAATAAGATGAGGTCTGCTAATGATGACCATATGGTAATTACTGTTCCAGCCGCATATTTTTAGTCCAGATGTCTTATCAAATGCCCTTGACCTATAACTAATAATACTCCTGAATTATGGACATTGTCCTACTGCATCACAAGGCACTCTGTAAAACTCTGACCTGTAAAATAAATACCATCTCTGGAATCTTGAACTCTAGACTTTCAACATGGATTCTAGAGAAAACTTGCTTTCCTCATTGCATGAGCTGCTCTACGCACATGCCATATCCACTCAGTTGCTTTTCTAGTAGGGACAACTCCACATTTTCACCTGGTCACCTTGGGACTACCCAGATAGATTTGCTAGATAGCTGGAGGAGATCAGTGGCTGATGATTGCCACGGACCAGAGGGGAAGCTAACTGCCAACAGACAGACACATGAGCTTGACCTTACTTACTACCAGGCTCCAATCAACTGTGCTAGCTCACCCTGGTCATGTGATAACATAATGGCTTATAGTGAAAAGACAACAGGGTAAGTACTTCAAAATATAATGAAAACAGATAAAGCATAGGCAACCACTGACAGACTATTTCTTACAAACATGCCACCATTTGAAAGGCTTTATTCTGGCATTTAATGAAAAATAAGGTGTGCACCAGGAGCCTACTTGTGCTCATTCAAATAAAAGAATGAACAGGCATCATGGTAGAGGGAAAAGAGGAAAAATTATTTTTAATGAAAGACTATATGGTATAATGGGGAAGCTAGGGTGTCAAAGTAGATAGAGCACCTGGCCTGAAGTCAGGAAGACTCATCTTCCTGAATTCAAATGTGGCCTCAGACATTTATAGATATATGACTCTGGGCAAGTCACTTAATCCTGTTTGCCTCAGTTTCTCGTCTATAAAAATGAGCTGGAAAAGAAAACAGCAAACAACTCCAGTACCTTTGTCAAAATCATGAAGATTCTGATATAAGGGAAAAATAACGGAACAACAGCATATGGTCTATATTAGAAAATGAACTGGGTTAGGAGTCAGAGGAACTAGGCGGTATGACTTACTGTTGGTGTGACCCTAAGCAAGTCTGTAATCTCTCCCAACCTCAGTTTCCTCATCATAGGACCATGTAACCTATGATGAACTATCTCTAGTGATCTGAGCCCACGATGAAAGTTAGAATATTGGCTCTACAGCTTATAAACCATGTCACCTGTGGTAAGGCACAACTACTCTGGGCCTTGGCTTTCTTATCTATAAAATGAAGGGTTGTACTAGATGATTTCTAAGTTTGCTTGAAGTTGAAAATCCCACAAACCACTTGTTCTTACATTTGGCTAGATTTGTTTTCCTCATTTTAAAAACTATTGTCTGGGTGTCCCAGAAGGTATGCTTTGATCCTGGCTGTACTACCTGTTTACTTCCTAGCTGTGTGTTCTTGGGTGCATATCACCCTTTGGGCCTCAGTCTCCCCATCCATAAAATAAGGGTGTTGGTGTCAATGACTGGTAAGGTCTTTTCTAGTCCATTTACTACTTGGGAATAATTTGGGAAATGATGGCCTTTCATGTTATCTTTGCCCACTGTTGCTTTCCTGTATGTCTTCTTTCTCTTGGCAGTGAGAGCAGTCAACCCTCCGTTTTTCTGCATTATAATTGTCCCAAACTCTGCCTTTCAGGTACGTGTTTACCGACATGAAGCTATTTCTATAGCCCTCTGAAAGCATAACCATGACTATATCCTCACCTTTCTTATCCATGATAAATTCTTTTACATTTAAAGCAGAGGAGGGGAAATGGTCCTTGAGAAGAAGAGTCAAGCAAATTCCAATTGCCACAATGAAATTGGTTACCCACAAAGAAAAAGGAAAATTCTGGGCACTGAATTTATCATGAATAACCCTAGTTATACGATTTATGATTCTTTTGGTATTTCATTGTATTTTTTTTAAAAAAGCTATCTTTGGAATGTCATTCCTTTTTTTTTAAAGTAATTATAGGTAGTATGGAGTAGTAGACATAAAGGTACCTTGGCATGAGGGAAAGACCTGTCCTTGCTACCTAGAGGCTGTGTGATACTGGGCAAATCACTTAACCCCTCAGTGTCTAACACAGCCCTCTTAGATGGAGAAGTTGCTGTTCTGTATCACTGAATAGAGTTTCTTCATTGGGAGTTCTTGCTACCAATACAATAACAAATCCAGACTGTACTAACATAACTCTACCCCCTAAAAAATCCAGCAGTTTTCCTCTCAAGCAGATCCTTTGGGTTAATTTCCTCTTAACTTTATTGACTTTTAGAGAATTAAGCTATTAATGTTTCTTAATAGTATACTGTGATTTTTTTTTCATCCAAATGATGAATTGGCTTTACTAAAAGATAGAAACAGAGTGTGGTGCTGGTCTAATTTGCTAGGGAATAATGAAAAAACACACTTATTTCCTTGCAATTATGATCTGTGTGACCATGGGCAGTCTGCCTCTCTGAGCCTCAGTTTCTTTATCTGTAAGACAAGAAAGTTAGACTCAATAGCCTCTAAGGTCCCTTCAAACTTTAAACCTATTTTTCGATGAATTTAGAATGATAAATGTTTTCTTGTCTTTAGAGGAACAAAAGCTGATCATGAAATTGACTTAGGGGGAACCCAGAAAAACATTATACACTTCCTTCTGTTATTTCTTTTATGTAAAAAAAGTTTTATAAATATTTTTGGACATGGTCAGTTTGGGAATTTCTTTTGCTTGACTATGCATATTTATTGTAAAGGGGTTTTTTTTGTTTGTTTTGTTTTTACAGGGGGAAAGGGGAGGTGAGAGGAAGACAAAATAAATGTTAATTTCAATAAAAAAAAAAGTTAGTCTATGATTCCCATAATCTCTGTTATCCGGGGCAACAGGGATGAGGGCAGGGGATGGAGCACTTTATACTTTGAGGAAATCTTAATCTGTGCGCCAATGCTCATGCTGTCCAACAAATTAATTAGCCATGTTGGGGATAATTAATGCAACATCTTTTTGTTATTACAGTCCAGTTTCAGAACATGTATTTAGAATGATTATTAGCATCTGATTGATGTAAGAAAGGCGCCTATTCTAGTTGGTGCTAAAGCATGCAGGCTGCTCTGTCCAGCACTAAAGTTATGCTTTCATCTGGTTATCTTTCAAGGCAACCTGGGTGGTCACAAAAAGCACTTGACATCTTGATGCACTTCAGCGGTTTTACATATACACAAACTTTGTAGAAAAATAAATTTGTCATTCGTCACCACATATGTTGATCTGGGGAGTGAGGGTCCTGCAGCTTGAGCTCCTGTGCCGTGTTACCCACTCATTCTCCAAGGAGGTTTCCTTTGGGAAGTTAAAAATCATTCCCTACATACAACAGAAAGAAATCTCCTCTTCTCCTTAAAGACATCACTGCTCTATTTTTCCATCCCATCTTTGGACCTCAAAGATATAAATGTTAAGTAGAATCCTGAGTTTATATCCTACCTTTAACCTATACAAGAAAAGGCAGACCTCCACTGCTTCCAGCTTGGACCAAGCATTTCTGATATCTAATCTGTTACTTCTTCTCAGCAGGCAGTCTTGGCAGCTATGACCTAGTCTGCTGTGCTTTGGGGAATGTGATAAGGAGCAAGAAACAGCTGGTTTAAGAGAGCCTTACAAACATCTCTGCAGTTTATAAAGACAATAATAATATTTTCATATTTGAATGAGTTTAGAGACATGTTAAACCACACCAAAGGGAACAAGCAACTCTATTCAAAATGTTTTCTCAAGTCAGTAAGAGAGCATTTCCACCCTACCCTCCTCATTCCCTACCCCACCTCCCAACCAAAGGACCCAAACCCCATGTATTTGAAAGCCCTTTTATTTCAAAAAACATATTGTACCTGAATTATTGAAAAGTTCTTTTCTAATCTCTCTCACACAATTCTGGAGTTTTACAAAATAATACTTTTAATCTTATAATTAGTGGTTTGTTATCTGTGACTTTAGCTAACTGGTCAAATGTCCCCCAGTAGATGTTACTCCATGTTCAGAGATGATGTCCATTCCACGGCCTCCAGCAAAATGAAACGTTGACATTTTCAATGGATTACTTTACCAATGCTCAACAAGTCAGGCTGTGTGCAGTAAGTGCCTCACACTTAATGAGATCATAGGATCATGGATTCAGAGCTGAAAAGGGATCTTAGCAGTTATGTAGCCCAATCCCTTCATTTTACAGCTGAGCAATCTGAAGCTCAGATAAAGTAACTTGTCCAAGGTTATAAGAGTAGTAAGTGGCAGACCAATGAAATCCAGGGATTAGAAATACTTAAAGATCCAGTAGAAAAGGTGACTACATATTTTTCCCTTTGGTATTTATTATCAAGAACGCTCAAATTTCTACCCCCTCCTTTCTTCACTAAGAATTGCTTCTGAACATAATATGCTGAAAAGTATCCAGTCTTGTTCAAAAATAAGATTTAAGTATTTTGCCTTTCAAAGAAAGACGACAGATCCTTTTTCTTTGGCTTATGTATTCTTTTTAATGGCAAATTTAGTTTCCTATCTTATCCATTATACTAAAATTGGTGGACAGTCCTTCAGGTTGGCAAAGGGGGAAGTGTCTTGAGAGCAGATTATGAGGAAGACAGTCTGTCTGGCATTAAAAATTTGCCATGCATAATCCAAAGTAATTAACAAGCTGACCCTCTGAACAGGGTGTTCAGAAGTTTTAATTTAAACTCAGAAGTTTAAATAAGGCCAATTCATTCTCTGGATGGCTAAAAAACACAATCACAATACATCTTTAAAATCATGATGCCCTAAAATAAACATAGGGAAGAGAATGCGCTACGATGCAGACATCTGATTTCAATATTGTGCCGTTGCTTTTACCTGGAATGTGGCCTCTACACGTGTAATAGAATTCTTTGCAATAATCTTCACACAGCAAGGGCAAGGCTAGGTCTCTTTCAGAGGCTTCCCCTCTCTCAGGTGAATGGAATAGATTCTGAGAATGTGGTGAGCAAAGGGCACATCTGATCTCCTCCAGGAGTTTTACACACTCTGTGTTGTTCGTAACAGAAAATATCTGCAAACCAGAAACAAATACATCGTGATCTCTTTCTCACTGTCCAGGAAAAGCTACTTTGTAACAATCACAGAAGAAAAGCATTCTCAGTCAGGTAACAAAGTTATTTATCCGGACCAAGGTTATCATGAGAGGGAACATAGTGTAGAGGACAAAGAGCTCAACTGGGGGTCAGGAGTCAGAAGACAAATCTTGCCTCTAAGTGCACACTATCTGACCACAAGCAAGTCACTCAAGCTCTTTGTGACTCAGTTTCCTCATCTGTAAAAAGGGGATAATAAAACCTGAGAACCTATCTCCCAGGGTGGTTGCTGAAGCTCCAATGAGGTGTTACATGTAAAATGCTTTATATTTACAGCCCTATATAAATGTCAATTATTACTGCAACGTAGAAAACCTGGATATCTCGTTTGTCTGAAGAGATGGGAGATGACCTAAAATGCTTACCTATACCAATAGAAAGTACATTTGTCTATGGCTGGTTCCTTCACTTGTGAAATGTGATTGGGGTTTTTTAATATCCTATGACTATCACTCAAAAGCACCCATTGAATGCAAATGTAACTATTAAAAAAAAGAATGTCCAGTCCTATATCTACTGCATACATTTTGAGCTCTAGAGTGATTTTTTCTCCTGAAATTCCTGGTATAAATGAGTAATTGCAGATCCTTTGGGTGCCCAATTGATTTTTCTTCTAAGGTCATTTATGTACTTCCTACGGCTGTTAACATTTAGCTGTTCCTAGTGTAGAGTACTTTACAGTTGATTAAATTCTTTTACAAATATTATTTCATTTGATTCATAGGTTATAACTGTACATAGAGGAAAAAATTAGCAATAAAAATAAGGTAACAACAATCCCTCCCATTCCCATGGGAGTAATATCTTAAGTTGTTAGATACATTTTTTATTGATCACTATAGCTTACCTTGGAGAAAAACTTCATATTTTCATCAGTATTATGATGTAATAAGAAAATAAAATAAACACATGAATGGATTATAAAATTATAGAGTATGATGTGTATTGAATTTCACTAGGCAAATGGTATTTTTTGTGCAATATTTTGCTCTTTGTGCCCACTGAGAAACATTTTAGATTTTTTTAAACCACTGAAGAAGCACCTAATGAACAACGTAGGGAATCCATAACCAATATTAACTTGTTCTTTTTTAGCTGATATTTTATGCTTTTTAACAAACCCAGAGAGTGATATGACCACAATAGAAATACCTGAAATGTCAAGGAGAACAGCACTGTCCAAATTCAAGCATCAATATTACTATTAAAAAAATTTCTTTCTGTGTACAGGAGAATCCATACATGTATATTTGTCTTGTGTACAGAAGAAAATTTAAAGACTCTTTTTGTACTTAGGTACACTTTCCTATATAAATATGAATATTTTAAATTATATATTGTTTTTCAAAATCAATTTTTAAAAGTTTTTTTGAGGAAGAATCAATAAGCGGTTACCAATTTATTCCACTCTTTAGTTGGTAAGGAGATGTTCTAATCTGAATAAATCATAATGCTCCTTTAAAAAAAATGTCCTAGTTTATCTGAGAATTTGCATCTAAAAGAACAAAGAACATTAATTGTTTTAGATAGCTGAATATATGGATGCGCTGAAACATTAGGGAAAAAAAATCCACAAACATACAAAAGAAATGATCCTATTTAGGGAAAAAATAAAATTAATAATTTATTTTAAATATTTGATTGCGATTAAATGTATAAACAATGGTGACATATTTGAAGTACAAAATTCCAATAGAAATAATCACATTGGAGGGGGAAAAAAGAAATAAGCTTTATGATTTATTGTAAATCTCTGCTTAGATCCAGAAAAAGTTGATAACCCAAATCATTTTAGATTTTCACTCACTTTACTTACATGACAAGTGGTTAAGTGGTTAAGATTTTCAAAAAAAGGAACATATACAAGACACTAAGAATTTGCATTCCAAGAATTTTTAGAATGTCTCTGATTGTACATACTTTGCCAGATACCACCAGATCTATGCAATATTCTATTTTCCCATCTGTATAGCCTATACAATGTTGATCACTGCAGCAAAGCATAAAGAGAAAGAGCATTAAAGAAACTAAAGCCACCTCTTTGGCTCTGTGGAAAATGGGTGTTTAATTACATCTGATTTCGTGTAGTCTATGCATACTTCCATTTTTAATAACTGAAATAAAACCCTGCCAGCTGCCATCCAGGGGGAACTTGATTTTAGTGCTTGAAGAATTTGGTCCTTTACAATTTTTGGAATGTGCCTTGGCCACAAAATAACCCATCAAAAGATTAAGGAACAGGATTCAATAAATTATCTGAAATCAAGTACAATATTATTCTTTTTTCAGTTTCATGCTGTTCCGACACAGCAGGATGCTAACATTTTGCTCTGTGTGAGGTCCGCAGTGTAAATACCTATCTGAACATAGATAGAGCCATCATTCTAGCTTAGGTTTCAATGAACCAGTGGTCTTACTGAAGTCAATTAAACTGACTTAGCCCAAAGCTGAAGCGCTGTTTTGGACAGATCAGTATGGATGTGAACAGGGCATTTTGTCTTCTTTAACAGCATAGACACAAATACACACACATGCACACATCTTTCTCTGAGCCTGACAATGTCATCAATCTTAATAAGAAATAGAAATTAATTTCCTTTCCTGATTTTAAAAAAAAAGTTATATCCATTGGATGACAGTGGCCTAAACTGGACTTTGGAAAATATGTAAAACTTGGAAACATTACTACAGCATGGCTAGTAATGATTATGCTTGCTGCTAATTTATAACATCTGGAAGGTCATCCTTTAATCTCTAGCCATATGAAAGTAAACTCATTGAAGAAAAGGTAAGCAAAATACTGGAATCTTCACAGTAAAGTGTGGTCTACCCAAAAGCTTATCAACAAACAGTAAAAATCAGTGACAGGGACCTTCTGTATTTCTTTCTTTAGCAAGCAGCAAATCGAAGGAAGTAAAGCAGCACCCACATGGGCCTGATGAGTTGACAAAAGCTGGGATCAAGCATGACAGTATATTAAGATGTTGCCTTAAAAATCCCAGGGTGTACCCGAATTTATTTCTAAAAAATCATATGTCCGCAAGGTTGTTCAGCTGTTAGGTAAGACACATGTTTCTTCTGGACCCTAATGCTGGATTATGTCATTAGAGAGTTCAGTTTCAATTTTAGGCTAATATGTAAATAGATCATTGTATTAAGGCAGCTGTTAAAGGGAGCCCAGGATGAGTTATTTGTTTAGTTAGATGTGTCCAACAATAGCTTTTGTTCCTGAAAGAGCCAGAGCAAACACATGATTATAAAAGGGCACACTTGAAAACAATTACTTTTCACCCATTCCTTGACAGCCTTGGCTGTGAAGCCACCCAAGGTAGTGGGGACACACACACACACACACACACATACATACACACACATGCACACAGAAAAGGGGGGCTACTATGTCGATTTACTCACAAGTTAAGTTTTAGAGATTTGAAAGCTGGAGTTACTGATGCTTTTGGATAAGGGTAAATGGAATATTCTGGAGCTTGTCATGAAGTTAAAGAGGCTTATTAAAGATAAAAGTTATGACAATATAACTTCATCAGGTTACTGTTGAGGTTTTGAAAAAAGCCTACAATGTTATCAGAATTGCCTCGATACACTGACATTAATATAAAACACTTCGAAAATGAGACTGAGCATCAACTGAGCATGCTCACTAAACTTTAATATTCTGATCTCTTGTAAATGTATGACTGCTACTGTAGTGACAGAACAGGAGGATTTGGAAAAGTTTTTTCTTTCTGTTTTTGCAAAGACCCATAGGCACCTCCACACTGAACTTTAAAGACACTTTTCTAATGGCTATCATCTACCCTGAATGTGCATTATTAAAAATGACCTAGCCATATTTATGATAAGCCAATAAGCCTTAGAATAAACATCAAGGTTATGGGTAGATAACATGGTTTTAAAATATCATTAAAACCTTAGGACAAACAAGTCTTAAAAATACATAAGAACATCTCTGTAGATAACCCTTACTCTTTATTTTGAAACTGGTTTGAGAATAGTGGGTTTATAAACTCTTTGTAATGGGAACAAATATCATGATCCACAGGATAAACTTCAAACCATAAACCCATTTTTAAAATGAGGTGGGGAATAAAAATGAGAAGGAAAGAATTCTGGCTTTGACAGTTTTTTGTTATCTGTGTGACCTTGGGCAAGTCACTTCAGTTCTTCTGAGTCTCCATTTCCTCATATGCACAGAGAGAAATGGACTAGACCTTCTAAGGGTCTCTTCCAGCTCTAAATCTGCGATCCTTTGAGTAAATAAGGGAAAACTCGATAACTGTCATGCCTATCTAAAGCAAGGGAATAGTTTCTACAACGTGATTAAATTTTAAGGGACATAATACTGCCCCCCACCCCTTTCCCCAAATTCCATCAAATACTTGTTCCTATTCCTCAAAGATTCTGCGATACATTGATTTTCCAGTTCTTGGTGCCCTGAAAGGGTCCATTGCAAGTAGAGTGAATTAAGGCTGCCTTTCCAGTCTTTCCTCTGAACTTCTTGCCTTTTTTGGGTCCCCTTTCAGGACTACTTATGTTATCCTAATGTCATTACTTTGCCATCTAATTCTATTTCAGTCAAGAACTGAATGCCACTTTCTGGGTAGGAGAAAGGAGTATCCTCAGACTCCTACTGCGTATGGTAAGCATAAAGAGAGGCTGTAGCTGCAAACCTGTAGCGAGCCAGTTCTCACTCATCTGGGAATGGACAGACCAGGGCAGAGGCTCCCTCAAAAGCCCTGAACATGTGGACAGAGCTGGGGACTGAAGGAGAATGATGTTCTCTAGTTTCACCCATTAGCGAACCAACTAACAGCACAATGGTGTTGCTGTTACTCTTTTGCCATAAGCAACAGGCTCTGTGTGTGGGCAGCAGTTTAGTAGGGAGGAGGATAAGTCGACCTCTTTTTGTTCTATTGATTTTTTCCTATTTGCATGACTTGAGCAAATTAAATGATGCAATATGGCTTTTTGTTACAAAACAAAGTGAGAGATACCACCCAGACACATATGTTGATTCGTAAGAGCTGTTTACATGAGAATAGAGTGAAATCTACCGTGAACTAAGCATAAAAATTAGATTCAGCCTGGGTATTTTTTTTTATTATGCTTGGGCCAGCAAGACTGAAACACAAGTTTTCCAAGAGTCTCTCAGACCTTGACAACTGCAGTGTTGTAACAGGGGAATTCTTAATTAAACCTAAAATGGAAAGGGGTGGGGGTGGTAAGACACCTGATTGTTTATTTCACGTGCTGAGATTGTTAATGACGTGATCCCGGCTCTTTCCCCCCCAGGGTGTAGAGTAAATTCCCCCACATAACTGCAGCGCATGCCAAGAAATATTTTCTTTTAACCAAGTTGAAGGAAGCATTTCTTGAAATTAGTATATAAAACTGTTACACGTTTGTATATCATATATTGACACCAATGGAATGAAATTACCAGTCTCTTTAAAAGTTCCAGTAAACTAGAAAAGAGCTTTCTTTCTGAGCAACTGCGATCCGGAGCCTATATTTACAATGACATGTGAAGGTGGGGTGGGCAGTGGGGAAGCGATAATGAATCTTTTCCCCGTTTTGTGTGTGGAATGTGACAGCGAAAATCTTGCCTTGGTTTTCAAGGCTCTCAAGCTTGTAATGACTAACTGCAAGACTCCCCCCTTGGACGGGGCTGGAGATCATAAACCACCCATGTTCCTACATCCTCTCTTATAGTCAAACCTTTCCCTAAACCTAGCACGTGGAGAAAACGGCACAAGCCTTTCTATCCCCAGAAAAATAAACCGGAAACCACAGTCACCTTAATTTACAGTTTTCACCGAAGCCAGTGCCTGGTTTAATACGAAACACACGCTTCATCTCGATACTTTTCAAGTGTTCCCATACGCGAGGATGACAGAATCAAAGTCAAACTTTCTTGTGCCAGGAGGTGATCTATCAAAGCATCGTGCACATGGACTTGGGGAGCGTGTGTGGGGGGTCGATTCCTGCACCCCATAATCCATAAAATAACAATAATCCAGGTTTTAAAACAGAAAAAAGTACCTCAACACAAGCCTCGTAGCTGCAAACCCTCACAGTGATCACCAGCACTGCCAGACCCCTTTCATCATCTTCCTGCCCATTTGCCAAAGTTCGCACCCAAGCCATTGATGGTTGCCTACCTTGGATTCCATGTGCAGCAGAGACTGACTGTCAACCCTGGAGCAGCAGGAGAGCCGAGGGTAGAAGACACCGCAGACTGCTTCTGCCCCGCTTAGGGATTCCATCTGGGACATCATCCTCCTGTCCCTCCTTTTCAGACGCTTCGGGGGGTTCCCATTCAGACACCTTCTCCTCCGCGCACCAGTCCCTTCGTTCCTTTCTCCAAACTTGGCATCTCCTTCGAAGAAGCCCAGGGCCACAGCCACGAGCAGCAACTTAAAAGACAGCATCTTCAGCATCATCTGCCCAGCAGCAGCAGCACCAGCAGCAGTAGCAGCAGGAGGAAGCTGAGACGTGCGTGGAGAGAAGGGGCTGCTCCCCTCACTACCCTGCCACACAGCCCCTGGAGGAGAAGAGAGGGGGACGGGGGCTGCAAAGGTGGCAGAGGGGCCAAGGCAGGCAGTGGGAAGGAGGAGGGACCCGAGGAACTTTGTAACAAGTTTAGAAAAGCACCGAGAATAGGGGTCAAATGCCCTAAGGGAACCCAGGGAGCCACACTGAGTTTAATTTGTGCCAGGGACGCTCTTCGTGGTGGTGCCAGTGTCAAGTGAGTCAGGGGGCTTCGGGTGCAGCCTGGAGGCGGGAGGACGCAGAGGAGGCGGCGGCGGGGGCAGCGGCGGGGGCAGCAGCGGCAGGGGCAGCACCAGGGGCAGCAGCGCCACTTCACTCGGGGTCCATGTAACGGGAGGCGCGGAGGTGAGCCTGGAGGAGCGGCCCAGGCGGCGGCGGCGGAGGCGGGGGCAGCGCTGGGATCTAGAGGATGCTGCGATCTCCTCTGCCCGCGGCTGCAGCTCCTCACACCGGCTCTCATGTTTCGCTCGCTCTTTTCTTCTTCTTTTTAACTAGCGCGCGGGGAGGTGCTGCC